>BPLQ01004782.1:518017-1103396 GCA_021605075.1 Caerostris darwini
TTAGTTCTCTACTTTAAAAGTGACATTTTCTCTCTCTAGATTTAAGAACAAAAGTCAAGTCTGAGAGGGCTCGAAAAGAACAAGCATTTGTTCAATCCGAAAAGTTAACCGGTTCAAAAAAAAAAAAAAGTGAAAGAGAAATTCAATTAAAACTATTGTATTGAATTCGGTACAAGTAGTGCTTTGTGATTTCTTCATTCTTTTAAAACGCTATTTCTTTTCTTTCTTTTTCATCTTTTTATTATTCTTTTCACTTTTTACTTCGTTTTCTTATTCTCATAATTCATTCTTTTGATGTTTTCGTGCTTAAGATTTAAGGCAGTTACTGTAAAATACAGAATTCGTGGTTTTTCAAGATTAAAAATGAAGTCTGATTGCAATGGCGATACATTTTAATTTCATTTTTTTTTTTTTTTCAGATTTGGTATTTTGTGTTTAAATTTCTTTTGGATATAAAAATAGATTTGCTATTTGTTTTAATATAGCAGACGTTAAAAAAAGATAATTTCGGTATGTTTCTTATATTTATAGATGAAATTTTTGAACTAAATATTTTATGTATGTTGTACGTGATAAGAATTTTCTATATGCTTTTTAAAATAAAGAAAGAAACAGGAATTAAGGTTATATTTCTGGATTTTGATAATTTATCATTCTCATCATATCATCGTAACAGCACTGCAGTGCGTCTACATTATTCTAGATGATTTTGAATTGTCCTTTATTCCACGTCATACTATTATAGAACACAGATATAATGTTCAATGTCACAAATTAAGAATTTCTATTAATGCGATTGTTAGTTAAATTTCTCTCTCCTCAGCTAGATAGCCATATTTTACATCAACATCGCACCCCTAAAGATTTTACAATTTAACTCGAAGGATAAAAAGAATTTGGAAAGATTTTTGTCAGCATGCCATTAACTAATTCAACAAGTCAATGCCAAGTCAGATAACATTTTGTAAAAGGATCAAATGTTGTTCAACCGTTTATCGTCGTGTTCAATACATACAATTACATATGATGAAAAAATGAAAATCCTCTTAAAATGTTAATCCTTTTTTAAACGTAATCAAAATAGAATTGTGGAATAAAAATCACATCTTTTCCTACAAAATCGAAAAAGTATAATTCTATTTAAAGTTTTATTTTTAGATATACATTTTCTTCTGAAGATTACAGTAGAATCTTACTTTGAGTGCAGATGAGGGATTAAATTTTTTTAAGGATAATTTCACGATCATTACTGAAGCTTTCTATTAAGGGTACCAAGATAAAAAAAAAATGGCTGACACCAGATCAATGAGATATTTCTATTCTGAGCCTAATATAGAATATCTGCTGAAATACTACAAGGATGGTGAGTTTATGATCATTAAAAGAAAATATGAAAAGAGCTTTTCGAGGGCCAAGAAAATGTCTTGGGTCGTTTCAAGGATCATTACAGCTCGTGCTCGCTGTTTCCACCAATCAACTTCTTGTTGGTGGCCCCGTGGAAGATAATAAACCCTTTCTATCGATTGTGTTGAAACTTAGCTTTCCACTATTGGCTCTTGAAAATCGTTCCCCGGGCCTGCCCCCCCCCCCCCCGCGGCGGCCGGGGGAAGCGTCGCGCAGAATTCATGGCACGCTGCGATGAATGAGGTTAATTTATTATGAATGAGCATGTTTCACAGAGAACGAAGTTCTTTTGTGCTCCAGGAGATATTCCAGGCATCCCTCGCAACAAAGGCCCCGCCCCCTTCCCTTTCTTTTAATGCCGGAAAATAATTTTGTGTCAAAGGGTTCTCGAACATCAAGCGAAATTCTTCCGGGTTTTATTAATGTTCAAAGAAAATGAAATATAAGAAACCACTCCCTCTCTAGCACACGGAGTGTTCTCATTCATTATGGATAAATGGAAGCTTTAAATATGGAATGCTTGTTGTAAACATTAAATGAAATCGTGGTGTTTAATATATAGATTTTATTCAAAATATCTTATCAGGATTCATCTTCTTGAAATGAATCTTATATTGCAATTTTCCCCGTTTTGAATAAATAAATATTGTAAGCCTTATTCCATTGATTTTATTCATAACATTTTAAGCATGTCAAAACTAAGAAAGGATTACTACAATGAATTAAAATAAATTTGATCAATGATTAATCTCTAACATTATTTTTTAAATTAAATGTTTGAAACGTAAATTTAGGCTGGAGATTTCCTCGTTTAATAGATTTGAAATACTCATGCAAAATACAAGTGAATACCAAGTCAGATAACACTTTACAAAAGCATCAAATGACACCCAGTCCTTTAAATGTCAGGTTTAGTACATGTAATTGGACATGCTGAATAAAAAGTTAAACCCCTCTAAAATTTTAAGTGGAATCAAAACCGTATTGTGGAATAAAAATCACATCTTTTCATATAAGATCTAAAGGAATTTCTAAAAGTATAATTATGTTTAAAATTTTATTTTTGATAAAATTATCTTATAAAGATTACACTGATTATTGAGTTATTCATACATTGAGAAAAGAAGGGTATTAAATTTTGTCCAGGATAATTTTAAGAGCATTACTAAAGCTTTCTATTTAGGGTTCTAAGATGGACAAAAAAAAATGGCTGCCACCCGATCAACGATATATTTCTATGTTTAATATTTCCAACGATATATTTCCGTGTTTATCTAGCATGTTTGATCAATGATTAATCTCTTGCATGTTTATATAGCATGTTTGATCAATGATTAATCTCTTGCATGTTTATCTAGCATGTTTGATCAATGATTAATCTCTTGCATGTTTATATAGCATGTTTGATCAATGATTAATCTCTTGCATGTTTATATAGCATGTTTTATCAATGATTAATCTCTAGCGTTATTTTCAAAATTAAATTTTTCAGATGTAAATTTAAGCTGAAAATGTCATCGTTTAATACACTTTAAATCCTTACGCAAAACAAGAAAATCAGATCAACGTTTATTTTTTTCTGTTGCACATCATTGGGCCCATGCATATATCGAACAATCCAAAAGCAGACGACGAGTGGAGTTCATGATTAACACTTCCACAATTGCTTATGTTTGCGAGAAAGCCATGATTTTCTCCGTCCAGGATGTCTGACTATCGATGGAGACTCTTTGCACACATTAACATGAACATCACAAAATCTCCTTTTTTAATATATTGACTGTTGTTGACGAACCTTTTTCATGGACTTGAAACTGAACCTCCTCTCTGAATGCTGTCATGTTACCGTTGATCAAGTAAATCATACAGTACAGTTCTGAAAAAGACCGGTAAAATTTTATCCATTAAAATTTTATATTGCAACTTATTTTATCTTATATTATCCTAAAGTGCCTTTACGAAATATCAGATATCATAACTTATTTCTTCTTCGCCTTCACTGACGCAACACGCAATGGTTGGGCAAGACTGTCTGCCTACTGACAAATTTCAAGACATGAGTTTTTTTTTACGGCGTAAGATGTTAGCCCTCACTTTATAATCACATTAGACCAGAACCGACCGACTAAAGGGGATTACGAACCCCTACAAACCTCCATTGCACCCTTGGGACTTGCACCCGATACTTGTGGCATACAGCACCTCTGTGCGACCAACTAGTCCCTCGGCCATTAGTCCTCTCATAACGTATTTATTCAAAAATTCAAGAAAAAAAAATGTGATAGTTCAATAATTCGTTTAACATAGTATCCATATACAATAATATACAATAAAAACTAATCAATTAAATTATCAAAACTTAAAAAAGGAGAAAAGTTTGGTATTTCTTTACCTTTTTTTTCTTTTGTAAGAAAAATTTAAAAAGATGGATGGATTTAATTATTTATAGTAGACTTTATTGCTGCACTTTATACAGGATTACTACTGAAACCTAAATGATGTAAGAAACAAAATGATAGGACTTTTCAGTAAATCACTGATTGACCCAGCTGTTTCAAACCAGGCCATTAAATTTCAAATCATTCTATCGCTTAGAGATACTCTGACAATAAAATGTCCTTTCTCTGAATTTTATCAAGTGATATTTCACTAGAATAGAAAACTCAATGAGTTTTATTCGTTGCTGGGCATCATACACAGACATTTTAATTTTAAGGGATGATCCATAAACTGTAATTAATAAAATAAATAATGATTAAAACAAAGAAATCCTTGTTTTTCTTAAATCTTCAATTTTTCAATATTTTATGCTTTATTATTTAATTTTATATAAAATATATTATAATGCAATTTTTTTCGTCAGTGTATATTTTTATAATACTAATAGCACCCGGCATTTGGTGTCCAAAAAATGCATTGTAGAAAATTACATGTCGCGAATATATTCTACATATTCCAATATATGTGCATATTCATTTTCATGGACATCGTTTGAACGTTAAATAAGATGAAATATTGCAGCCCCCTCTGGTGGCAAGTAACAATAAAGTGAATAGCGCAAACTTATTTCTGTACTCGAATGTATATTATTACCAATTTTCATAGCGATTGGTTGAACGGTATAGAAGAAGATATGCTGCAGCACCATCTGCTGGCGACTTACAAAAAAGGGGATAGCATAAACACATTCTCCATGTATTGTCAAAGAGACACAAAAATTTCATCAACATCAGTCCAGCCGTTTAAAGAAGCTCAATGAGCTCAAACACATGCACAGAAGATTTGTATATAAAACGCTACATCTTGCGTTTTTGACCAATATGAAAAATAATTTACTGTTAGCCTTTGAAATTATAATGGTTGCCATAAATATAATCTCTGAAAGTAATTTATTTGTATTAACTTCTTAAGATTATTGCACCAATAAAGCCTTGATAAATTTTCTGTGTAACAATATTTAACTACAACTGGCTTCTATTTCAAGATAAGATAATTGGCAATTATAGTCTACAACAGCGCATTTTTTATAAAGTGTTAACTAACAAAAGGATATGTATAGAATGGGAAAATATTTCGTTATTATTTTTAAATGTACTTATTTCAGATTTAAAGTTGGTATTTGATGTTTTCTAATTAATATTAATATAAAAGTTTCTCTAAAATAGCTGCAATGGAAGTCACACAGAGCTCTAACTAATCAATTTCTAGTTAGGCAATTTTTAACCAATTCAGCTGATTGAATAGTTAATAAACCTCAGTTGTTATACAGAAATCCAATACATGGGAAGTATAGTTAGGTAAATTAAAAAACATGAAATTTGAAAAGGGTAGTTAATTAAAGTATGACAAGAAAAAAGGAATAATGGATGATAATAGTTAATAAAAAAATAATAAATTGATTTCAGTTTGATTTGATTGGAGAATTAAAAACTGTTAAGCTAAAATTCATCTTTTTCTCTTAAATTTAGTATCCTGTGAATATATTAAATTACTGTGCTGTGCTTAGAAGAATATTATTAAAGTATTTACACGAAAGTTGTTTTTTCAATTCCTACTATTAGTTCACACTCTCCCTATATATATCTTATTCAAATTTTCAATCGTTATTAAAATACTTTTTATTCATCCACTCAAGTTCAAATACGTATTTTTGATCTTGTACTGGATGAAGCATGATGTTAATACATTTTTTTTTCAAATAGTAATTCATTAATTAAACTTAATTACTTTCATTAGTTAAATTTAATTAATGAAAATTGATGTTGAATGTATCTACCAATAGATAGCGCCAGATAAACTTTAAAAAACGAATGAAAATTATTTATAAAGGACTTTCTGCAATAGAGTGAAAAAAAAGTAGGAATTGACTTTAATTGTTCTTTTTATATTACTTGTTCTTTTAAATTTAGTATCCTGTGAATATGTTAAATTACTGTGCTGTGCTTAGAAAAAGATTATTAAAGTATTTACACGAAAATTTTTTTTATGTATGTTTCAAAGAGGAATAATAATGAGGATGGAGGTTTATAGACATTCTGAATCTATTTTTTCATAGCATAAAATAACTTTTACTAAAAATGTAATTCATGATCATCGGCGCAACAGCCTCATGATGGGCAAAAGTCGTCTGCTCACTGGGAGATTTCTAGATAGAAGGTGTTTTATTTTTACAGGGTAGGGTTGCCAGCTATACACCCAACTCTCTTATAGTCATATTAGACCGGGTTCTTTGGTTTAAAGTAAATTCCGAACCACTGCACTGCCAGGCCTCGAACCCGAAACCTGTGACACCGAGCGCCAGTCACTCGGCTGTCAGGCCTAAAAAATTGTGTTACATAAATTTGCAGTGACGTTGATTTGGTTTGTCGCCCTACGGTTATCTTCTGCGTAGGAGAGTTTAAAATACCAGGATCTACAGTTAATATGTCGAAAAACCGAAATGAAAATTATTTGTATTATAGAATTTTTTCATAAAATTGCAGTGGCGTTGATTAGGTTTTGTTTGTCGCTCTACAGTCATCTTGTGCACACGAGGGCTTAAAATACCAAGATCTGCAGTTAATAGGGATTCAGAAACACTCACAAACATTTTGTTATGCAAAAATGATGTTATTTGTATGTATGTTTCAAATGTATGTCACAAATATGATGTTATTTGTATGTATGTTTCAAAGAGGAATGACGGGGATTATAATGATGGAGATTTAATGACATCATGAATATACATATTTGTTCATAGCATAATTTTTTTTTACTAAAAATGAAACCATATTGTAGGATTTTTGCATAAAATTACAGGGACATTTATTTCTCATATTAAATTTATATAAATGTTCAGTTTAATCTATAAATGGCATCATGAATCTCTTTGTTAATGGAATCATGGATTTTGCAAAGGAGTTTGAATAGCAATATTAATTCCAAACTTAAAATTTTAAGGCAATTAGATAATTTTTTAATAATGTTACAATAACTCTGATACAGCATGTGATGCTTTAACAGAATGCCTCAAGCATGCTCAGAGAGGGATAAGATTTAAAAAATAGAGTTAGCAAGAATGAAATAGCATATAAATTTTTTAATAAGAATATAAGGATGTTATAGAAGTCTTGCATAAATTTACAGTGACTCTAATTTCGCACGTTGAATTTGTATAAATTTCTTTTAAGTGAAATCTTTTAAATATTCTTTTCATGTGGAATCTTTAAATCTAGGGAATCATGAGTTTTAAAATGGCGAATCATAAAAATTTTTGCATACGGTTACAGTGCCTCAGATACTTTTTTAGCTTGCTATGTGAATGCTCAAAGAGGGATACAATTTAAAAAACAATGGTATAATAATTGAAATAGTATAGAAATTATTCTACAGAATTATAATCTCAATGAATTAATACTTAAAATAATGCTCATTTTGCTGATAATTTTAGACGATAAATACCATTTAGAGTTTTGATAACTACACAGAAACTAAGAGGGGTATCAAAATCACCAATCAGAAAATGAATATATGTGGCTCATTTGTGGAGTTACGGGGAAGTAAATTCCCCAAATTCCACCCTCTTCTAAACTTTCCAAGTATAGTGTTACAAACTTTGATAAATGCAACTAAATGAAATCTTGAGCAAAATTAATATATTCCTGGGGACGAAAGACCCCGAATAAATCCCCAACCGAGGGCACATTTGGGGCATCAACTCCGGTGGCTAATCAAGGAGCGCCACCTCTAAAGTACCAGCCGAAATATTAGAGGCCGATTGTATTTCATCATAAAATAGTCCCAGGGTGCCTTCCGTTTGCTGAAATAGAGTACTAGGCAAATGATGTGTACACAGGCAAGGTGCCTTTGTAAAGGATTTTCGCAGGCTAATTGGCCTATTTCATGACCGGAAGGTTTCGTCAAGTCTTTTATGCAAATTGTAACTGGATCAGTAAAGTGTGGCATTAGGTTTCCTATTTATATACCTGTGGGGGTGACTGAGACAGTGGTATGAAATTTAAGGAGGTGGAAAATCAAAAGAATGTGGCCAGAATATATTTTTTATCTTAATTGTGGAATCTGTATCCATGTATTATTATCGAAACATTTTTTCTTTAAAATTGATTCGAAAATACCCACCTGGAAGCTTGATTATTGATGATAGTAGAATAAAATGGTTAATAATTCATATAAATTAAAACTTTTATTTTAGTTAAAATTGCTATTAATTTAATAGATATATATGAATTCTGATTGGATTTAAAGAATTGGAAAGCTTTTAGAAAAAAATTTTGTTTCCATTAAATCAACTTTTAAACACGTTTCAATTTATTGTTTGTTAAGAATTTATTAGAAGAATAGAGAATTTATTTATATATTGGTTTAAAACTAATTAAAAAAACATGTATTTGAAATGAACATTAAAACAATAAAGTAAAATCTTATTTTTTTATGGTTGTTTCCAATCCCTGTTCGTTAAGAATTTTTTAGAATTGTAGATAACTTATTTATATATTGATTTAAAAATAATTAAAAAAGACCATTGTTTTAAATTAGCTTTACAACAATAAATTAAAATCTTATTTTTTTCCCCGGATGTATAATTCATTTTTAAAAACTTTATAATAACATATTTTTAACAATAATTTTTAACTTTAAAAAATAAAACTTCTGTTTACAGTAGATTATGTGTCATTGAAATATTAAAATAATCAAAATCAACTTTGAGAATATTCAAACCAAAGTCGTTTTTCAGTTGAAAACATTAAAACCAAAATGGCTCATAAATAAACAGTATTGAAATATGTTGCAATTTTTAAAAAATCAAAATTATTATTTTTAAGGATACTAATTTTATTATTGATTAGATAAAAAGAGTACATGTATCGTTATCATCGTTTAAAAATAGTTCACTATATATCATTACATTACCTAGTATATATCATCAAAGGTTTTCTTTAAAATTTAAAAAAAAAAATGTAAATAAAGTTTTTGCTTTTGGACACACACATAGATGAAGGGTGATTATATTTAAAGTCCCACTTACAAAATGCTGTAAAAAAAGAACCAATCTTCACAATAAGTTCAAATTTCAACTGAAGATACTTGAAGAAGGAGGAAATGGTACGGCATTAAAAAACAGTTCCACCGTTTTTTCCATCTAATTTGGTATGACCTTGCCGTAATGGATGAGCTTTCCACTAACGGTGTCACAACTGTTGAATGAATTGGAACTCCTTTTTTCTGTAAAATAACCGACACAATCAAGCACATTGAACACTGCAGTTGGTTGAATGGGCAACTTACGCCAAATACGTTGTAATTTCGATTCAAAATATCACTGACAGCCTAATTCACTTTCTTTATGCCGCCTACAACGTTTTCTATTAATGCAGTTTGAAACTCTTTTTTTGATGCCGTACCGTTTTCCCCTTCTTCAAGCATCTTCAGTTTCAATTTGAGCTCATTGTGACGACCGGTTCTTTTTTACGACATTTTGATAGTGGGAATTTAATTATAATCACCCTGTATGCATATCTTAGAAGACAATTTTTTCTATTTTTTACTCAATTCTTTATTTTTCCCAAATTGTATACTGAAATGAATTTTAGCTTTCTTTTTAAATATCAGACATATTAACATTTTAAAGAAATAAATTCATTCTAAAAAAAAGTGTATAAAAATAACAAATCTGATTATTGAATATATTTCTATGAATACTTCTGTGATCACATTCTTCACACTGAGCAGATGGAAATGCAATGTTAAAGAAAGTGAGAAGAAAAAAAAAATCATATGAGCAAAAATCCGAAGATTTCGGAGAATGAAATCCTGGAGGTGAGAAAACAAAACAAAACAATAAACAAAGGAAAAAAAAAAAAAAGGGAAATATTTTCTCTCCTCTTCCGGATTTCACGGTAGGTTGAAAAAGAATGTTGCTGCACACGGTTGAAAAATGTTATGAAGTCACAGTTTTACGGCCTAAATCTTTCCATATGTCACGTGCTCAGGAAAACCTCCCGATCCTTCAATTCCGGTTTTTTTCCTTTTCCCTTTTTTTGTTTTATAGCTTCCAGAATCCCGAGTGGACAAGGAATTTTGTTATTTTCTTCAAGCTTCCGGTTTATTCCATGTATTTTCACCACATAATCTTTCTATCTTGAATTCTGTATGGGGAAAAAAAAAAGACTTCCTTCTCAGTTTGTAATAAAGCATTGTACAGTAATGTTTATAGATTAAAATAAGTATAATTTGACACAGAAGTCTATTTATTACAATTTATTAGTTACAAAAAAAATGAAAATATAAAGATTTACATTTGATTCGCAAGTGCATTTCACTCTAAGGACAGATACCTTCAGAGTTCTTAAGTCTGCAACGAATCACCAGGTAGACAGATATATTTTGTCGACTGCATATCGTTGAATGACTTTGTTGTTGAATGACTGCAGCAGACCTTAATTATTACACGGCATGATACAGGAAACCACAAGGGACTCACTTTGTAAGCAGGCAGAAAGTCCGGCCTGTTCAATCCCTTTTTGAAAAAAAATATATTGTCGACTCGTCGCAGAACCCTCCTCTTCTTCACCAAAGCGGGTTATCAGCTTCCCTGACTTTTCATTGCAATAGACAATTTCTTAGTTCATAGTCTATTACCAATCACGATACAACAACTCATAGTGTAGTCCGAATTTCATCTAGAATTGTTTCGACCTGTATATGGAAGTCGCACAGGCAATTGCTAATTTCATGAGTTCTCATTATTGAAGACACTGGATATCTGCTATCAGATTTGAGTGACAGATTGTTGTCATTAGTACAAAACACTAATTGCATGTAATATAATTATCCACAACACTGCTTATCTGCTGTCAAATTTGAATGATAAGTTAAAAGTTAAACATGTTTTGCTGCCTTATAAGCCAAATTGTTGTTTAATCTATACACAAAAATAAAATTTTAAGTCCAATTGTTTGCCAATAGGCGAAAGATAGAGAGAACGACATGCCAAGACAGTAATTCAAGTTGTAATGTGAAGAATTGTTGAACACGTTTCTTCAAATATTGCAGGTTGGCAAGTCTTTTAAGTAAGATAAGACAACAGGCTGCTTTACTCACAGTGCTGTCTGTTCAGTGTACTAGCAGTACCTATTAGCAGGGGGAATGGAAAGACTATCAAAATAAAATACCACCCCAAGTGATAATGGCAAGTAAAGGACACAATTTATGGTGATTCATATTGACTGAAATGAGTAACCTTTAGCCAAGTTTGTGCCAATGACTGATATGAATAATGTATCGTTGTAGGAACAACATGAAAAAATATTTTCAGTACTTCAAAAGGCCTTTTGTTCTCCCTTTATAAAGCTCTTGCAGGTGATTCGAGAAGTTCTTATCATGTGTGCCAGAGCTGACATGCTAATCATTTGAATAAGTTATCGAGGTATTTATAAATGATGCTCATTTGAACTGAACTCATTGTCCCGGTATGTTTAGCCGTCGTGTAAACATGACCACAGAGCGACAAACCAAACCAAACCAAGAAACAACTCGTCGTGAAGTCCATATTCCATCTGTAATTGTTTCGACCTGTGAAGATCGCACAAACAATCAGTGATTTCATGAGGACTCATTATCCACAACACTGTTTCTCTGCTGTCAAATTTGAATGATAGATTGTTATAAAGTGCTTGTTAAAGAATATACATTCATCTCTCTCGGGAACGGAATGTTACAACTCTTCCCTTGGGAAAAATACTATAGTATTATTGTACTAACATAATCCTGTTGATTCGAAGTCGAAATTTCAAAAAATGAAACAAAAGTTATAACATTTATGAATCAAAACCATTCTTAATTAAATAGAATTCCTTGTAATGAAAGCAGGTAAATTAACAAATTAAACGAATAATTTTAAAAAAGCGTGTGTTAAATGCAATAATTTCTTTAACTAAGATGTCTACCATTATAATCTTTTGTGTGGTATATCTAATCGTATTTTGAAAATAAAATCCAAAAACAATTTCAAATATTTCACTTTTTAGTAAATAATCTTTTAATCACATAATGTATAAAATAAATTCATAATATTATTTAAAAAATATTATTAAGTATTGAGCGATCCTGAATTTTTATTTTATCTTTTTAAATACATATTCAGAATAATATCCTCCGGGCACAAAATAAATGACAAAATTGACTCGAGTTATGCATTTTGTTAAAAATTGATTATTTTCAGCAAACGCGAAAATACTTCACAAACAATTTTCTTCTTGAATCAAACATTAATTAAAAGATAGTCGAATTTGTCCTCCAGGTTTAGGAGGGAATATCAATGGAAAGATTTTTTTTTTTTTTTTCCACTCATTTTTAAATAGGTTGCATTTTCATTTTAAAGTACAGAGAAAATAATTTATGGTTGAATTTTGGGATGAATAATAATCGAGTTCGACTGATGTTTATCAAACAAAATAATCGATTTGAATCATATAATCGATGCATAAATAATGTTTTTATTGTTTTAAACTGGAATTTCACCATAAAAATTGCTTAACAAGGTGTTTTGATGAATAATATATGTATAATTAATAGTTAACGCTTCAAATTGTTAGAATTTCATTTTATTGAATACAGTCATGAGCGACGCAGCGCCATTTGGTGAAGAACAATTTCAGCAATCTCGAAACTGTTGCCACAGACATGAATAATTTCATAAAATAAATTTTAATAAAATGAAAGGTTTTTAAAAATTATGTTACTATTTTCATTTACATATGATAATTTATTGCTATTAGAATGGAATTGTTAACATATATAAATATTTCGTGACATAAATTACTTCCCTTACATACATATGATCTACAAAAGTATACAGCTTAGTACAAGTCTTCAAAAAAAACCTTTCCACAGGATTTTGGTTTCATAGATCCAATCTTCTTATTTTCTCAGATTCTTCTTGCAAATTTATGTTACCTTCAGTGCTATGTCCTACGTCAACCGCATATAAAGTTTAATAGTGTATGAAGGTCACGTGGAAAATTAGTGAAACATATTAAAATATTTTGCTTTGTGTTGCTTTTCTGTAATCAGTGTTGTTTTCACTTTTCTTCTTAGTCTGTCTACGGCCGGCGATTTTAGTGCCACAGGTACTGCTCTAATACTATTTAAAGTTTTTCACGAAGGAGATAATAAAAAATAAAAATAGGTGTCATATGAAATTTTCGAAATCGTGTCACTGTAATAGTAACTGCTAAAGTTTCATTGTTCTTTTTTTCACATGATTTTTGAGCAAAAACCTCAAAATATCTTAAACTAAAATTTTATTCTGTTTCTCTGAATGATATGATAGTTAGAGATTCATATATAGAGAAAGTAATTTCTTATAATAACCATATATATTACAGAAGGTAGGAGAGAGTTCATAACCGGTAATTTTAAGTCAGAAAGCAAAAAATGGCGGAATGAAAGCTGTAGTTATGCAAAATGAAATGTGAGAATCAAGATGAATATACATTAAAAAATTTAATTAATCCTGTTAATTGAAAATAAAAATTTTTAAGAACCAAAACGAAAAATAAACATTTAGGAATTACCGCTAATTTTAATGGAGTAATATTTCTTAAGAGGAAATATAGGTAAATTAATAAATCAAACAAATGAATTTACAAAGGCATGTGTTAAATAAAATTATTTTTTAATTTTTTTATATCTTTTCTGTGATATATCTCATCGTGTTTCAAAAAAATAATAATTGAAAAAATAATTTCAAATCTTTCTCAAATCTTTTTAGTAAATAATCTATTAATCACATAATGTATAAACTAAATCCATAGAATAATTTTAAAATTATTATCAAGTATTGACTGATCCTGTATTTTTATTTTTTTTAAAAATACATATTCAGAACAATATCCTCCGGGCACAGAATAAATGACAAAATTAACTCGAGATATTCATTTTGTTAAAAATTGATTAATTTTCAGCAAACACGAAAATACTTAACAAACAATTTTCTTCTTGAATCAAACACTAATTAAAAGAGAGTCGAATTTGTCCTCCAGGTTTAGGAGAGAATATCAATGGAAAGATCTTTTTTCCATTTTTTATTTTATTTCCCTCTCATTTTTAAATTGGTTGCATTTTTATTTTGAAGTCGACAGAAAATAATTTATGGTTGAATTTTGGAATGAATAATAATCGAATTCGAATGATGTTTTATCAAACAAAATAATCGCATGCATAATTTATGTTTTCTATTGTTTCAAACTGGAGTATCTCCATAAATGTTAATTAATAAGGTGTTTTAATGAATAATATTTGTATAATTAATATATAACGCTCCAAATTGTATAGAATTTCAAGTTTATTAAGTTTACAGTTTCAGTTTATGCAATGCAGCGCCCTCTGGTGAAGAACAATTTCAGCAGTCTCGAAACTATTTCCATAGACATAAATAATTTCCTAAAAAATATTTTAATAAAATCGAAAGTTTCCAAAACTTTTTTCTAAGTTTTCTAAAAATTATTTTATTATTTCCATTTAGATATAATTTATCTCTATTATATTAAAATTGCTAAAATATTCTTTAAATATTTTGTGATATAAACTACTTCTCTACTAAAGATCTACAAAAGTCAATACAGTATTGTAAAGTCTGCAGAATATTTCTCTTTCCATGATTTTGGTTTTATACATGCTTATTAAAATTTAATGAGAAAATATATAATGAGTTAACATAATCAACAATGGAAAGCCCTTTAAGTAATTTAACTTTAAATATTTATAAATTAGGTGTAAATTGAGAATAAATTAAACATCTAAATATATATTCTCAATTAGAAATTACCTGACATTAACAGAAATTGAAACATTTTCGAATCCATATTTATTAATATTTTGACCAATTTGTGACTGATGATAGAACAATATATAAAAACTTTTATGCTGCTGATTTATCAATACAGAACAATTTTTATACTGATTGTTTATCAGTATATGACATCACTAATAAAGATGATTTATCATTACATGATCAAACTACATTACGAAGATGAACATTATAATAAGGAAGGCTTATTCAGAGTTTTGTTTAATTGTATTTAGTCTTGATAAATAAAGAATATTTTGTCGATAACCATAATATAAAAATGCTATATTTTTTGATGAAATAAATAAATCTTTGGAAAAAATTTAAATTTTTGCATTCAAAATAAATCTTTAAGATTAATGATGTACCATTCTTACACTGAAAGATTTATTTGCATTACATTAACTTCCCCCAGTACCTATGAAATATATTTTTTTTTCTAACTTAAAATGAGAAAAAGGAGGAAAAAAACTTTCATTATTATATTTTTAAAAGTTTTTCTTCTTTTTTTTTTTTTTTTTTTTTTTTTTTTTTTAATCTTTGCTTTCTTATTTCTCTACTTTAAAAGTGACATTTTCTCTCTCTAGATTCAAGAACAAAAGAAAGTGTAACGAAAAGTCAAGTCTGAGAGCGTTCGAAAAGAACAAGCATTTGTTCAATCCGAAAAGTTAACCGCAAAAAAAAAAAAAAAAAAATGGCGGAAAGAGAAATTCAATTAAAACTATTGTATTGAATTCGGTACAAGTAGCGCTTTGTGATTCCTTCATTCTTTTAAAACGCTATTTCTTTCCTTTTTCTTTTTTTATTATTCTTTTCAATTTTTACTTCGTTTTCTTATTCTCATAATTCATTCTTTTGATGTTTTCGTGTTTAAGATTTAAGGCAGTTACTGTAAAATACAGAATTCGGGGTTTTTAAAGATTAAAAATGAAGTCAGATTGCAATGGCGATACATTTTAATTTCTTTTTCTTTTTTTTTTCTCTTCCTCTCTTTCAGATTTTGTATTTTGTATTTAAATTTCTTTTCGATATAAAAATAGATTTTCTATTAATTTTTTTACTATAGCAAACATGGAAAAAATGTTTTAATTCCTGTGTGCTTCTTATATTTATAGATGTAGTTTTTCAACTAAATATTTTATGTATGTTGTATGTGATAAGAATTTCCTATATGTGGTTTAAAATAAAGAAAACCATGAATTGAGGTTACATTTATGGGTTTTGATAATTTATTATTATTCTGATCTAATAACTTTGTTCTATAATATAAATTTTTGATCAAATATTTTTTTCTGATTTTAATGGAGTAAAATATAAATTAATAATTCAATATTAAAAAACACAAATAAAATATTAGTTTTAAAATTTTTGCTTCTAATATTACCTTGACACTACCTTTTTAATTTCAAAAAATATAAAGACAGATTTTGATAAAAAAAATAACCTTTTTGATTTATACCACTTATAAATGTACAAAAATTCTATTTTAAATTTTTTGACGGCAAATAATAAATTAAAAATGAAATGTTTTGATGAGCATTCTGATTTAATGTAGCAACCATTTAGTTAAAATAGATGAGTTAGAATGTCTCTCCCAGCTCCTGTTTCACATTATATACGATCCTTCATGATTCTGCTGTCCATATGCTGTGTATCCTACCTTGTGCAAGCAGACAAACAGTGGTATCAAAGTACACTTTACCTGGTATCTCACTGACTGAAATAGAGTTTGTTTCAACCATAAATACCACTTCGAATTTAACAATGATGGCCGAATTTAACAATGATGGATGATGTTCGCAAAAATCCATGATAAAGATGGGCAACTGTCTTAGCCAATTACAAAGCGTCAACAGCTAGTTACAATTGCATTTGATATCTGAATCCTTGGATTATCATCCTTGTCATTCTCACAGCACAATATTTTTAGCAGACATAGAGTTGTCCTTTATTTCACGTCATACGATATATTTCACAGAAAAATTTTCAATTTCATAAATTAAGTATTTCAATCAATGCGATTAAGTATTTATCCAATTTCTCTCTGCTCAGCTTAATACCCATAATGTATACCAATAGCGCACGCCTAAATATTTTACAGTCTAACTCGGCGAATAAATAGAATTTGGCAAGATATTTATCAGGATGCCATTAGCCAATCCAACAAGACAAATGCCAATCAGAAAAAATTTTGCAAAAGGATCAAATGCTGTCCAACTTTTTATCGTTATGTTCAATACATATAATTAAATATGATGAATAAAAAGTTAAACTCATCTAAAATTTTAATCGCTTCTTTTTAACTGAATCAAAACAAAATTGTGGGATAAAAAATAAGATCTTTTCATATAAGATTGAATGAATCTCTAAAATTATCATTCTATTTAAAATTTCATTTTTAGATACAAATTATCGTATAAATACGTAGTAGAATCTTAGTTTATTAAAGATGGTGATTAAATTTAATCCAGGATAATTTTATGATCATAACTAAAAAATTCTATTTACGATACCAAGATGAAAAAAATGCATGCCACTCAGTCAATGAGATATTTGAAATCTATATTATTTGAATATATTGATATCTAAATCATTTAATGTCACCCATGTCATCGTAACAGCACGACAGTACGTTGATAGCATTCTAGGTGACTTTTCGTTGTCTTATATTTCACATCACACACCATATGTTTCACAAACATTATGTACAGTTTCATAGATTAAACATTTCTATTGATACGATTACTATTTGCCAAACATTTTCAGCTAGTTAGCCATATTTTATTCCCATAGCAAACGCCTAAAGATTTTGCAATCTTACTCGAAGAATAAATAGAATTTGGCAAGATTTTTATGAGGATGTCATCAGACAATTCAACAAGTCAATGGCAAGTCACATTACATTTTGTAAAAAAGACCAAATGTTGTCCAATCTTTTATTGTCGTGCTCAATACATATAATTATCTATGATGAATAAAATGTTATACTCCTCTAAAACTTTAATAATGTCTTTAAACGTAATCAAAATAGAATTGCGGAATAAAAATCACATCTTTTCATACAAGATCGAAAAAGTATAATTCTATTTAAAATTTTATTTTTAGATATAAATTCTGTTATAAAGATTACAGTAGAATCTTATACTGAGTAAAGAGGGGGGAGTACATTTTATCCAGGATAATTTTACGATCATTACTAAAGCTTTATATTTAGGGTACCAAGATGAATAAAAATGGCTGCCACCCGTTCAACGAGATATTTCTATTCTGAGACCAATATAGAATCTCTGTTAAAATACTACAAGGATGGTAAGTTTATGATCATTAAAAGAAAATATGAAAAGGCTTTTCGGGGGCCAAGAAAATATCTTGGGTCGTTTCAAGGATCATTACAGATAGTGCCGCTGCTTCCACCAATCAACTTCACGTTGGTGGCCCCGTGGAAGATATTAAAAACTTTCTAAATAGATACATCTAATAACTAACTCGAAGAATAAACAGAATTTGGCAAGATATATATCAGCATGTCCTTAGCTAATTCGACAAACCAATGTTAAGTCAGATAACACTTTGCAAAAGGATCAAATGTCGTCCAACCCTTTATCATCGTGTTCGATACATATAATTACATATGACGAATAAAAGTTAAACTCCTCTAAAATTTTATTCATTTCTTTTGAACGGAATCAAAACAGAATTGGGTGAATGGCTCACGCCTAAAGATTTTATAATCTAACTCGAAGAATAAATAGAATTTGGCAATCCATTTGGAATTTAAAAAGTTAAACTCCTCAAAAACTTTAATAATTTCTTTTTAAAGGAAACAAAAACGAATTCTGGAATAAAAATCAAATTTTTTTTTATATAAAATCGAATGGATTTTTAAAAGTATAATTTTATTTTTATATATAAATGCTCTTTTAGAGATTTTTAAAAAATGTAGTAGAATATTACATTGAGTAAAGATGAGGATTAAATTTTATCGAGAATAATTTTACTAAAGCTTTACTAAAAGAAAATTTTACTAAAGATCATTACAAAACTTTCTATTTAGGGTACCAAGATGGAAAAAAAATGGCTGCCACCCGTTCAACGAGATATTTCTATTCTGAACCTAATGTAGAATCTCTGTTGAAATACAACAAGGATGGTAAGTTTATGATAATTAAAAGAAAATATGAAAAGGCTTTTCGTGGGCCAAGAAAATGTCTTGGGTCGTTTCAAGGATCATTATAGCTCGTGCTAGCTGCTTCCACCAATCAACATCATGTCGGTGGTCCCATGGAAGATATTAAACCCTTTCTATCGATTGTGTTGAAACTTAGCTTTCCATTATTGGCTCTTGAAAATCGTTCCCAGGGATTGTGAAGACACGGGGGGGGTGAAGGGGGCGTCGCACCGAATCCATGACACGCTGCGATGAATGAGGTTAATTTATTATGAATGAGCATGTTTCGCAGAGATCGAAGTTATTTTGTGCTCCAGGAGATGTTCCAGGCATCCCTCGCAACAAAGGCGAGGTCCCCTTCCCTTTCTTTTAATGCCGGAAAATAATTTTGTAGTAAAGGGTTCTTGAACATCGAGCGAAATTCTTCCGGGTTTTATTAATGTTCAAAGAAAATGGAATATAAGAAAGCACTCCCTCTCTAGCACACGGAGTGCTCTCATTCATTATGGATAAATGGAAGCTTTAAATATGGAATGCTTGTTTTAAATATTGAATGAAACACAGGGTGTTTAATACATAGATTTTCTGCAAAATATTGGATCAGGATTTTATCTTCTTGTAATGAATCTTATATTGCAATTTTACCCCTTTTTCGATGAAATAAATATTGTAAGCTGTATTCCATTGATCTCATTCACAACATTTTAAGAATGTGAAATAAGTTTGATTATTAAGTTCGAATAAGTTTGATCAATGATTAATCTCTAGCAAATTTGATCAACGATAAATCTCTAACGTTATTTTCAAAATTAAATGTTTTGTTTTTTGAGATATAAATTTAGGCTTTAGATTTCATCGTTTAATATATTTGAAATCTTCATGCAAAAAAAGAGACGTGAAACATTGTTTATTATTCCTTTGCTGTACATCAGTGGTCCAATGCATATATCGAACAATCCGAAGAAGGGGGATGAGTGGAGTTAATGGATAACGCTATCAAATTTGTGTAACTTTTGTGAGAAAGACAGGAAATACCCTGTTCAAGCGGTCTGATTATAGATGCGAGACGATTTCACACATTATCATGTTCACCAGAAAGTCTCCATTTTCTAATGCAGTGACTTCAACAAACATTTTTAATGGACTGAAACTTTATTTCACGTCACATGATATATATTTCACAGAGATAATGTTCAGTATCACAAATTAAAAAGAATTTCTATCAATGCTTTTTGTATTTATCAAACTTCTCTCTGCTCTCCAAGATAGCCAGAATTTACACCAATAGTGCATGCCTATATATTTTACAGTCGAATTCGAAGAATAAATAAAATTTTACAACATATTTATCAACATCACATTAACCAATTCGACAAGTCAAAGGCAAGTCAGGTAACATTTTGCAAAAGGATAAAATATTGTCCAAATCTTTTATAGTAGCAAAAAATACATATAATTACATATGATGAATAATATGTTAAACTCCTTTAAAATTTTAATCACTATTTTGTAACGTAATCAAAATAGAATTGTGGAATAAAAATCACATCTTTAATACGAGATTGAAAAAGTATAAAATTTTATTTTTAGATATAAACTCTCTTATACAGATTATACTAAGTACTGAGTTACACTGACATTGAGAAAATATGGCGGATTAAATTTTATCCAGGATAATTTTACGATCATTACTGAAGCTTTCTATTTAGGGTACCAAGATGATGAAAAAATGGCTGTCACCCGATCAACAAGATATTTCTATTCTGAGGCTAATATAGAATCTCTGTTGAAATACTACAAGGATGGTAAGTTTATGATCATTAAAAGAAAATATGAAAATTCTTTTCGATGGCCCAGAAAATGTCTTGGGTCGTTTCAAGGATCATTACAGCTCGTGCTTGCTTCCACCAATCAACTTCACGTCGGTGGCCCCGTGGAAGATATTAAACCCTTTTCATCGATTGTGTTGAAACTTAGCTTTCACTATTGGCTCTTGAAAATCGTTCCCAGGGATTGTGATGACACGGGAGTGGGGGGGGTGACGTCGCACAGAATTCATGGCACGCTGCGATGAATGAGGTTAATTTATTATGAATGAGCATGTTTCACAGAGATCGAAGTTCCTTTGTGCTCCAGGAGATATTCCAGGCATCCCTCGCAACAAAGGCCCCGCCCAATTCCCTTTCTTTTAATGCCGGAAAATAATTTTGTGTAAAAGGGTTCTCGAAGACCGAGCGAAATTCTTCCGGGTTTTATTAATGTTCAAAGAAAATGAAATATAAGAAAGCACTCCCTCCAGCACCACGAGGGCTCATTCATTATGAATAAATGGAAGCTTTAAATATGGAATGTGTGTTTTAAATAATAGATTTAATATATAGCTTTTCTTTAAAATATGGGATCCGGATTAATCTTCTTGTAATGAATCTTATATTGCAATTTTACCCCTTTTTGATTATATAAATATTCTTAATTTTTACCATTGATTTTATTCATAGCGTTTTATGCATATGAAAATTATGAAATAATTATTACAATGCATTAAAGTAATTTTGATCAATGAATAACATCTAGCATTATTTTCAAACTTAAATAAACTCATGTTTGTGAAAATTGCAACACCATAAAGGAATCGTCATAATTGAATGAAATTTAATACACAGTTGGATGGTAGTAGTGCAAATAAATGATTAAATGTTCAAAGCAAACAAACAATAACAAGAGATCAACAGTATTTTGTGTAGCCACCACGCGCCTACACGACGTGGCATGGAGTCAAACAAATTTTGAATGTCTGCCTGAGGAAGAGCATTCCATATTGTTTGTATCCGCACCCAAAGTTCGTCCACAGAATCAACACGACGAGGAGCAAGAGCGAGACACCGACCAACGAAATCCCACACATGTTCAATTGATCCACTGTGGCGTTCGATAATGCACTCCGGAAGGTCGCGTTCACCGGTATAGCGTCTGACACGAATGCGGCCATCATGGTACCAGGATTCGTCAGAAAACACGACATGCAGCCAATCAGCACGCCAGTCTCTATGCTGAGCGGCCCATTGTAGCCGCAGACGGCGACGGTTTAGCGTGAGAGGAATCCTGTATAAAGGGGTCCTTGCGCGCAGTCCACGCTGCAGCAGACGTCTACGAACTGATAAAGCACACAATGAAACACCTGTAGCTATTGACCACTGTGCTGCCAATTGTCTAGAGGAAGCTGTACGGTCCGTCAGCGCCATGCGAACCAGGTGTTTATCATCGCGAGCTGACGTCACATTTCGGGGTCCACTCCCGGATTTCCGAGTTATCCGACACTCGTCCGTCCACTGCTTCCAAAGACGCATCACTGTGCTGCTGTTATGCTGCACACGAGCGGCTACTGCACGATAAGACAATCTAGCTTCAAGAAGGCCGATGATTCTCCCCCGTTCAAACACTGTAAGTTGTTCAAATCTCGCTCTCTTTCGTCGAAGAGGCATAAGTAACGATTGAGCTAACGTTTACCACTAGCAGATAACCACCGATAACCATACACGCCTCGCTACAGCCGTCTATTTATTTTAATCCATCCGCCGTTCAGAGGGCGCTGCTCAGCATACGCATAGGCTACGGATTTGAAATTCTAATCATTTGAATATCATGCGATAATTTGCTTTTCCTGAAAATTTCAGCTCACTCGCGTAAGTCCTTCATGGTGTTGCAATTTTCACAAACATGAGTATATTTTGACTTTGGAGATGTAAATTTAGGCTAGAGATCTCATCGTTTAATAGAATTGAAATCATCATGCAAACTAAGAAATACCGAACATCGTTTATTATTTCTTTGTTGTAAATAAGTGGACCCATGTATATATATATCGAACAGTTTAAAGACAGGCGATGAGTGGAGTTCATTGATGATGCTATTACATTTATGTGACGATTGTAAAAAAGTCAGAAATTCCCCTTTTTTGCTGTCTGACTTTTGATGCGAGGCTCTTTGCACACTTCATGTTCACCTTAAAATCTTCATTTTTTAATGTAGTGGTTTCAACAAGCCTTTTTAATGGGCTCCAACATTATTTCATGTCACAAGACTTATATTTCATAAACATAATGTTCAATTCCATAAATTAAGAATTTCTTTCAATGCGATTAGTATTTAACAAACTCCTCACTACTTTGCTAGATAGCAATAATTTATTTCAATAGGTACGCCCACAAATTTTACAATCTAACTCGAAGAATAAATAGAATTTGGAAAGATATTTATCCGGATGCCATTAGTCAATTCAACAAGTCAGTGTCAAATCAGATATAATTTTAGTGAAGGATCAAATGTTGTCCAACCCTTTATCGTCTTGCTCAATGCATATAATTGCATGTGATGAATAAAAGTTAAACTCCTCTAAAATTTTAATCATTTTTTTTTACGGAATCAAAATAGAATTGTGGAATACAAATCCCATCTTTTCATATAAGATCGAATGAATTTCTGAAAGTCTAATTCTATTTAAAAGTTTATTTTTAGATCTAAATTCTCTTATAAAATATAGTAGAGACTTATATTGTGTAAATAGGAGGATTAAATTTTATCCAGGATAATTTTAAGATCATTACTAAAGCTTTCTATTTCAGATAGCAAGAAGAAAAAGAAAAAATGGCTGCCACCCGATCAACGAGATATTTCTATTCTGACCTAATATAGAAATATAGATTCTCAGTTGAAATACTATAAGGATGGTAAGTTTATGATCATTAAAAGAAAATATGAAAAGCCTTCTCTATGGCCAAGAAAATGTCTTGGGTGGTTTCAAGGATCATTACAGCTCGTGGTCGCTGCTTCCACCAATCAACTTCACGTTGATGGCCCCGTGGAAGATATTAAACCCTTTTCATCGATTGTGTTGAAACTTAGCTTCTCACTATTGGCTCTTGAAAATCGTTCCCAGGGATTGTGATGACACGGGGGGGGGGGGGAGAACGTAACACAGAATTAATGGCACGCTGCGAGGAATGAGGTTAATTTATTATGAATGAGCATGTTTCACAGAGATCGAAGTTCTTTTGTGCTCCAGGAGATATTCCAGGCATCCCTCGCAACAAAGGCCGGCCCCTTTTCCCTTTCTTTTAATGCCGGAAAATAATTTTGTAGTAAAAGGTTCTTGAACATCGAGCGAAATTCTTCCGGGTTTTATTAATGTTCAAAGAAAATGAAATATATGAAAGCCCTCCCTCTCTAGCACACGGAGTGCTCTCATTCATTATGGATAAATGGAAGCTTTAAATATGGAATGCTTGTTTTGAATAATAAATGAAATAGTGGTGTTGACTGTATAGATTTTCTTCAAAATATTGGATCTGAATTTACCTTCTTGTAATGAATCTTATGTTGCAATTTTATACTTTTTGATTAAATACATATTGTAAGCCTTAGATCATTGATTTTATTCACAACATTGTATGAACGTAAGAATTAAGAAATGGATATTACAACGGATTAAAGTAGGTTTGATCAATGATTAATCTCTAGCGTTATTTTCAAAATTAAATGTTTGAGATTTAAATTTAGGCTGAAGATCTCTTGTAATATACTTTAAACATTTATGCAAAATAAGAAACGCAGAACATCGTTCTTTTTATGTTGTACATCTGTCAGCCTGTGCATATATCGAACAGTCCAAAGACGAGCGATGAGTAGAGTTCCTGGATAACATCTCCACATTTGTGTGACGTTTGTGAGAAAGACAGGAAATCCCCTGTTCAGGCTGTCTGACTGTTGCTGAGAGACTCTTTGAACACATTGTCATGAGCATCACAAAATCTTCTTTTCAATGTAATGACTGTAACGAACATTGTTAATTTCCACTTCCCTGCAAGCTAATTGGTCATGTTACCATTGGCCAAGGAAATCATGCAGTAAAGCGTATTACAGAGGACCTGAAAAATTTTATCCATAAATATTTTATATTGCCTCTTACTTTATTTCAATATTATATTAAAGTGTCTTTGCGAAAGATTAGATTTCATAACTTATTTCTTCTTCTCCTTCATTGGCGCATGAGGCCCATGGTGGACCAAGGTCGTGTGCCTACTGATAGATTCCGAGACACGATATTTTCTTTTTACGGGGTAGGGCTGTCACCCCTACGCCCAGGAGCTGTTGGCCGAGTGGCTAGAGCTCTGGTGCTCACTACCACAGGTTTCCCCAAAAATGGTTCCGGCGTTGCCATGGATATCTGTAGTGGGTCGGATTAACTTTAAGGCGTAGGTTCCGGTCTCACACAGCCCAATCAGACTTCTCACTCACATCATTCCAAAACTGTAAAGGGGCAACTCAGCTCTAGGCATAGTTATGTGGGTGCTGTAGCAGTCCCAGTCAAATTAGACCAGCTAACGCTCTACAGTCAAATTAGACCAGCACCTACCTCATGACAACTACGGACTTGCACCCGAAACTTGTGGCTCCCAGTGCATGAGCATTAGTCATTCGGCCAGCAGGCCTCTTATAACTTATTTCTTCGAAAAAATTCAAGAAAATACATATAATAATTCAGTAATTATTTTAATTTAATATTCCTAAACAATATTATAGAATGTAATACTGAACAAGTTCAGTCACAAAAAAAAAAAAAAAAAAAAAAAAAATTTTTTTTTGTAAGAAAAATTTAAAAAGATGGACGGATTTAATTATTTATAGTAGACTTTATTGCTCTACTACAGGGTTCCTACTGAAACCTAAATGATGTAAGATACAAAATAATCGGACTTTTCAGTAAATCACTGATTGACCAGCTGTTTCAAACCAAGCCATTAAGTTTCAAATCATTCTATCGCTTAGAGATACTCTGACAATAAAATGTCCTTTCTCTGAATTTTTGATAAGTGATATTTCACTAGAATAGAAAACTCAATGAGTTTTATTCGTTGCTGGACATCATACACAGACATTTTAATCTCTAACGGATTATCCATAAATTGCAATTAATAAAGCATAATAGTTTGATAGCAAAAAATTGTCCCTTATTATTTTATATTATATAAAATGTATTATAATGTATTTTTTTTTGTCAGTGCATATTTATATATTACTAGCAGAAACCTGTATACGCTGTCCTGCGGGAAAAAAATTACCTATCGCGAATATATTCTCCATGTTCCAATATGTGTGCATACTCATTTTCATGGATATCGTTTGAACGGTATATAAGATGAAATGCTGCAACAGCATCTGGTGGCACGTAACAATAAAGTGGATAGCGTGAAACTATTTTCCACACTAGAATACATATTATTACCCATTTTCATTGCGATGGGTTGAATTTTATAGATCTTGATATACTGCATCATCATCTGATGGCGACTTACAAAAAGGGGATAGCATTAAAGCATTCTCCATGTTTTGCCAAACACACACAAAAAATTTCATCCAAATCGGTCAAACCGTTTAGGAGGTATGCAGTGACAAATACAAGTACAGAATAATTATATCGATTGCAGGGCCACCTACCGGGTCCAATTGTGAAGCTAAACCTAAAGGGGCTCATTGAAACTCACACAAAACATTTCATCAACATCAGTCCAGCCGTTTACAAGGAACTCAGTGACAAACGCATGTACAGAAGAACTGTATATATGATACTACAGTTTGCTTTTTTTACCAATATGAAAAATAATTTACAGTTAGCTTTTTAAATTATATTGTTACCCTAAATATATTGCCTGAATTTGTATCAACTTCTTAAGATTATTGCACCGATAAAGCCTTAATAAATTATTTCTGCAGCAATATTTAACTATAACTGGCTCACATTTCTGTTAGACATAAATATAATTATCACTTATGGTCTGCAACAATGCTTTTTTTTTTATAAAGTGTTAACTAATTAAAGGATTTGTATAGAATGGAAAAATATTTTCGTTATTATTTTTAAATGTACTCATTTCAAATTGAAAATTGATATTTGGTGTTTCCTAATTAATATTAATATAAAAGTTTCTCCAAAATAGTTACAATTGAAGTCACGCATAGCTCTAACTAATCAATTATTAGTTGGGCAATTTTTAATCAGTTCAACTGATTGAATAGTTAATAGAGCTCAGTTGTTATACAGAAGTCCAATACTCGGGAAGTATAGTTAGGTAAATTAGAAAACATGAAATTTGCAAAGGGTAGTTAATTAAAGTAAGACAAGAAAAAGGAATAATGCATAAAACGAGAGTTAGTGAAAAAACAGTAAATTGATTTCAATTTGATTTGATTAGGGAGGATTTGAGGATTAAAAACTATTAAGCTAAAATTCCTTTTTATCTCTTAAATTTAGTATCCAGTGAATATATTAAATTACAGTGCTGTTCTTACACGAAGATTATTAAAGTATTTACACGAAAATTGTTTTTTCAATTCCTACTCTTAGTTCACACTCTCCCTATATATATCTTGTTCAGATTTTCAGTCGTTCACAAAATACTTTTTATTCATCCACCCTTCCATCGTCTGCGCACCCTTTTTTTCAAATATTAATTCATTAATTAAATTTAATTAATCAATTTTTATATTTTAGACTTAAGTTTTATGTATCTAATAATAGATGGCGCTACGATCATCTTGTGCACACGAGGGCTTAAAATACCAGGATCTACAGTTAATATGGATTTCGAAACACTCACAAACATCCCTGCCAACACCAGAATTCGAAGCCACTTGCACACCAGCCCACTGACGTTGATTTTACATGTTAAATTGGAGTAAATGTTCCATGGAATCTTTAAACTAGGGATTTTAATGGCATCATGAATTTTTCGAAGGCGTTTGAATAACAAAATTAATTTCAAAGTATAAAACTTATTTCGTTACTGTTTTAACAATAATTTCAAAGTAAAGTATTATTAAAACAATAATGAAATTAGATCATTTTTGCATACTGTTACAGTGGCTCTAACGCAGCATATAATTTTTAATAGCATTATGCACGCATGCACAGAGAGAAAAAATATTTAAAAAGTAGCGTAAACACTTGTGAAATAGTATAGAAATTTTTCTACAGTAAATATTTTAATTTCAATAAATTAATAGTTAAAATAATGCTTATTTTGCTGATAATTTTGGTGGATAACTACCATTTAGAGTTTTGATAACTAAGAGGGGTATCCAAATCACCAAACACAAAATGAATATATATGGCTCATTTGTAGCGTTACGGGGAAGTGAATTAACCAAATTTCAACCTCTTCTAAACTTTAAAGTATAGTGTTACAAACTTTGATAAATGCCACTAAATGAAATCTTGAGCAAAATTAATATATTCCTGGGGACGAAAGAGCCCAAATAAATCCCCGACCGAGGGCAAATTTAGGGCATCAACTGCCGTGGCCAATCAAGCAGCGCCACCTCTAAAGTACCAGCCGAAATATTAGAGGCCGGTTGTATTTCATCATAAAATAGTCCCAGGGTGCCTTCCGTTTGCTGAAATAGGGTATTAGGCAAATGATGTGTACACAGGCAAGGTGCTTTTGCAAAGGATTTTCTCGGGCTAATTGGCCTATTTCATGACCGGAAGGTTTCGTCAAGTCTTTTATGCAAATTGTAACTGGATCAGTAAAGTGTGGCATTAGGTTTCCTATTTATATACCTCTGGGGGTGACTGAGACAGTGGTATGAAATTTAAGGAGGTAGAAAATCAAAAGATTGTAGCCATATCTCGTGCTGTTTGTCATAAGAAATTATTTATTTTAATTGTGGAATCTGTATCCACGATTTAATGAAATTTTTTTTTTTTTTTTTCATTTCTGCCGAAAACATCTAACTGGAAGCCTGATTGTTGATGATTTTTGCTTTATAATATAATTCTTAATAATACCTGTAAATTTAAACTTTTTTTCAGTTAAAATTGTTATTAATTCAAAGATATCTATTCATTTTTATTGGAGTTAATGAGTTGGACAGCAGTAGAAATCGAATTTTTTTCATCAAATTTTATTTTAAACACATTTCAATTCACTGTCCGTTAAGAATTTTTTACAATTGTAAATAACTTATTTATATATTGGTTTAAAAATAATTAAAAAAGATTTAAAATTAACGTTAAAGCAATAAAGTAAAACCTTATGTTTTTCTTAGCTTTTTCAAATCACTGTTCATTAAGAATTTATTAGAATTGTAGATTTATTATTATATATTGGCTTAGAAATAATTACAAAAAGACCGTGTATTTAAAATTAAAGTTAAAACAATAAAAAAAAAAAAAAACATGCTTTTTCCTGAATGTATAATTATCGTTTTCAAATATTATAATAATAATTTTTAGTAATTTAACTTTAAAAATATAGTTTTTGTTTACAATAGATTATGTGCTACTGAAAAATTAGAATAATGAAACAAAGCATTTTTTTTTCATTTGAAAAACCAAATTTAATACCAAAATGGCTGTTAAATAAACAATATTGAAGTCTATTATAATTATTTTTAAGAAGACTAATTTGATTATTGATTAAATAAAAAAAGTGCATGTATATGTATTGTCCTTTAAGAGTCTTACCTATTATATATCATCAATAATCTTCTTTAAAATTTAAAAATATTACACTATTGCACTATATGAAATAATTATACATATATATATATATATATAATGTATGTTTATATACTAAAAGAAATTTTCTCTTACTCTTTGTTCAAATTTCTATTTTTCAGTTCTCGTAAATTGTACACTGAATTGAATTTCAGCTTTCTTTTTAAATATCAAACATATTAACCCATTTTAAAGAACTGAATTCATTCTGCAAAGGAAAAAAAGAATAATAATAACAAATCTGATTATTGAATATTTCTATGAATACTTCTGTGATCACTTTCTTCCCACTGAGCGGAAATGCAATCTTAAAGAAAGTGAGAAGAGAAAGAAAACATATGAGCAAAAATCCGAAGATTTCGGAGAATGAAATCCTGGAGGCGAGAAAACAAAACAAAACAAAAAACAAAGGAAGGAAAAAAAAAAAAACAGGAAAAAAAAAACCAGGGAAATATTTTCTCTCCTCTTCCGGATTTCACGGTAGGTTGAAAAAGAATGTTGTTGCACACGGTTGGAAAATGTTATGAAGTCACAGTTTTACGGCCTAAATCTTTCCATATGTCACGTGCTCAGGAAAACCTCCCGATCCTTCAATTCCGGTTTTTTTTTTTTCCGTTTCCCTTTTTTGTTTTATAGCTTCCAGAATCCCGAGCGTAACAAAGAATTTTGTTATTTTCCCTGAAGCTTCCGGTTTATTCCATGTATTTTCACCAGATAATCTTTCTATCTTGAATTCTGTATGAGGCAAAAAAGTCTTCCTTCTCAGTTTATAATAAAGTACTCTACAGTATTTTTTATAGATTAAAATAATTTTAATTTAATACAGAAATCTATTTATTACAATTTTTTGTTTACAAAAAATGAAAAATAAAGATTTAAATTTGATTCGCAAGTGCAGTTCATTCCAAGGAGGGAGACCTTCAAAGTTCTCAAGTCTACATCGAATCACCATGTAAACAGGTATAATTTGTAGACACTACGTCGAATAATACGTATTTCACCAGGTCTGCTGCAGACTTTAATTATTACATGGCATGATACATGTGACCGCAAGGTGCTCAATTTGTAAGCAGGAAGAAACTCCGACCTGTTCAATTAATTTCAGAAAAAAAGTAAAACATCACTTCTGGACGACTCGTCACAGAACCCTCCACCGAGGAACTCCTTTTAAGAAAATCAGTCAAGGGGATTAGCTTCCCTGATTTCTCATTGTATTAGACACTTTCTTAGCTCATGGTATATTCCAATCATGATGTGATAACTCATGGTGTAGTCCACATTTTATCTGTAATTGTTTCAACCTGTGAAAGTCGTACAGACAATCGCTAATTTCAGGAGGCCTCATTAATGAAGACACTTGATATCTGTTCTCAGATTTGAGTGACAGATTATTCTCATTAATACAAAACACTAATTGCATGCAATATAACTATCCACAACACTGCTTATCTGCTGTAAAAATTGAGTGTTAGGTTAGAAATTATACACGTTTTGCGGCTTGGTGAGCCAAATTATTGGTTAATCCATACTCAAAATTATAATTTTGAGGCAAGCTGTTTGCCAATTGTCTCTTAATGCCAAGCCAATAATTCAAGTTGTAAAGTGAAGAATTGTTGAAATATCTTATTGAAATATGACGAGTCGTCAAGCATTTAAAGTAAAATAAGACAACATGCTACTATACTCACAGTGCTGTCTGTTCAGTGCATATTAGGATAGGGGAGGGGGAGCTGTCAAAATAAAATACCACCACAAACGATAATGGCAGGTAAAGAATATAATGTATGGCTATCTACATTGCAAGAGTTAAGTAGCCATCTTTGTACCAGTAGTAGATACGATAATCGTATCGTTGTGCTAACCACATGAAAAAATATTTTCCAGTAGTTCTTACAAGATGCCTTTTGTACTACCTTTATAAAGCTTTTGAGGGTGGTTCGACAGGTTCTTATGATGTGTGTTAGAGCCGACATGCGAATCATTCGCAGATGCTATTGAGGTTTTTATTTACGAGGGTCGAGGTTTTATCGAGGTTACATTTCAAGACTTTTGCACGCTTCTTTTCTGCCGCATGCAAAGTGCCATAGTGTGTGAAGGACGTCACAAAGAAAATTAGTGAAGCACATTAAAACGTTTTGCTTTCTGTTGCTTCTCTGTAATTGTTGGTTGTTTTCGCTTTTCTTCTTTGTCAACCACCGGTGATATTCTTGCTATTGATAGCACTCCAATTCTATTTATGGTTTTTCACAGCGAATATCACATTCCAACAAAAAAACTATAATATTTATCGTACTATGGAGATCATATTCAACTAAAAAAATAGGTGATGCAATTTAAAATTTTCGAAATTATGTCAATGTAACCGTAATTGTTAAAGTTTAACTTTTCTAACTTTTCCACGTGATCTTTGAGCACATATCTCAGTATACCTTAAACCAAAATTTTATTCAATTTCTGTGAAATGGTATGATAGCTAGGGATTCATGCATCGAAAAAGGTTTTTTTTTGTATTCAATATGTATATTGCAGAGCATGGGAGAGAGTTCATAAACAGCAATTTATGTCAGAAAAAAGAAAGTGAAGAAATGAAACCTGTGGTTGTTAAGAGAAAATGTGGGAATCAAGATTAATGGAGATTCATGTAATAAAATAATTCTGTTAACTGGAAGTGGATATTTAAAAAAAAAACCTAACAAAAAATAAAACATTTTTAATTGAACAATATTCCTTAAAAAGAAAAACAATTAATTAATAAATGAATAATTCAAACAAATTAATTAAGTTAAAACACATAAATTAATAATTAAAACAAATTAACTTACAAAGGTATGTGTTAAAGAAAATAATATTTTAACTAAAATGTCTACCATTATATTCTTTTGTGTAATATATCTCATCGTATTTTGAAAAAAAAAATTGAAAAAAGAAATTCAAATCTTTCAATTTTTAGTAAATAATATTTTAATCACATAATGCATAAAATAAATTCTTAGAATTATTCAAAAATTATTATTAAGTATTGAGTGATCGTGTACTTTTATTAATTATTATTTTTTTTTAAATACATATTCAGAACAATATCCTCCGGGCACAAAATGAATGACAAAACTGACTCTAGTTATGCATTTTGTTAAAAATTGATTAATTTTCAGCAAACACGAAAATACTTAAACAATTTTCGGCTTGAATCAAACATTAATTAAAAGAGAGTCGAATTTGTTCTCCAGGTTTAAGAGAGAATATCAATCGATATTTATTTTCCTTTTTTTTTCCTTTCCCCTCATTTTTAAATTGGTTGCATTTTTATTTTGAAGTAGAGAGAAAATAATTTATGTTTGAATTTTGGGATGAATAATAATCGAGTTCAAATGATGTTTTATCAAACAAAATAATCGATTTGAATCATATAATCCATGCGTAATTAATGCTTTTCATTATTTTAAACTGGAATATCTCCTTAAATGCTAGTTAATAAGGTGTATTAAGGAATAATAGTTGTATAATTAATATTTTGAGCTTCAAATTGTATAAAATTTCATGTTATTGAGTTTACAGTTTGAATTCATGAGCGACTTAGCACCCTCTGGTATAGAACCATTTCAACAGCCTCATAACTGTTGCCAAAGACTCCAGATGAATAATTTCCTAAAACTAATTTTAATAAAATAAAAAGATGTATTATAACATTTAATATAAGTAATTTTTTAGTTTTCTAATAATTATTTTACTATTTTAATTTATATATGATAATTTATTGCTATTATATTAAAATTGGTAAAATAATCTATAAATATTTTGTGATATAAGCTGCGTCTATATATATATATATATTGAAATTTACTGAGAAAATAAAAATGGAGTATTATAATCAACAATGGAATTTTTTTTAAGTACTTCAACAAATAACTGATACTAGTCGTAAATAAATTGATTCTTCTATTATAATGCTCTACCAAAATGGCCATGCGCCTCAAAGTACATCCGTCCAAGTTCAAAGTTCGTTGGAATTTCTGTTTCTACGATCTGTCCGTAAAGACAAGCTCAGACTTGAATGCAAAAGTATGGAGAGGAGTATTAAAAAAAATAGCTTATTGCTTTGTGCATGAGATATACACTGAAGTGACAAAAGTCATGGGATAGCAATATGCAAATGTTCAGATGGCAGTAGCATCGCGTAGAACAGGTATAAATGCGCAGTGCTTTCGCAGAGCTTTCATTTCTGTTCAAGTTATTCATGTGAAGAGGTTTTGACGTGATGATGACCGCACGACTGGAATTAACAGACTTTGAACGCGGAATGTTAGTTGGAGCTAGACGCATGGGTCATGCCATTTCGGAAATCGTTAAATTCAACATTCCCAGATTCTGTCAAGAGTGCGCCGAGTATGAAATTTCAGGCATAACATCCCACCATGGACAGCGCAGCGGTCGACCGCCTGCACTTAACGACCGAGACCGGCGACGTCTGCAAAGAGTCGTAAATTCTAACAGACAAGCAACACTGCGTCAAATAACCGCATAAATCAATGTGGGACGTACAAGGGACTTGTCTGTTAGAACTGTGCGGAGAAATTTGGCTTTCTTGGGCTATTCCAGCAGAAGACCGACTGAGTTGACAGAACGACATCGCTTGCAGCGACTCTCGTGGGCACGTGAGCATATCGGTTGGTCCCTAGATAAATGGAAAACCGTGGTCTGGTCCGATGAGTCACGATTTCAGTTGGTAAGAACTGATGGTAGGATTCGAGTGTGGCGCAGACCCCACGAAGCCATGGACCCAAACTGTCAGCAAGGCACTGTTCAAGCTGGTGGTGGCTCCGTAATGGTGTGGGCTGTTTTTTCATGGCAAGGACTTAGTCCTCTGGTGCGACTGGACCGAAAATTGACTGGAAATGCTTATGTTCAGCTACTTGGAGATCACTTGCAGCCATTCATGGATCTCATGTACCCAAACAACGATGGGATTTTTATGAATGACAATGCGCCATGTCACCGGGCCACAACTATTCGCGATTGGTTTGAAGAACATTCTGGACAATTCCAACGAATGATCTGGTCACCTAGATCGCCCGACATGAATCCCATCGAGCATTTTATGGGACATCAAGGTCTGCTCGTGCCCAAAAACCATCAACGCTTTCACAATTATGGACGTCTATCGAGACAGCATGGCTCAATATTCCTGCAGAAGACTTTTAAGTCCATGCCACGTCGAGTCACCGGGCGAAAGGAGGGCCGACACGATATTAAGAGGTATCCCATGACTTTTTGTCACTTCAGTGTATTTTTGAAGGGCATCTTTTTAATTATGATAATGAAATCAGTTGCAAAATATACCCACGTAATCATGATTATTTAGTTGTGGCACGTATTTTTATTTCGTTGACTTCTTTAAGCGAAATTTGTATCATTTTCCTTATTTCCTTTTCTTATTATAAGTTCAGTAATCTTCATGTGTATGGACAGGGGATATTTTTTAATGCGATTGAAAAAAAAAATAAAATTAAACACCAGCATTTTAGGATGATCATATGAAAGTCTATTCCTGTAAACATTTTTAAAAAATAGCATTGAGAAGTTTGCGTACGGCAACTGTTTGGTCACCTAATATGTGAACGTGAATTAAAGAAATGTTTTAAGTATCTCTCAACAAATATTAATCGTTAAATATTTAGTCGCCAAAAAAAAAAAAAAATATTCTCAATGTACAGCTCAGATGTGTGCTTCGGTTACCTTTTCTGACTCATTTCTTTGAAGTCCATACTGCTAAAATAGTTTGATGAATGGTTGAAAAGGACAAATTACGAAATTTTTTAAGTATTACAACTACTCTATAATATACAAGAAAAATAAAATAGAATTGAAAGCAGAATTAATCTCTCATCTTTTTCATCGGATGGGTTTCGTTTTCCCATTATAAATGTCTCTAACAGAATACCATGCCTAATAAATAGATGATATTACCGTTCAATAGGATTATCAGGACTAAATACCCCGCCTAACTATCATTGTCACATGTCACAAATACCATCGAGTCTCGTGTTTTTGAAAGTTGGGACTTTATTGAACACCGCCAGCATTTTTGTATCTGAGTCTTACAAACAGACTGTACACTTTACTACTCGGGCACGACTTTAACCAATTCTCAATTTAATTTTTCCTCTTCTACCAGAATTCACACAACTGTATTGTGTGTGTGTAATAAGGCAATGATGGTAAAATCTTGTTAAGAAAAGATAATGTGAGAATTTTCCCTGCGGAGGGGAAATTCTTCGGTGTCAAGTTGGACGATAGGGGCTAATTAGTTTCTGAGCAGCTCGGTAATCTAGTACGTCTTATTGAAGCATCTGAATGACATGGCATATGAACTGCTGCTTTGTTTTCAAATACCAACCATTGTGTCTTGAGATAATTCTTCATTATCATGACACAAATGAAGAAAATTACTCCGGGGTCCTGCCGGGCCTATTGTTACCCCTGTAAGTTCTTCTTTCATGACTCGTCTGTGGCCTGTTCGAAATATATAATTAGTGCGTTCTCGATATATAATTATGAAAACTAAAATAAGTAGCATGGAACAAATTTCAGTCTCGATTGTCTAAAAAATTGTAAACTCATTGAAAATGAGTTTTGAACAAATAGTTTTACGGTTTTTTTCATCTATAAGACAAATCTATTAATACATTTTTCTGTATAAAAAATAAATTTCAATAAATGTAATAAATATATTCACCTGTACTCTCATAGTGTTGCAAATACCTGCATATTACCCTTAAATATCCTCTTGGAAAGCTATATCTACCCCTTTCTTACCCAATCGGTGAGCTGTTTATGTCATACGTAACAGCTACCAATGTAGGTAAATAGCACAGTTAGTGAAAAAATTTAAATATTTTGTTATTTCAGCAGTAAAGTTATCGTTTGTTAGATTTTAATGTTTTTTAATACACATGTTAATTGGAAGTAATAATATTAATTTATTTTTCTTATTTTAAATATTTTGAATATTATTTCCAATGACAAATCAATGTAAAAATTTGCGAAATACAAATTAAAGAAGAAAATGCACACAAAATAGTTCAAGAAAATTGATCGAAGTCATTGCCTTAAGAGTTCTCCAGCATGCCAGTATCTCTGTGTCTCTAATTCGCCATGAAGTGCCAAGCAACGACGGAAATGACCTCGGTTCATTAGTTCTGACAAATTACGAAGGATGAAGTTTGGTTCGTCAAAAGTCCCAATGCGATGTAGATATCCATAAGATCAGTAAGTCACCAGCATTCCATTGCAATAGATGCAGGCCAACCAGACGACCGTTACGATACCAGCGAGAGTCATGCAGAAAATTGTAGACCACTTAGCTCTATAGAACGTTGCCCAGGGTGCACCAATAAGAGGTAGGTATACGTTGCATTTTGAATATTAGCATCAGAAAATAATTAAGATATTTCACTTTTTCAAATAAATATATGTAAATATCTCTTAAATAATCCGATAAAAATACAATTTTCTAAATATAATATGAACATTAAAAATAGCACTGCGGCATTTAGTGATGGTAAAATATTTATGTGCACATCAATATTAAATTTTATAAAGAGAAAAATGTTGTTTAAAGGGAAAAATATTTTAAAATCCGATCTTGTATATCAACAAATATCATTTTTGAATGGAATAGTTAAAAAGTAAATTTGGCTCATGAACCACATTATAGTAGAATGCAAAATCCCTAAGACGTACTAAAATTTTCTTCTTTTGGTCTTTTTTCGATCAAATCGCGCATACTACCATCATTTTCAAAATCTTCCTTATCTCTTCCCTAAAGAAGAGGGAAAAACACATGCAGTGGGGAAAAAAAACGCCATCCGCTGTAGGGAAGTTAAAACACAAAGCCAGAGCCATAACTGAAAAACGTGGTTTGTGTGTCAACTACCGTTTAAGGGAGTCAGGAGCCCTGCGGTTCGGTGTTTGCAATGCAGTCCTCATCGCAAACAAGGTTTAAAGTCGGGATATATCTTTTCAGGGACATTCTTTTTCTGTTTGAATAAGTAAACTGCGGCGGACTGCTTACAAAACAGGTAATGGCCATTATAAGAGCTGTGGGTGTGCATGCGTGCGAATAGGGCCCCTTTGGTGTTAATCAAATACGAGCTTTTATAGCAATTTGACTTTGAAATTTACCCTCTTTTTTTAGCTTATTTCTTCGTGGAATAAAGGTCTGTTGTAAGGACTGTTTACATTTCACATTGTATAGATTGTTCTGCACTTACATACTATGTTCTATTTCAATGTCTGCTTGGAAAGTTTTTCTATTTCTTGACTCATCTGATTTGATGATTATTATAGGAAGCTGCGTACCAATTTAAATGGTTTTATTCACATAAAATCGTTCAGAGTAATTTTACTTCGAAATTTACCCACTTTTTTAGCTCACTTCTTGGGGAAAAAAGGTATGTTGTAAGGATTGTTTACATTTCACATTGTATAGGTTGCTTACATACTACATACTATTTGAATGTCTGCTATTGATAAAGTATTTTTATTTCTTGATTTGTTTGATTTGATAACTGTAATTAGTAACTTATAATCCATGGATTATAAGTCAAAATATAATTACATTTTTGGGATGGCTATTATAGGATGTTGCCTAAAAGTCTGGATGGTTTTATTCACATAAGATTTTTTATAGCAATTTGACATTGTCATTTACCTTCTTGTTTAGCTCACTTCTTGGGGTAAAGGTGTTGTAAGAACTATTTACATTTTACGTTGCATAGGTTGTTCTACACTTACATACTATGTTCTATTTCATTCTCTTTTTATGTTCAAGTTTTTCTATTTCTTGACTTCTTTGATTTGATAACTTGTACTTGTATTATGTAACTTGTAACTGGTATTTGATACTTCTTTGATTTGATAATTTCTACCCTATAATCCGTAAAATAAAAGATCAAAAGATCTTTACATTGTAAACTCTGGTGAACTGGTTACAAAACAGTTAATGGCCATTATAAGAGCCATGGGTGTACAGGCGAGCGAATAGGTGGTGTTCATCAAATACGAGTCTTTTAGAGCAATTTAACTTTGAAATTTACCCTCTTTTTTTAGCTCGCTTCTTCGTGGAATAAAGGTCTGTTTACATTTCAGATTGTATAGGTTGTTCTACACTTACATACTAGGTTCTGTTTCAATGTCTGCTTGGATAGGGTTTTCTATTTTTGACTTATTTGATTTGATAACAGTAATTTGTTTGGATGACTATTATAGAATGCTGCTTAAGAGTTTGAATGGTGTTATTCACATAAGATATTTTATAGCAGTTTGACTTTGAAATGTAGTCCCTTTCTAAGCCTACTTCTTGGTGGAAGAATGTCTATTATAATGATACGTAAGGATGTCTCAATGTCTGCTTTAATCAAATTTGAAGATGTTTGAATTTCTTGACTTTTTTTAGTTCGATTGCGCTGTCTATAAACCCCGTATTATACACTATAATGTCTGATGTTGTTTACATGACTGTGTTATTAAAGTCTGATGTTACTTACATGTTTTTGATGACTGTTTACATTTCACATTGTATAGGTTATTCTACTTTTACATACTATGCTCTATTTCAATGTCTGCTTGGAAAGGTTTTCAATTTCTTATTTGATTTGATAACCGTAATTTGTAGCCTGTAATCTGTGGGTTACATGTAAAAAAATTCTTCACATTTTTGGGATTACTATTATAGGATGATGAGTACGAGCTTCGGTGGTGTTAACCACATAAAATCTCAACTTGAGGTTGAAGTGCAGAACTTTTCTAGGCCTACTTCTTAGTCGAAAAAGGTCTATTATAAGGATACGTTAGGATAATTCCATACTGTGTTACATTTTAATGTCTGCTTTAATGAAATTTGAAGACTTCTTTATTTAATTTAGATTACCATAATTATCATTGTTTTTTTAATCTGAAGCGTAATCCCTTACTCTATACTGTGTGTTTTTCAGTTGAACTGCACTTATCAATTCGTACTTCTATTTCTGAATCGAACTCATTGAAACAATTAATAAACCCAACATTCGTTTGAACGTCAAACAGAACAACAAATAGACTTAAAGTTAGTTATTTAGGTCAAACAAGATTCTTTTCACATTTTTGAAAACAAAATGGATGAATGAAACAGTGGACATTGTTTTTGTTACATAAGAACTTCAGGAACTTAAAGTGTTTCCCAGCTGCTTTTCATTAATCAATAGTTGTTTTTATTTTACAAAGGAAAAAATAACTCACACATGGTGCTTTACTTATTCTTCAATTTCGAAACAGATTATTTTTAATAAAATAAATGATAGCTTTGCTTCATCATAAATAACAGTAACTATCATTCATTAATATTGCTTTTTGCCAATTTTTTCCTTATTATAATTAGGAAAAACATAAAATACGTCAAATTCTGCCATATTAAGCAGTTGATAAGCATTTTCCTAATAAAGTGATTTAGCATATGTCTATAAAAGAGTTCAAATGTAATGAATTCTAATAAGCTTCAACATAAATATTTATATTGTAACGTCTCGGCCTATTATGGACCTACGACTGCTTCATAAAGAGCTGATTCCACTTTCAAGATCATGAAAACACTTTAAATTTTATTTACAAAAAATTATTTCTTTATACAGAACTCTATTTTCAATGAAATGAAAATTAAAGATATAAACCAGATACACCAGTTCACTCGAAGGACGGATATTTTCTAGTCTGTGACGAATCTAGCCCTACCGGTCGGCGACAGACCTTAATTAACACACGGCGTGACTCGCGAAACCACAAGGGGCTCACTTTGTAAACAGGTGGACACTGCGGCCTATTCAATCACTTCAGGGGAAAAAAACACTTCTTTTAGACACGTCACAGAACTCTCCTTATACTTCTCCAAAACCCACCCTTTAAAAAAATCCGTCAGGAAGGGGGTCAGTTTCCCTCACTTCTCATTGAACTAGACATTTCACAACTCGTGGTATATCATCAATCATGATGCAACAACTCATGATGTAGTTCATATTCCATCTGTAATTGTTTCTCCCTATGAAGGTAACACAGACAATCGCTAATTTTATGAGGTCTCATTATCCAAGGCACTGAATATTTGCTATCAGATTTGAGTGACAGGTTGTTCTCATTAGTGTGAAAAACTAATTGCATGTAATATAACCATCCACAACACTAATTATCTTCTGTCAAATTTGAGTGATAGGTTGTTATCATGTAACTGTTAAAGAATATGTATTCTTCTCACTTGGAAACGATATGCTATAATTCTTTCCGTGTGAAAATACTACAATATATATTCCAAACTGAAGAATGCATTTATTGCAATTTGTATCACTTATAACTATTTATTCTAAAATATTTCCATTTAAATAAATGATGCATGAAATGATAATAGATTTTGTGTACATGATATTCAAATAAGATATAAATTGAATATTTTATTCAATTATTTAGGGTTTAAACAACTGTTTATTTCTCAGATTTGTTGAATGTAGAAAGTGTAAATCAAGTAATATAAAACTATTCTATGAAATTATTATGCAGTAAATAAATCAATAAGAAATACGAATAACCACTGCACTTTATGTGAATAATTAAATAAATAATATGGAAACGTGTCACTTTCCTTGTGAATCTAATTTAGTGGAAAGATATAACATACAGTGGAAAAATACCGTAATATAATTATTTTATGGAATATACTTTTTTATATTTGTATGCCTGTATATTATTTATTAATGAAAATAACCCGTCTATATGATTTTAGATGTAAAATATTTATATACGGAAAATATATGGACATACAGTATAATGCGTATAATCCTGCATATATGGTGTTTAATGAAATATTATTCTGATTTCGCCTTTTGAAAGTAACAGTAGTAAAAGTGTTTAATTAATATTAAAACTTTTTGAATTGAAAGTTTAAAATAAGTTTTACAAGTTTTAAACAACAAAAATCAAAGAACTTGATTTCCTAGGTTAAAATAGAAAGACTGAAAAATACCATAAATTATTCATACTATTTTAAAACTGGATATGTTTGATTATTATCCAAATATAAATGGAAATTATGAGAAAAAATAAACTTTACAAAAAGTAAAATAATTTTTATAATAAATGAACGAAATTAAGCTTGATGATTTTTTTAAACCCAGTAGTTCAGTATAAGAAAATATGCTATCTCGAATTGTTAAATAGTATCGCTTAATATCGCTTTCAGATCATGGAAATACAGTTCTTTGAAGTACAGGACCACATATATTTCAAATAAGCATTCGTTTGAAGTAAAATGTTTCATCTACGCGAACTTAAATGTAATCGATTTCAACTTTGATATATTTACAAATTGCTGCAATAAACAAACCGGAAGGCACGGTTTCGAGCGAGCGTTTATTGGCAGAGATAAGATAAATGCTTGCTCTGATCTCAAATGCGAGTTTCTCTGTGATATGCGAAATTAAATCATCGTTCTGAAAATTCGAATCGAATTCTACAGGGAATAGGAAATTCGTCTTGAATAGATATAAGGTTCAGTTCATATCTGTAGCTGTGCAGTGAAATTTATTTCAATTGAAATGCAGATATTCAGATTCTAAAATCTTGGGTGAATTGTAACGGGTTGAATAGGTAAAAATGAAACTGTCGTATTCATTCAGTGAAATTGATATTGCGTTATGGCTTTGCTTTATTAGTATCAACAACGAAAGTCTTATAAATCTTTAATATCTTCTAGAAACTTGGAATTTTCGCATAAAAATACAGAGGAAATGATTAATTCTTCCAAAGGAAAAATTTGTATTCTATTTTCATAACATGATTGTATAAAAATAATTAGTGGATTGCATAAAATAGTTTATACAATATTCAGTACTAAAATACAAGAGCCGTTACATGAAACAACTGCCGTATCCATTCAGTGAAATTAATGTTGTGTGTTGGCATTACTTTATTATCTCCAAAAGTCTTATACGTCCTTAATATATCCTAGAATTTTGGATTTTCAGCATAGGAAATATAGAGGAAATGATAAATTCATCCCCAGGAAAAATTTGTATTCTTATTTGCATGCTATTAAGAATTGTATAACAACCATTGGTGGGTAAATTAATACATTTATAATTTATACATTTTTTTAGTACTAAAATAGAATAGCAGTCACATGAGATACGTACATAAATGTAAAGTGAACAAATTTATCTTTCTCTTATCCTTGTTTGCAGAAATTGGGGATCTTAAACTGTGTCCAACAGATTTTACTAAAAATGTGTTCAACAATTTTTCCTTCTGTCTTCTCCTCAAGGTATTTCAGAACTATGGCAATGCCTGGTGATGACCGTTTGTTGCATAAAGAGCAGAAAATTACATATAGAGCCCAATTTTATGTACTGCGGTTCTTCGATAGATTCCATGTAATTCCAGATTATTGATCTTTTCGTAAAATAAATTTGAAGTGATTAAATCATTCTGTTCAAAAAATTATACTGTGAGATATTTATGTTTGTTAAATAACGTTTAACTATAATTTTTTAATTTAATTTTATTTTATTTGGATCTGGTAGATCTTAATAGATGATTTCATTAAAACTTTAGTTTTAACAGTTGGTTACCAGGGTGAAACTGAAATTCACCAGGTTGAAGTTTATCTAGTTGAAACCAGGGTTTAACAGTTTTTTTTACTAAAAATTTGTCAGAAATTCTGCTTTTGCTTACTTTTTGCAAACATGGCATTGCTTGGTAATTGTATATAATAATTCATGTAATTTTATAATTATTAATAGTTCTGTTATACTTTTAATTGTATCAAAGTAAATATTTTTTTATAAATTTAAATTCGTTTAATTATTTCTTGTATTGTATAACTTTTATTTTTTAAAAAAATACAACGAATATAAAGGGTACATACAATTAAAAATAGTATGTACATTTTACGTTTATAATGACTTAAAAATAACATCAAGTTGCATAAAAGAAATTATTTTATATTATTTTAAAGTTGGATATGTTTGATTATTATCTAAAATAAATGGAAATTAAGTGAAAAAGTAAAGGTTACAAAAATAAATAATATATATTATAACAAATAAATGAAATTAACGAAATTTTTTAATACCAAGCAACTTAGTATAAGAAAATATGCTATCTCGAATTGTTAAATAATATCGCTTTCAGATAATGGAAATATAGTTCTTTGAAGTATGAGACGCACATATATTTCAAATAAGCATTCGTTTGAAATAAAATGTTTCATCTACGCGAACTTAAATGTAATCGATTTCAGCTTTGATACATTTACAAATTGCTGCAATAAACAAACCGGAAGGCACGGTTTCGAGCGAGCGTTTATTGGCAGAGATAAGATAAATGCTTGCTCTGATCTCAATGCAAGTTTCTCTGTGATATGCGAAATTAAATCATCGTTCTGAAAATTCGAATCGAATTCTACAGGGAATAGGAAATTCGTCTTGAATAGATATAAGGTTCGGTTCATATCTTTAGCTGTGCAGTGAAATTTATTTCATTTGAAATGCATATATTATGATTCTAAAATCTTGGGTGAATTACAACGGGTTGAATAGGTAAAAATGAAACTGTCGTATTCATTCAGTGAAATTGATGCTGCGTTATGGCATTACTTTATTAGTATCAACAATAAAAGTTTTATACATCCTTAATATCTCTCAGAAACTGAGACTTTTCGCATAAAAGTATAGGGGGAATATTTATATTCCTTTTTGCATACCATTAATGATTGTATATCAACTATTGGTGGGTTGTATAAAATAATTTCTACACTGTTTAGTACAGGGTAGCCAATCCAAATGTTCTTGCGGGCCACTTTAGAAATAGGCCGCATTAAAAATTTATTATATATCCGCCTATTAGATTTAGATCTACTACAGACATTTTTTGGAGCGAAAAATTGAAAATTAATGAGTTATTTTTTTTGTGTTTACTATTATTCTTATATGTAAACATAGAAAATATTATAATAACGATACTAAACACGCATTGTAAAGAAATATACAACAATAAAAATTAATATGATAAATATATAAATGAAATAAAAAAAATTAAGTCACTAAAAATATTTACTTTACTAGTGGGATATTTGATTCTTCACTCTTTCACTTAGCTTTTGCTAATCGATCTTAATTTGGGTATTTGCGCATTGTAATGGATATTGCCTTGCGTTATGTTTGTGGGTTTTATGTATTTGGTCGATTTCATTTTCGGGAAAAAACTATTCGCTGGTGTTTAAGTTATACTTTGTATGCCAGATTTCATAAATTGAAAAATTTCTCTATCTATCTAACATAATATATGACAGATATTGATGTATATATATGTATAAATATATATATATATATATATATATATATATATACATATTATGTCTTATATTTTCAATATTTGGTGATATCTCTCATATATTCGCAAGAATATTGTTTTAAAATCAAAGTTAATTTTTTTCTTAATTTCGACAGTCAATTTTTGAATATATGGAGGCACATATAATGTATTTTTTAGTACATTGGTTTTAACTATGTATTTGGTCGATAATTTAAATATTCATTCTAAAATAAATATATTTTGTAAAAATGTGATAAATCTCACTATCCGGAAAAATTTTCATGGTAGCACGCGACGGGGCCACGAATATATTTTGTTTAACGGATATCTCAGCAACAATTAAACAAATTTTAACGAAATATTATGCATGCATATACTGATATAATAAAAAAAAATAGTCAAACAAATATTACGGTACACATGCATGATTGCGGCTAATACTCACTAGAACAAAAGGTCTGAAACATAGCTTAAAATCTAGAACAAAAAAATTTTTAATATGGTATTTGATGCACATTTACAATTATATAGATCTTTTAGTTTGAATTCATACTGAAAACTTAATTTAATGTACATGTATCTCAAAGTACGTGGAAAATAGTTATTATACAACGTTGTGTTTAGAATGAAGATTGAAATATGGAAGGCGAGATGTAACTTCTCTAATTTAGAAAGCACCATATAAATAAATACAAAGTTTAAGACTGGAGATCCAGTTATCTCTTGAATGCGGTGCACGTGCATATTTTCTAGAAATTAATACTTATGCGTGTACGTTATCGTTCACAGAAATGCAATTACTTTTAAAATACCAAGGCTTGGGTTCATAATCTTATCGCTTACTCACAGCAGACCTTCTGTTGAAGAAACGGAGGCCTGTGCACCCATCCAATACAATATCTGTCACAAAACCTCAAATGACACATTGATCTCTTTGTCGGATGCTGGATAATATACAGTGATTTTGTTTCTTTCCTGATTAACATATTCTGAATATTACTGCTTCGAAAGAACAGGGACTCTTTAGTAAATGGAAAGGTAACTCACTTATCTCTAGTCCGTAATTAATGTCCTATGCATCATGTTAAGCGGGCTGTCCTGTGCACAAGAGTGAGTGGAACACAAATAAACCCATGTTTCTCTCCTGATTAATGTATGTCAATAATCAGTGTCCATCATGGGGATAAATGTAATAGTCTCTCGCAAATCTATGGGTCATATTTGATGTTATATGCTCCTTATTAAATTTATTCTCACACGTGAAATTGTTAGCGGAAGGAAAATGGACGTTTGTTTATATTCAGAAGAGCGCATGTTAAGAATGTGCGTTTAAACAGGATTGATAATCTGCGGTAAATGGAATGGAATCTCATTGATCTATGTGCCAAAATTGATGCTATCTGCACCATGTTAAACGAGCTCTCCTGTGTGTAAGAATAAACGGAATGCAAACAAATGGAGCTTTCTCTTCTGACGAACTCATTTCGAGAATCATTGTTCAGATAGAACCCGGGAATCTTCAATAAATGTGTGCCCCATTCATCAGTTGCGCAAGGATGCAAACATTAGGTTCTCTTGCAGATAGAACTATCTTATTTGTTCCTCAGGTAAAATTAAATGTTGAAACACCAATCCTACTTAAAGGTTAACAGCGTGATTGAAATTTGTTTCTAATACTATTTGCAATCGAAATTCTACTTTAATGAATAAGCCTGGATGCGCCAAGATTTGTTTTTCTGTCCCATAGCATGCTTGCTAATTGGTTTGAATGCAATGGTAAAGATAAATTATTTTGCCAAAATGGACAATTGAAAGTTATAAATTGAGAAGATGTTATAAAAATTGCAAAATTAACTATTTCGATATCTAGAAGACAAAAAAGAAAATAAATGAATCAGTAAAGACTTTCAGTTTAAAATTTACTTTATCTGCGAAATCGCCTGATTCACAACGAAGTGACATTGACGCTGATGGCATTTCTAGGGAAAATAAAGACACCTGAAAGACTGGCCAGTAGTTCACCGAACGTCAATAGGTCGACAAGAATGTTTTAGGTTCAATAGAGATAGAGCATTTACAGAGCATTGTTCAGATTGCGAAATCCGTAATAATCTTTTGTAGCTCTCACATGTAAAAGTTACGCCTATAATTATTAATACTGGCAAATTACTGTTTTTCATGACATGATTTACTTTGATATGATGGTATATTTCTTGATATTTAGTTTGATATGATGGTGTTTTTCATGACATGATTTAGTTTTACATAATGAATTTTTATAGAAATGATTAGTTTAACAACGTATGACGAATGTTACGTTAGTTTTTTTCATATGATTAATTTCACAATGTATCGCTAATGATACATTAGTGCTTTTGACATGATTTAGATAATTTTTCATGTGAAAAGAAAATATTAAGCAGTTCATAAAATTTATGAAACATTCATCACAGAACAGCTGGATGCATACATAACAGAAATATTTACATTAATAATTGTTAAAAAGAATATAATTTAATTCCTTACCATCATATTTAGTATTTAAAATCGAAAGTTTAAATTTTTCCGAAATTTTAAAATTTCAACAAAGTAAGAAAAACATCACTAAGAAATAATTTTAAATGTATTTTATAAACTGCTGATTAAGAAAATGTAAATAAAACTGGAAAAAACTTCACTTTAAAATTACTATTTTATCTTTAATATATTAAATTTGTTTCAATTTTATTTTTTGCTAAAAATCTTATCAAATTAATCTAATTTATATCAAATTAAATCTATGTTTATTTATTACTAGTATTTTTATGTATCACATTTTGCAACACATTATATTGTATAATATTTCACACAACAACACACATTTGTAACATTATTGCCGATCTCAAGAAAAATGATTGCTCTTATCACCTTAACAAGAAAACAATGCTCATTGTTTTCCATGCTGACAAGTAAATTAGAGCATGCTTTCCTCCAGTCTTTTCCCCATGAGTTCTTTTGTCTCATACATCACAATTAGTGTCTTGACAGATTCTTTACCTTTCATATACTTATTTTACTTACCTTATAGTACAGAAACCACTGTCCTCTTTATTATTCACACTTTGATTTTGTATTCATCTCAAGCTGTGCTTTTGTGAACATTAACTTTACTTTCCTTACCTATTCTTTCGCATTTATTTAATAATTAATAACTCTTATGGATCTTTGTATTGCTTTGAATAATATTATTAGTAATTATTCTACTAAATTAACCATGAATGAGTCTTAAGTCACTTTTGGGGCATATTATCATTTGCATGTTCAGTAAAATCTTTTTTTTTTTCACATGTTAGCAGAGTAATAAAATTTTTAGTATAAATCTGTAATATATATTTATTATACTGACGGCTTCATATATATTTATTATATTTATCTATGTAGTCTGTTATTATATTATAGATTGATATAAAGTATCTTAATATAAATCAATAACTCATGTATGTAATTAGCAATTCTTTTAAGTAAAGATTTCTCTTTTATGTAATTTTATACTATATCTTATTTTCTGCAAAACCTTTATACATGAGTATATTGGATTTAATTCTATAAGTCTGAAGCAACATTTCTAGAAATTTTAACTTAGAAATAATAAATCAGTTATATAATTTTATTAAGGAACTAAAATGTTTAACTGGGTTCACTTGCTCTATATTTAAAGTTCTTGAAATTGATTTTAAGAAAAAATCATATTTGTTTGTTAATTTTGATTCTAAGTTTGGTTTTTGGTTTGGCTGAACTATTAATTATAAAAATTGTATAGCTTATTGTTTTCCAATGAGGAATGAAATATGATATTAATAACATATATCAACATTTTTATGATAAAATTCCAGTAACTACAAGCTAAGTCTAAGAAAAAATCAAGAAATTAAGAACATAATGCTTTTTTCCAAACATGACATTATACATGACATTCAAAAATAACCTTTCAAATACCTTTTAAAATATAAAAGGTGTATTTACATTACAGTAAGTATTCTTATTGGAAACTTAGGCAAGTTTAAAAAAAGAAACATAAAGCTAGTTAACAATCCTAAATATTATAATTATTCATACTTTTGGAATTAATTAGAAACAAAATTTCAAAATATTTTAATTAAGTAATTAATAGGCATTTATCGGGGATTAACTGGTGTAAAATAAAAAAAAAACGCGTTAAATACTTACAATAATACAAATTTAAAAACATAAGATTTTGAAAGAAAATTTAAACAAAAAACCTTACTTTAAATGAAAAACTAAACTAAACTACTAAATAAAAATTAGATTAATAAAAATTTGCAAATTATAATTAAGGTACTAATATACATAAGTAGTTCTAACAGTTTAATTTTGAATATATTAAAAATTGTTTATAATAATTAGTTAATATTATTAATTAATAATTATTAATATTAATCTTAGATTTTTTTATGTGTATCATAAAAAAATATATGTATGTGTGTTTGTGTTTGCAATAAAGACAAATAATAAAATAAGTTTTTCATAAAATTTAATAAAAAATCTAGAATTATTTAAATTTTGTGAAAAGACTGAACATAAAAATTAGCTTAAAACTGCTTTTATTTATTTTTTATAATTTATTAAAGGAATTAAAAGAAATAATTACTAATTAAGTAAAAACAGATTTTTTTTAAATTTAAATTTTAAAATATTATAATTCTCATTTGATAAACTGAAGATTTAACCCTATAATTTTCGAATGAGTTTTTTTCTTTCTATAACTAAAAAAAAATTTCAAAATATTTTAATTAAAGTTATTAATTGGTATTTCATTAAATCTCAAGAACATTCTCAAAATATATTGGTTTTAATTTTAAAATTAAGGTTTTTACGTTTTGGTTATGAATTAAATTTTCTTTTGGATCTCAAAAGTCATACTTGTTTCAAATTTTGAATTATAAATCTTGGCAAAAATATCAGAGGATTTTAAAAGTTTGGTATGAATCAACATTGCAGTTTTTTAATTTAGCATGGATTTGGAAAAAAGGTAATGAAATTTAACATATTAGAAACTTGGGATTTTTTTATGATACCAAAAATCATGTTTCATCATGAATTGTGATATGCGACAAACATTGTGAGTGATGAAAAAATTCAATGACATATGTTACAGGCTTTGTTAGATCTGAATACGATGCATATACAAAATGAATATAATTTTGTAGCATTTATTTTTTTTTCTCTTAAAATGTTTCTAAATTTAAATTTTGCAGTTTTATAAATTTTAAAACTTACCAAAAAATATACTTAATTTACCGTAGTTGGGCAATGTAGGTTATTTTTAGTTCGTTTAAATTACATTTTTGACATTTTCCTTTACAACATAGCCATCATATGTTATTATGTCTATCTGATAATAATCATCTAAAATCAATAAAAAATGCAATATTCAATTTCTTGTAACTAACCTTTCAAATACCTTTTAAAATATAAAATGTGTATTTACTTTACAGTAAGTATTCTTATTGGAGACTTAGGCAAGTTTAAAAAAAGAAACAGAAAGCTAGTTAACAACCCTTAATATTATAATTATTCATACTTTTGGAATTAATTAGAAAGAAAATTTCAAAATATTTTAATTAAGTAATTAATAGGCATTTATCGTTGGTTAACTGGTGTAAAATAAAATAAAACGCGTTAAATACTTACAATAATACAAATTTAAAAACATAAGACTTTGAAAGAGAATTTAAACAAAAAACCTTACTTTAAATGAAAAACTAAACTAAACTACTAAACTAAACTACTAAATAAAAATTAGATTAATATAAATTTGCAAATTATAATTAAGGTACTAATATACATAAGTAGTTCTAACAGTTTAATTTTGAATATATTAAAAATTGTTTATAATAATTAGTTAATATTATTAATTAATAATTATTAATATTAATCTTAGATTTTTTTATGTGTATCATAAAAAAATATATGTATGTGTGTTTGTGTTTGCAATAAAGACAAATAATAAAATAAGTTTTCCATAAAATTTAATAAAAAATCTAGAATTATTTAAATTTTGTGAAAAGACTGAACATAAAAATTAGCTTAAAACTGCTTTTATTTATTTTTTATAATTTATTAAAGGAATTAAAAGAAATAATTACTAATTAAGTAAAAACAGATTTTTTTTAAATTTAAATTTTAAAATATTATAATTCTCATTTGATAAACTGAAGATTTAACCCTATAATTTTCGAATGAGTTTTTTTCTTTCTATAACTAAAAAAAAATTTCAAAATATTTTAATTAAAGTTATTAATTGGTATTTCATTAAATCTCAAGAACATTCTCAAAATATATTGGTTTTAATTTTAAAATTAAGGTTTTTACGTTTTGGTTATGAATTAAATTTTCTTTTGGATCTCAAAAGTCATACTTGTTTCAAATTTTGAATTATAAATCTTGGCAAAAATATCAGAGGATTTTAAAAGTTTGGTATGAATCAACATTGCAGTTTTTTAATTTAACATGGATTTGGAAAAAAGGTCATGAAATTTAACATATTAGAAACTTGGGATTTTTTTATGATGCCAAAAATCATGTTTCATCATGAATTGTGATATGCGACAAACATTGTGAGTGATGAAAAAATTCAATTACATATGTTACAGGCTTTGTTAGATCTGAATACGATGCATACACAAAATGAATATAATTTTGTAGCATTTATTTTTTTTTTCTCTTAAAAATGTTTCTAAATTTAAATTTTGCAGTTTTATAAATTTTAAAACTTACCAAAAAATATACTTAATTTACCGTAGTTGGGCAATGTAGGTTATTTTTAGTTCGTTTAAGTTACATTTTCGACATTTTCCTTTACAACATAGCCATCATATGTTATTATGTCTATCTGATAATAATCATCTAAAATCAATAAAAAATGTAATATTCAATTTCCTGTAACTATAATTTTATTTAAATTATATAAAAATTAGTTTATTAAAATTTATAATAAATAATTTTTTCAATATTTTCAACTATTTTTTTCTAAATTTTATCAATATTTTTTTTTAATAAGCATAATATTAGCAAATAGATTGTTCAAAATTATTGTTCGAATTGACTACTCATGGATTAATGTCAGAAAAGCTGTGTGTTATATAAAATAGCTTTTGCTATCATATTAGTAATAGGTTTGCGACATCATCAGTTCCAAATTTAAATTTAAGAAGGACAGTTTTTTTCATATATTAAAGGTTTATTATTAGGTTTTCTTTTAGCAGGATTTTGCTAGACTTCATGTTTTTTTTTTATATATTTCACCACTATATAACAGTATGAAATTTTCCTTGTTTTGCAAGAATATTTCAGTTATGTCTTATTGAGATTCTAGAAAAAATTTAGGAATGTTCATGATTCTATAACTCTTCAACTAAATTTGATGAATTGTAGGATATCTACATTACTTGTAATAACTTTTTTCAAAAATTTTTATCAGTTTATGCATGTTATTTTGTGTTCTACGCATGTTATATGTGGATTCTTAAAGACATAGATTTAGCATGCACATTTTGGCTTACTGTTAAGAAATTTAATTATTTTATAATTTAATTTGTTAAAATGGTTTCAAATTATATATTTGTTGCAATTCGTATCTTAGTAAATGTTGCAAGATTTCTGAACAACAGCATAATATTCTAGGACCTTTCTAAAAGACAAAGTTTCCTTTTCTACAGTTTTATATCTGTGAAATATTGTATACTGCCCTAACTAATCAAAATATGTACATTTGAATTTCTTTAAAAAAAAAGGAAAGTGCTAATTGGCTTAATAATTCAAGTAACTGTGCATGTATCTTAGAAATATTTTCAGTGTCTACTTATCCACTTTTTATCATGTTGAAAAAGCTATTTGTTGACATTTTTTCTCCTATGTCATGTGACTATAATTAATTATTATTTCTAATCATGTATTGGGACATAAATTATTTTTGAGGTTATTTATATCTTGACCATCATTAGGTTAGTGTCTTTTGATAAATAAGTACTTCTGGATGAAAATATATATAATTCATTCTAAAGCATTAGAATAACTGAAATACTGGACTTAATAATGACACGTTTGCAGTGAATAACCGATGCGCATACAAATCAAGTTACTACTTTTCCAATTAGGAAAAAAAGTATCATTATTTATATCATAGACTACTAATTACTTAAAAGGTTGACACAAAAATTCATTTTTAATTCAAATGAGTGAGTATCAATTTAAATACTACTTTTGAATGTTTTTTTATAAATTAATTAAAATAATATTATAATAAAAGTTAATATGCCCAACTTATTCGAAAAAAGGGAAAGTATTTTTTAATGTATGAAGTTACCGATTATGACATGTGTTAAAAGCAAAATTATTATTAACGAACTTAAAACTTTTTTTATACGAAAATTAACCTCAAAAATATAAGTCTGTGTTTTTTCGTATGTTAAAATTGATGAATTTTTTTGCAGGAGTTGTACGACAATTAAAGTAAATGAGATATCAGAAAAGATAAATTGAATAAATCCACTCCAATAGGTATTCCGGCAGATTTAAAACTATATCGACAAATGCAACTCATTTCAGATACAAAAGAATTAAGGCAAATGTTTGTAGTTCGGTCACAACATCACGGTATAAAATAATATGCACTACCCACAGTTATTAGAATTTATATATTTATATAAAAGCAAACAAAAACACTGTTCGTACAAACGAAGATAACGACAGTAGAAATTACAGAAAAAAACACCACAAAATTATTACTATTAACTGAAATGACTATTTGTAAACAATATATCCTTAATATTTAATTATTTTAAATATTTTTCTTATTGAACTTTGTGATGTCCTTCCAAATCGAATTTTGAAAAGTATAAATAAATGCAGTCAAACATTTTAATGTAAATAAGCTGTCTTTTAACAAGTATAAAGAAATGAATGGAAACGTTTAAAAGTTATTGAAAAATAACTACTAAATAAGTGCTAAACAGTTATTGAAACTTCATGATGCCTTTCCAAATCCAATTTTGAAAAGTATAAAAAGAAAGGCAGTCAAACATTTAAAAGTAGATAAACTGCAGGAGAAGTTTTAGAAATTTTAAAATTGGGTCACAAAGTTCTAATCCAAACACTTAAAGTAATAAACAGCTGCTATCGCGCGGGGAATCACGGTTTAAACCATTCTCCCGCTGCGCGCCTCCAGAAAGCTTCAGTCAATAAGTCAGAAATTATCGAGCAAATGAGTTTGATATTTAAATTCCCAGCGTGTTCGGCCCAAACTAATTCCCACTAACACCTTATTAATCGCACTTCATTATTGACCATAAGCCATCTCCTGCGTCGATAAATGAGCGGAATGCGAAAGTTGATTGAGTTAATTAATGCAGGGAGGTATATAGATTATACAATGATTTGTTTGAACAGTAGCCTAAGACAATATTGGCCAGAAATTAAGTCGGAATATATTTCTTTTAAATTATCGAAATGATATAGATGAGTAAACGCTAACAAAGATAAATGATGAGCATATTCATTTTTTTTTTGTTTAATGATGTCTTAATGTATTTTATTTTTTTTTTATCAAAATATCATTCTTCTGTACATATTGTAAGAGTGTCTGGTGTATGTCTGTGTGAAAAAAAAAAAATGTTTGGCAATTGTTTTCCATCTAGAAATATACAATTTTTAAGTTATTGGAAAAATGACGTACGTGTTTTAAAGGGAATAATTCAAATGTTCAAAACAAAATCTATTGTTCAGAACAAAAGCAGCCAATTAGATATTAAAATACAAGAACTAAATATTTACCTTGTCCCGCAGTTAAAAAAAATAAAATAAAAAATGTCGTCATTTGATGAACTACCTGCATATACCATACATAATCCTTTAAAGTAGTTCATTGATGGACTACCTGAATAGTCCATGCATAGTCCTTAAAAGTAGCCGTTCGATGAATCTCCCTGTAATAAACTCAAACACATACAAACAAACGCACACACACAGAAAAAGAGAGAGAGAGAGAAACTCACATTGCTTGTCGAAACTCATTGAGCATGCTTCACAAATGTGTGTCTGGATCAACCAATGAGAGAAGAACATTGCTTTCCTGGAAGGCTTTTAGGAATAACTGTATACAAATTCATAATATATCATTCTCGAGGTTTTTTAATGAGTGAATAGTAATTTCAATAATTACATCAACATAGTACTGAAGAAGTGGTGTTATAAAATTATTTTTAAATATATTTTATTTATTTTTTTAATGAAAACTTCATCCTTCTGTACATATTGTAGGATTGTCTAACATATATTTGTGTGAAAAAAATGTTTGACAACTGTTTACATTTAGATTTATAAAATTTTTGAGTTACGACTATTAAAATTTTTTTAAAGTTGACATGGCAAAATATTAATAATCCTGTATGAATAAAAAGCATAATTTGAAACCAACAATGCTTGAAAACAATATTTTATCATTGCTCTGAAAGAAAAGTAGCAATACCTCGCCTCATCAATTGTCAGTGGGCCTACTCAATTGTCTACATTTCATTCAGTTTCTTCAGTGACTTATCTGGATAATTATAATGTGCTTTGAATCTATTAGTCTGCATATTGCAAACTAATATCTATATATCTATCAATATCTCTTATATATATATATATATATCATCTTCATCTTTATTCATATGTCTTATCATTTTAGTGGCGCAACTACCCCAACCGCTAAGGCCGTCTGTCTACTGGTAGATTCGAGAAAGGAGATGTTTTCTTTTTATGGGATAGGGTTGTCAGCCCTAAGCCTACCTATTGTTTAAAGTGGATTACGAACTACTGCAAACTACCTTCACCCTTCTAGGGCTCGAACCCGCAGCCTGTGGCACCGAAGCTCTAGTCACTCGGCCATCAGGGTCATATACGCACATCATATCAATTTCGCAATTACAATAAAACATCTGTAAACTTACTTAAGTAAAAGTTACGTATTGTCAAAAGATTATGAACAATATTAATATTGTGCATACAAATAATTTACAATACTCATATATATATTTATAAATCATATATTATATTTATATACATATACCAGTATTCATATATGACATACTACCACTGGGACCTTTTATTTATATTAAGAAAACAAATTTGGAATAATTTCCAATAAAATATTTTTTTTTCTATTTCAATTTTTTTTTTACTTTGTAAGAACTACAAATTTCCTCATTCTACACTCATGTCCATAAATTAAGGATAATTCAGAATCACACAGAAATTGAACTCTAAAATAAAAATTTCACCTGTAGAATTATCACCCACATCTTGAAGAAGAATATGCAAATCGCAGGAAACCACCAGATGGCGCGGATAGTACGTCATAATGACGAGAGTGTAAGAGAGGGTTATATAAGGAATGGTGGCAAAGAAGTAAAATTGTTCACAAGCGCTTTAAAAGCCTTTCAGTGCAATAACCGCATAGTTATGGCACAAAGAAAGCATTTGGATGGTTTTTTACGTGGTAGAATTATCGGACGACTGAAATGTGGACGTACCCAGCTGGAAGTATTCGAGGAACTTGGAATCGCCTAGAGTGTCATCTCCAGGTTTTGGCAACGATTCCAAGATGATGGTAATGTGAGTAGATGTTACAGCACAGGTCGCCCCCGAGTTACAATGCCGAATGAGGACCGGTATTTAGCAGTTACTGCCAAAAGAAACAGACGGAGCACAGCATCAGACCTGTCTCGTCAGCTCTCTTCAGCTACCGGTACGACAGTTTCAAGGCAGATCGTGTACAGACGCTTAGGGCACATTGGTCTATATGCTCGTAGGCCTGTCAGATGTGTTCCACTTACCGCAACTCACTGTCGCCTGCGATTAACCTGGAGTAGAGAGCATGCATTGTGGACACCGCAACAGTGGTCTTGTCTGATGTTTTCCGACGAGTCCAGGTTTAGTTTGCAGTCTAATTCTCACCGGACTTTCATATGGAGAGCGCCAGGTACCCGTTACCAACAAGAGAACACCATTGAATGACACCGTTACGGTGGTGCAGGATGGCTCGTTTGGAGAGGAATTATTCTTGGTTCCAGAACTGGCCTGCATGTTCAGAGTGTAACGATGACAGGCCACATCTATCGGGATGTCATTCTGGAACACCATGTACGTTTGTTTCGGGGCGCCATGGGGGCTGAATTTCTGTTTATGGATGACAGCGCCCGTCCTCACCGTGCAAACATTGTAGATGAATGCCTTCAATTGGAGGATATCACCCGTATGGATTGGCCAGCATACTCACCGGACTTGAATCCAATAGAGCATGTGTGGGATATGCTTGGCTGACGAATTGCAGCCCGTCAACCCCCTCCCACCGGTCAACCGGAACTTCGGAGGGCATTGCTTGATGAGTGGTGTATTATTCCCCAAGATCAGATTGATCTAAGCTTCCTCCCTCACATCCAACATCTTAAAAGCACCCTTCTAATCAAATCAAACAAATTAGCAACCATGTCAGGAAGAGGATGGGGTATTAACCCCAAATTCCCCAGACTATGGTATAAATCACTGGCAGAGAGGATAATATGCTATGCAGCCTCAATATGGGCCGATAACCTTACAACAAGAAAAATTAATCATATCAACTCAATACAGAGGCAATTTGCATTAAAAATAACTAACGCCTATAGAACCTCTCCAACCTCAGCTTTATTAATACTAAGTGGTCTAGAGCCAACCTACTTAGTAGCAAAAAGGGAAGCAACATTCACACAAATCACAAGACTTAAAATTAATGCAACATTCCACCAACATACATATCTACAGAATGATTATCAAGAATCAATATCATAGTGGTGCGAACCTCCATGGGCCAAACCATCAAAAATATCAAAGAAATAGTGATCTTCAAATATACACAGACGGATCAAAAATGGCTAATAGGGTAGGCTCAACTTTTGTAGCAATGGACAACGACATAGAAATCCACACATGGCAACAGAGACTCCAAGGCAATAACTCAGTCTTCCAAGCAGAACTAAATGCATTATTGAACTCATTAACATGGATAAAAAACACAAAATATAAAAGAATCAACGTCTTTACGGACAGCCTATCATCCATAATAGCCATCAACAGATTTTTCAATACAAATAGCCAGGTTCAAGATCTCAGAAACATACTAAACACAATCAACAACAAATCAATAAGCCTACTATGTATTAAAGCACACGCAGGTAACAAAGGTAATGAACGCGCCGACTCTCTAGCCAAAGAAGCAACAATGAGAAGTACACATCAATCGAAAATAAAAAAACCAACAAGCCTACTAAAACGAGAACTAAAAACCAACAGCCTCAAGATATGGCAAGAAGAATGGGACAATGGGATCACAGGAAGAAGAACTCATCACTTTCTCCCAACAGTGTCCACAAAAATGTCAACAAACACAAATATAAATTACTTTGTTACGGGTCATGGTCCCTTTCCAGCATACCTATACAGGTTTAACATTAAAGATACGGACAATTGCATTTGTGGCGAAATAGGCACACCGGATCATTATCTATTTTCTTGCTCTCTAACAGACTCAAATCATGCACTACAACCAAACCCAGAAACATATGAAGCCTGGGCAAAAAAAGCAGCAATCTCCAAAAAAATAAAAGAAAAAAATTATCAAGGTTATGGACTTTGTAACGCAAAATATAGACTATATCACACAATAAAAACCATAAACATGTCAATAATATTGTGATGTAACCATATCCCTTAACAGTTTATGTTTATCTCTTTACTATTCATAGTTCATATCACTAAGAACCTTGTGTCAACAATTCTGTACATATGTATATAACTGTTACTCTTTTCTCAAGTTGTCTAAATTCATTTTTAATTTTCCTTTTATTATATATTAGATTTTTTTTAAGTAGTTTTAGTAGAGCGGTTGCTGGCGGAAAGCATGGAATACATGCTATTCACCATAAATCCCTCAAAAAGGCCTAAAGCAAGAGTTCCTAGAACTCCTCACGATTAAGAGCCATTCTGGCGTGTTGATATGCACCAGACAACTCTCAAAGCGGAACGGACCCAGTGATTATCACTGATTAGCAACAGTGAACTCAGCCAAACGGCTGCTTGCGTTACCCAGAGTGGTTATTCAATCCTCCTTTCCGTAGTTGTGCAACCAACACTGAAATCCCGTTAATTCGGGGAGGCCAGTGGCACTCCTGCGGCGTCCAAGATCAGATTGATAATTTGATACTCAGCATGCCTAGGCGTTGTAAGGCCTGTATTACATCGGAGACATACGCCATATTAACCATCATACTAACCATGTTATATTTTTTTTTGTAAATAGGTTCTTTTTTGAAATTTTCTCCAGGGAGTAACAATCGCAATTTTTATTAATTATGCCAAACATATAGCATCTTTTTTGCTCTTTACTTTTTGTTTTATAAATAGACTTTAAAAATAAGTGAAATTTGTTTTGCTTCTGTCTCTTTCTTTGCCTGAACTTCATTATCTTTAATTTATAGACATGAGTGTACTTAAAAATTCATATCATCTCGCATAATTATGTCACAATCAAAACTTTCATATCCCTCTATAACAAAAACCCATAATTACAATAAAGATATCTTAAACCCATAATAGTAATACACAATTCCAGACATTAATTAATGTATGTTTTATATTTCAATATATTACATTTATAACCTTACTTAAATGCAATAAATTTCCATTTTATAAATAACTGTATTCCTATATTGTAAATTTTCTTTTTATGCTTATAAAAACATACAAATATTCTTTTTTACTTAGATTCCACCATATTAACAATATTCAAATACATACAATCAGAGACATTGTAATATATATCCCTTAATCTATTCCGTATTCCGTTCCTGTATTCACAAATCAATATACTATCCCTTTCTTTGCAGTCTTTCCGTACAGGATACGATATCTCATTCTGACGAGAGCAAAATAGTTCTCTTCAAAAGTACCTCGAGTTGAGTGATTCCTCCCCTGCTTCTATTCTGTATAAAAATATATCCTTCCCCCCTCAATCACCATGGTGGAGTAGAGAGTCTTTATTACCGAATATAATCCGTATCCTCCACACAGCGAATGCAACTGGAATTCCGGATTCACAGAGTATTATATAATTCGACTCTATCGATTAGAGCTACGACCATCTGCGCATAAATTTCGTCCACACTGCATCGTCTCAGAATTATGCTAATTCGAGAGCTTCTGAATCAGCATATTTTGCTTTTTCTCCCATTTCACTTCAATTCAGCAACACAGTGGCTCTGCTTTAATGTTTTCTCCCTTTTGTTGGAGGAAGACAAATCCTCCAGCCCCCTTCCTGGACCCCCCCATTTTTAGGGGATGGAACGTAGAACGATAATGGTGTAGACGGGGTGGAACTTTTTTGCGTGCATTCGCTTTATCGGTAATTATTGGCTAATCCACTTCCATTAGGCTCTTTGTTGTTGAATTGACTCCGGTGGCTTGAAAGGGGCAAGATAGTAGGAAGACAATTTTATTGTCTTTCATTTTTAAGGCTCAGTGTCTCGGTTGGTTTCGAAATGGGAGTTCTGCTTCGAGATTAAATTAATCCCAGATGATGAAAATGGAATTAGTGTTATGAGGGAAATGGAGATTATAAAGTTTCGGAATTTTTTTTTAGATTAGATCTTAAAATCAGGTTGATAGCTCAATGTATTTAAGGGATTAACAGGCAAATATTATTTAAAATGTTTTGATAGTGTTTGCAATTAACACGTTTTGATCGTTATATTATAATAAAAAACTAGATGATTGCTTACGGTAAATATTACGAATATAAAAATATTTTGTGTATTTTTTTTCAATAATTTGTAAGTCTATATTTAATCTGCCAGTTGTTAAATAGCTTTGGTCCACCATAGAGCTGGTGCGCCAATGAAGAAGAAGAATATGAATTGTGTTAATTATAGTGTGCTCAGAAAGAGTGTTTGAATAGTCTAGTTCGAATTCACTATCGATATCTGTTTCCATTCCTACTTGTTTTCAGGAACAAGGAGATTGGATGAAGATAATGGAAAAATGATTGTGTGACTCGTATGGACAAGTAGTCTGTGTATTATTTATTTTAATGGTTTTATTCCTCATATGATATGCAAATGAGGAAAAGTTATTCCTTAAATTCGCATCACTTCATTGTACATCATTGGGATTATTGTGATATAAGCGAGGGCAATAGATAGGTTGACATGCATAACAACAACTTTAAAATGAAAACTGTATGAGCGACTCACAGCAACAAGCACTCTATCTAGTATTAGTTTGATGAGGTGTTTTTCGTCATATGTTATGCAAATGGTTAGAAGTTACCTTTAATTCTCCTCACTTCAATTTCCCACCGTTGAGACTTTTGTTATATATGTGAGGGCCAGTAGACGCATCACAACAACAAAAGAAAAATGCGTGAGTGAGTACATCAACAAGCACTTTGTCTAGTGTTAGTTTGTTTGTGTTTTAATGTCATAAGTTATGCAAATGAGGAGAAGTTACCTTAAATTCTCCTCACTTCAATATTCCAACCTTTGGGAGTTTTGTGGTATATGTGACGCATACCAACAAAAACAAAAATAATGCGTTTCCCATCAACAAGTAATGTGTCTAGAGGGATTTTTTTGTCATATAATTTGTGAATGGGAAGAAATTATCCTTAAGACCTCTGCTAAAAAATCTTGATTTCATGGTACATCTATGGGATTTTTGCGATATATGTCAGAACCAATAGACACATAATAACAACATAAAAAAGAAAAATGTCAGAGCCACTCACATTAACAAATAATTCGTCTAGTGGGAGTTTGCATTTTTCTTTTGTCATATATGAGAATGAGAGAAAATTACTCCTTAAAGACTTCGGAAGGCAATGTCCTTCAACATAGGCCGCATGTTCGAATCCTGGCGTTGGCATGGATGTTTGTTAGTAGGCTGGAATCCACTTTAAACAATATGTCCCGGTCTGTTTATATGACCATAGAGGACAAACCAAATCAAACTTTACTTCAATGCTTATCATTGGAATTTTTGTGGTACATGCTTCCCAAAAGACGGATAATAACAACAATAGAAAGATATTTTGTTTCTAAACAACGTAATATTGTTTTTTAAATCAAAAATTACCAGTTAAGTGTACTGAATTCTTTAGATATTACATATAATTTAGGATTAAAAATGATTCTTAATTAATTTAAATATATATATATATAATAACTAATAATCAATTTTAATGTTTAAATTAGTTAATTCAATAAGAAAATATTAAATTATGTTCAATGGGTTACACAGAAATATATTAAAAGCAACTTATTTTTATTTTGTAAATATATTGTCTCGAGAGTGTATATGAGAGTTTGATTTTAATAGTATAGTTAGATTCAATAAAATATTTCTTTTACATTTAAATATGTATATTTAAAACGATTTAAATGTAATAAATTCCTATTATATAAATAATCGTATATCCAAAATACAAATCATTTTTATATAATCATACAATCATACAAATATTCATATTTGTTTAGATTCCATCACAATAATAATAACGATATTCTAATACATACTATCCAAGACATTGTAATATATATCCTTTAATCTATTCCATATTCAGTTCATTGATTCACAAATGGTATACTATCTCTTTATTTACGGTCTTCCAGTACAGGATGCGATATCTCATTCTGACGAGGGCAAAACAGTTCTCTTCAAAAGTACCTCGAGTTGAGTGATTCCTCCCCTTCCCCTATTCTGCAAAAAAATATACCCTTCTCCCCCTCCCCTCACCATGGTGGAGTACAGAGTCTTTATTACCAAATATAATCCGTATCCTCCACACAGAGAATGCAATTGGAATTCCGGCTTCACAGAGTATTATATAAGTCGACTCTATCGATTAGAGCTACGACCATCTGCGCATAAATTTCGCCTTCCCCCTCTGGGCACTGCATCGTCTTAGAATTATGCTAATTCAAGGGCTTCTGAATCAGCATATTTTGCTTTTTCTCCCATTTCACTTCAATTCAGCAACACAGTGGCTCTGTAGTGGGTGCCTTAATGTTTTCTCCCTTTTGTTGGAAGAAGACAAATCCTCAATCAATCCCCCCTTTCCTGGACCCCCTCATTTTTAGGGGATGGAAGATGGAACGATAATGGTGTAGGGGGTGGAACTTTTTTGTGTGTGTTCGCTTTATCGGTAATTATTGGCTAATCCACTTCAATTGGCTCTCTGTTGTTGAATTGACTTCGGTGACTTAAAAGGAGCAAGATAGTAGGAAGACAATTTTATTGTCTTTCATTTTTAAGGCTCAGTGTCTCTCGGTTGGTTTCGATATGGGTGTTTTTCTTCGAGATTAAATTAATCCCAGACGATGAAAATGGAATTAGGGTTATTGAGGGAAATGGAGATTATGAAGTTTTAGAAATTTTTTTTTAATTACATCTTAAAATCAGGATTGTAGTTCAACATATATATATATTCAAGGGATTAACAGGTAAATATTATTTAAAATGTATTGATAGTGTTACGTTTTTATAGTCATATCATGATAAAAAAAATAGACATTTGTTTAGGTAAATCATCGGTAAATATTGATTTATCGTCGATAAAAATTGATGTATAATTGGTAAAAATCAGCGGTTTGATCATCGGTAAATATTAGGCATATAATTTTTTTTTTTCAAATATTTTATAATTTGGGAGTCTAAGAAGAAGAATAGCTTAAATTTCTTTGTCTTAATTATAATGTGCTCAGAATGCGCGTTAGAATGGTCTAGTTCGAAATCTCTATCAGTATCTACGTCACTCACCATTTGCTTTTAGGAACGAGGAGATTCGATGAAGATAATGGCAGCATGTATTAACGACTCGCATTGACAAGTAGTCCCTGTATTTCAGTTTGATTGTTTTTATCGTCATAAGATATGCAAATGAGGAGAAGTTACTCCTAAAATTATCCTCACATTAATATTCCATCGTTGGGAGTTCTATGCTATATGTGAGGGCTAATAGATGCATAACTACAACAACAATAACAACAAAAGAAAATTGTGTGAGCGAAGTATGGCACTGCATTGACAAGTATACTGTCTACTATCACTTTGATTGTTTTTTCCATCGTATGTAATGAAAATGATAAGTTTATTTAAATTGACCTTCACTTCCATTTTCCATCTTTGGGATTTTTGTGGTATAAGTGAGGACCAATAGACGCATTACAACAACAACAGAAAGAAAAGTCTGTGAGCAACACGCATCTACAAGTACTCAAGACAGTTTGATTGTTTTTTCCGTCATATTTTATGCAAATGAGGAGAAGTTACTGCTTAAATTGACTTCACTTCAATGGTCCATCATTGGGATATTTGTGGTTATGTGATGGCCAATAGACGCATCACACCACCCCACCAACAAAAAAATTTCGTCTCAAAATCAAGAAATTATATTTTTAAATTGAAAATTATTCGATAAATGAACTAAATAATTTTGGATTAGAAAATTATCTTCATTTTATTAAGGTATTTAAAGGATAAACTTATATATATATATTAATTGATAGTCTTAAACTTTTAATGTTTAAATTGGTTAATTCAATATGAAAAATATTAAATTATATTATTAGCTTACATATAAATATATATAAACCAGCTTGCTTATTCTATTTTTATTTTGTAGATATATTGTCTCGAAGTTGCACTCGAGTTTTGATTTTAATATGGTGGTTCATCGTTGCTATGGAATTAAAGTTTTGTGGTAAAAATGCAATGAATTGCAAGAAATTGAAAACAGTCATATCTGAATTTTTTCAATTGGATTTCTAACTCAGGCTTATTGTTGAAATATACTTACGGACTGAAAAACATTATAAGTTAATATTCCTCTAAAATGTATCAATGATTTTAAACATTTAATTTTTAAATTTATTGACACATTAAGAAAATTAGCCCATCATTCATTGTGAATTTATTGCATAATTTATTGTAATAACACCAATTTCTAACAAATTGTTATATTATATTTGCTGCGGCTTTAATTTTTGTTTTAGTGCGACAGTTCGCCATTATGGTAAAATTAAATTTCAGTGTTGAAAATTAAATAAGGTTTTTAACTAATAGAATTACATTTTTTATTGGTTTCGAGTGTATTAATATTGAAACTTTTGTTCAGATATTTATTGCCATAAAAATGACAATTTTTTTTATTGCGCGTCTGCGACAAACAAGTTATAACAGTTATTGCCTAAATTAATTATTGAGTTTAATTTTCAAATATTTTAAGTTCTTTCTATATTGTAACTTCTCGCCCTCTACTAGACCTTAACGGCTTCAGGAACAGGACCACTGTAAGTTTCAGGAAATACTTTAGTTTTTATTCACAATTTTTATTTATTTTAATTTTTATTTATATTATATATATATATACATATATTTCCAATTAATTTCAAGAAAATAGTTTTATATTTCAATACATTACATTTAAAAATTTAATTGTTATAAATTCCCATTTTATACATAATCGTATTCATATATTATAAATATCCTTTTTATAATATATATACTTTTATACCATGATACAAATATTTTTATTTATTTACATTCCACTACAATAAAAATAACGATATTCTAATATATACAATCGGAGACATTGTAATATATATCCTTTAATCTATTCCATATTCAGTTCCTGCACTCACAAATGGTATGCTGTCCCTTTCTTTACAGTCTTCCAGTACAGGATGCGATATCTCATTCTGACGAGGGCAAAACAGTTCTCTTCAAAAGTACCCCGAGTTGACTGATTCCTCCCCTGCTCCTATTCTGCATAAAAATATATCCCTCCCTCACCATGGGGAAGTACAGAGTCTTTATTACCGAATATAATCCGTATCCACCACACAGAGAATGCAATTGGAATTTCGGCTTCACAGAGTACTATATAAGTCGACTCTATCGATTAGAGCTACGACCATCTGCGCATAAATTTCGTCCACACACCATCGTCTTAGAATTATGCTAATTCAAGAGCTTCTGAATCAGCATATTTTGCTTTTTCTCCCATTTCACTTCAATTCAGCAACACAGTGGCTCTGCCTTAATGTTTTCTCCCTTTTGTTGGAGGAAGACAAAATCCGCCCCCCCTCTTCCTGGACCCCTTCCCCCATTTTGATGTGGATGGAAGGTGGAACGATAATGGTGTAGGGGTGGGTGGACTTTTTTGTGTGTGTTAGCTTTATCGGTAATTATTGGCTAATCCACTTCAATTGGCTGTCTGTTGTTGAATTGACTCCGGTGGCTTGAATAGGGGAATATAGTGGGAAGACAATTTTATTGTCTTTCAATTTTAAGGCTCAGTGTCTCTCAGTCGGTTTCGATATGGGAGTTCTTCTTCGAGATTAAATTAATCCCAGACGATGAAAATGGAATTAAGGTTATGGAAGAAAATGGAGATTATGAAGTTTGGAAGTTTTTTTTTTAATTAGATCTTAAATTCAGGATTGAAACTAAATGTATTTATGGATTTCCAGGATTAACAGGTAAATATTATTTAAAATGTATTGATAGTGTTTGTGATTAGCACGTCTTTATCGTCATATTATGATAAAAACAGTATAGCATATGCTTAGGTAAATCATCGGTAAATATTGATCTTTGTTCTAAAAAATTGATCTATCATTGGTAAAAATTAGCAATAAATCATCGATAAAATCATAAGCAATAATCATCGGTATTACGCATATAAAAAAAATAATTTTTTTGTAATTTTTTGATAAATTGTGAGTCTATATTTAATCAGTCAGTAGGTAGACGGCCTTGGTCAAACAATGAGCTGTTGCGCCAATTAAAAAAATAATGTAAATTTCTTTGCCTGAATTATAATGTGCTCAGAAAGCGTGCTAGAATGGGATAGTTTGAATTCAATATCAATATCAGTGACAAGCACTAATTTCTTTCAGGAACTAAGAGATTCAATGAGGATAATAGAAACATGTATGAGGGATTCGCATTGACAAGTGGTCCCTCTATTGTCAATTTGATTGTTTTTTCTCATATGATATGCAAATGAGGAGTAGTTATTCCTACAATTCTCCTCATTTCAATCGCCCATCGTTAGGATTTTTGTGGAATATGCTTGGACCAATAGACGCATTAACAACAAAAATAAAAAAATAAAAATGTGAGCGAATCGCAACGACAAGTACTCTGTCTAGTGTCATTTTTTATTGTTTCTTCCTATCATATGTTATATAAATTGAGGAGAGGTTACCTTAAATTAATCTCACTTCAATGGCCCATCGTTGGGATATTTGTGGTATATGTGAGGGCCAATAGACACATCACAACAACAACGAAAAAGATCGTCTCACATCCACAAATAATGTGACTAGTGGGTGTTTGTATGTTTTTGTGTGTGCTTTCTTATGATATGTGAAAGAGAAGAAATTAACCTCAAGGCCACAGTCCCTAAGAAAATAAACAATGTCCTGATTTCATGGTAAATCAGAAGGAATTTATGTTTCATATCTGAGAGCCAATAGACATATAACTGCAGCATCAAAAAGAAAAGTGTATGAACCACTCACAATGAAAAGTAGTCCGTCTAGAGGGAGTTCGCGATGTTTTTTTCTTATGATATGAGAATGAGAAGTAATTATCCTGAAATCTCTTTCCGGAAAAGCAATATCCTCACGTCATAGCACATCGGTTTGAGTTTAGTGGTATATGTGAGAGCCAATGGATGCATAACAACAACATCAAAAAGAACAGCGTCTCATACCAACAAGAAATGTGTCTAGTGGATTTTTTTCTTCATGTGGTATATGAAGGAGAAGTAATTATCTTGAAAGCCCCAGTTCCGAGGTAGACTGCCGTGATTTTCATGGTACGTTAGTGGGATTTCTGTGGTATATGTTAGAGCCAATAGACGCAAAACAACTACATCAAAAAGAAAAGGGTATAATCGACTCACATAGACAGATAGGCTGTCTATTGGGAGTTTGCTTTTTTACATATATGCAAATGAGAGGAAATTATTTCTGAAATTACTAAATTATTCCCCCCGAAAGAAAATGTGCTCACTTCATGGCTCATGATTGGAATTTTTTGGTATATGCCAAGGCCAAAAGACGCATAATAACAACAGCAGAAATAATTTTGTTTCAAAACAATTATTATTTTTTTTTAATTTAAAATTACCAGTTAAATGTACTGAATTCATTACATATTATATATATTTAAAATTAAAAAATTACTATTCATATATATATATATATATATTAATTAATAATCTTAAAATTTTAATGATTAAATTGGTAAAATCAGTTTGAAAATTATTAAATTATGTCCTTATGTTACATAGAAATATATTAAAAAGAACTTATTTATTTTATTTTCATTTTGTAAATTTATTGTCTCGAGGTTGCATTCGGGTTTTCATTTTATTATGGGAATACATCGTTGCTATGGAATTAATCTTTTGTAATAAAACTACAATAATGATTTGAAGGAAAATGAAGACTGTGATAACATAACTTTTTTAATTTGGAGCTCTAACTCAGGATTATTGTGGAAATATATGTCCTCTAAAATGTATCAATACGTTTAAACTCTTAATTTTTAAATTTATTGATACATTAGGGAAATTAGCACAACATTGATTGTAAAATTGCTGCATAATTCAATGTAGAAACACCAATTTCTAACAAAAGCGTATATTATATTTTGTAAAGGTATAATTTTAGTTTTAGTGCGATAGTTTGTCATTTAGGAAAATAAAATTTCGCAGTTGAAAATGAAATAAAGATTTTTTGAAATGGATCGTATTAATATTGAAATTTTCTTTCAGTTCCTTATTGCCATAGAAAAAACAATTTCTTTTCTTGCGCGTTTGAAATATGCAAATATAATACATTATGAAAATCATACATCATTCGTTGTAAAATTGATTAATTTATCGTAATAACATCAATTTCTAACAAATGCGTATATTATATTTTTTACGGCTCTAATTTTAGTATTAGAGCAAAAGTTTGTCATATAAAATAAAATTTCCCAGTTGAAAATTAAATAAAGATTTTTCGATAATAGAATTACGATTTTTATTGGTTTGGAGCGTATTAATATTGAAATTTTTTTTCAATTCTTTATTGTCATAGAAATGACAATTTTTTATTGGGCGTTTGAAACATACGAAATATAATAGCTACTGAAAGGCTTACTAGGCTTACTAGTTTAGCCTAAATTTATTATTGAGTGTAATTTTAAAATATTTTAAGTTCTTTCAATATTGTAATGTGTCGGCTTCTATTAGACCTACAACGGTTTCAAGAAGAGGACCAATTTTTGGTTCGAAGCAACACTTTAATTTTTATTTACAAGCATTATATAGATATATATACAGATACAGAACTCTGGTTTATTATACAAAGAAATGAAATTAAAAATATAAATTTGATCACACGTGCACGATTAAACCACAAATGCTTTTAACTCCAAGGTCGGAAATTTTCAGAGTTCTCGAGTTTACGATGAATCTAATTGCCTAGTCTGCGGCAGGCCATAATTATCGCACAGCGTGATTCACGATACCACAAGGGGCTCACTTTTAAAACAGGCGGAAACTCCGACGTATTCAGTCACTTCAGAGAAAAAAACAAAAACGTGCATTCTCGTCGACTCTTCACAGAACTGTCTTAGTTCTTCTCTAAAACCTTTCCATTAAGAAAATCAATAAAGAGGGGTGGGGTCAGCTTCCCTCATTTCTCTTTGGAATAGAAACTTTCTCAGGCCATGGTTTATCTCCCACGATGAAATAACTCATGATGTAGTCCATATTCCATCTGTAACAGTTTGACCTGTGAAGATCGACATAAAATCTATAATTTCATGAGGTCTCATTATCCATGATACTGAATATTTTCTGTCAGATTTGAGTGAAGGCTGTTCTCATTAGTGCAAAATCCTAATTGCATGTAATATAACAACCAATAATACTGCTTGTCTGCTGTCAAATTTGAGTGATGGGTTTTTTATTATGTACTTGCTATGTTGGAATATGCATTCCTCTCTTCTTGGAAAGGGAGGCTAAATATATAATACTTGGGAAAAATGCTACAATATATAATACGTGGGAAAAATGCTACAATATATAATACTGGGCTGATCATAAATGTTGTTTGATAACATTAAGAAATGAAAAAAAAAATTCATTTTTGAATTGACAGCTAAATATCAGATTAAATTTCTTTCAATTTTCTTACTTTTACAAATAATTTGTTTAAAAATTAATTTACAAAGCATATTATTATATTAGCATTAAAATAATTATAATAATACTTAAAAGTTGGATTAATCGTACTTTATTGGAGATGCTAATAAAGTAATTTTTTTTTGTATGGCGTTGTTTATGAATTAGATTTTTTAAAATAATTAGAATTTTAGTATAACAAATGCTTTAAAGAACTATATTCAAATTTAATAATAACATTTAATTTGTATAAAATTAAAACAAATTTGTTAAACATGAACTAATAGTTAAAATAATTCATTGAATGCATTTATTATGTTTGCTTATGTTAATCATTTCTTTTATATAAAATTCTTTTAAGCAATATTTAAAGAACACAATATATTTTAAAAATTTAATTAACTTCTATAACTTCTCGTTTTACAATTACTTGAATTAATTAATAGTTAATAAGGTGAATAATTTAAATAATGCATAAAATGAAAAGTAATATTCTATGATATTTATTTTAATCTTGTCATATAATTGGCTTTTAAAATTTTATGTGATTAATGGATTATTTGAAAAAAAAAGTTGTTTATGTTGGTACGAGGAAAGATTTATTTTATTATAAAAAGTGATGTTTTAAAAATATTATTTTTAATTAATAATTATCGAAACAAATGTGTTAAATTTCTTAAAACTCTTTAATATACAATTTTTAAACTTTTATTTTTTTTTTTTCTGGTATTTCATGTAGGAATATGTGTGAATATAAGTATTTATGTAATTCTATATATTATAATATGAACTTAATTAAAATTTTTAACATTATCTTAATAAATCAAAATAATCAAATTATCTTTAAAAGTTGTTAAATTATTAAAATAACATATTATATGTTGGAAATTAAATTGTTGCCAAAAAAGAATAATTCTTTTTCAAATGTTCAAATTTCTATATTTCTAATAATACAAACTTATTGGTAAAACACAGTTGGTTTTCTTAGACATATTTTAAAGGAAATTTTATTTAATTTAAATTGAGAGAAAATATATACTTAATAAAATCATCTTGTCAGTTACCATGTTAAAAAAAAAGCTTTTCTGCTCGAAAATAATTACAAATCTGTTACAGAGAATCATTCTGTTTTCTTTAAACTCATTTGCACATATTATATATACAATATTCTAAAATATTATTGTGACAATAATATTTTCTCAGAGCCCATGAGCTTGAACAACCCATTATTAGTAAATAAATAAAATTAGAACATTAAGAATATATATATATATATATATATATATATATATATATGGGGCCTGATGGCCGAGTCAAGTTTTAGGGTTTAGGGCTGCTTCGAGTCGAAGAAAGAAAGAATGTTTTACGGCTGACAACCTTACGTAGTATAAAGAAAAGAAAGATGGCCTTGGCCCAAATTGGGCTGTTGCGTCAATGAAAACAAGGTTATATATATAGCAAATTTGTTAAACCCAGCTCTGCGCAGAATATATTATATTTTAAAATAAATAACTATATTTTAACACTACTTATTTATTTGAAAAAAAAACGTGCTCGATTTACTTTATTAGCAACAATTATAAGATAGTATATATATTATAAAATCTGAAATTTTATTCATTTATATACGATTCTTTATGTTTGATTATGAATTTATAGTCTCAACATAAATTTACATTATTTTTATTATGGAATGTTTGATTTAAATTGTCTGTTAAAATTTTAATTCAAGAATAACGTGTAAAATGTAATTTAAAAGTAATCAATAATTAGAATAATAAAAAAATAAAATAAATAGGTACAATAAAACATAGCTACGCATACTAAAATAACATTAATAAACATAAGGAAAACCCCAGTTGAATAAAGTGTCTGATATGTATATGGTTACTATGGTAACATAGATAATTCAACATAATTTTCTAAACATTGTCGATTTTAAAATCCCAAAGCATATTGCAATCATTAATCTCAAGCTTAAATTTATTTAAAATGTAGTTTAAAAATAATTATTAACTAGACCTATTAAAATAAATTAATAAATTTGTACAATAAACCATAAATATGTGTACTAAAATTACAATAATAAATAAAAGAAAACCACAGTTGAATAAGGAAATGATATATATGATCTCTAGGCATAGATAATCAACAATCCAACTGCCTTTATTAATAAAATTAAATAAAGGAATTTTCATTTTAAATGTAATAATAAATAGAAATTCATTTTTCTATGAAAGCAATTAACATAACATCGTATGCTTGAATTTAAATCATCGAAATTTCATGAAAAATGAAAAATTAATCTGCGTGCCCAATTTCCGCACTATTTTCACCTAAAGCAATTGCAAGTTAGGATTTTTGATTACTGGACGCGGGGTTTCCGAATAATTGTTGTCACGAATTCTGCAATACAACATGTGTCACATTCCCAGAATGAGCCACTTAACTCGATGTTTAAACATAAAATATATATTTGTAATAAGTGTTTCCTCTGGATTCGAAAATTCGAGATGAAAATTTCACATGTGATTGAAATAGAAGTTTCCTGCTTTTTTTTTCTATTCTTTGGTAATCAGGAAATGTCGAATGGAAAAAAAAAAAGGAAATTCATTTCCAGTTTTGAAAACTGTTCAAGAATGAATTTCTAATTTGATTTACTTCGGCTTTTAAATAATCTGATGACATGAATTACTCTTGTGTCTTTTTTTTTTTCTTCTTTTCTGTAAAAAATGTAACATGCAATAGAATTTATTTTTCTTTCTTTTTTTTCTAATTCAAGAGTTTTTTAAGCTTAAAAAGTTTTATCCGAGACTTTAGCAATAGGTGATTAATTGTACATCTGAGAGATAGCCCTGTAAGAAAAGCCGCAAAAGATGAATTTAGGCTTGAGATTAATGCTTTTACACTACGCTGTAGGACTTTAAAATCCAATGTTTAGAAAACTATGTTGGATTATCTATATTGCCATAGAATACATATACATCAGGCATTTTATTTAACCGTGGTTGCAATTTTCTTAATGTTATTTTAGTATATATAACTATTGTACATTTTCATTTTCTTATAAATTTAATTATAAATTATTTTTAAATTGCATATACATTGTGATTTCTGAATTAAATTTTTAATTCATTATACATATTTAACTCCAACATTCTATAATAAGTAATGCAAATTTATCTGAAGTCTATAAATATTCATAAATAAACACATTAACATATATACAAGCAAATATAATTCAGTTTATAAATTATAGTCTAGATACGAGTACGTTTATAGCTATGCATGTTTTTCAATATATGTTGTCAATCAATATGATTCAATTCTATGTATATCAATGTGAATAGGTCCTGAATGATTTTTTAAATAAAAAAGATTTTTAAAACATCGTTATATAATTAATAAAAATAATCAAATAACTTTTTGATTTGAACTTATAAATTATTATCTTCAATTTAATAGTTTTTAACACCATTGTCATTAGTTTTGATTAAATAATGTTAGATAGTTTATCTCTTCCAGAAATCAATAAAAATATATTAATAAATGCAAGTTTTAAATAAAAAGTGAATGACACTTCAGCAATAACTGAAAAAAAATTCAATTATAGAGAAACAGTTAACATTTTATTTTTTACTTTTAGGATTATTTTTTATAAATTTAATTAAAGCAATTTTTCATTTTAAATGTAAAAATCAATAAAAAATTCATTTTTCTATGAAAGCCATTAACATAACATCGTACTCTTGAAATTAAGGCATCGAAATTTCATGAACAAGAGAAAAGTTAATCTTCGTGCCAAATTTCAGAACTATTTTTACCTCAAGCAATTACAAGTTATGAGTTTTGATTACTGGACGAGAGGTTTCCAAATAATTGTTGTCACGAATTCTGCAATACAACATGCGTCACATTCCCAGAATGAGCCACTTAACTCTCAGTTTAAACGTAAACTAGATTTGTAATAAGTTTTCCCTTGGATTCGAAAATTCGAGATGAAACATTCACATGTGATTGAAATAGAAGTTTCCATTTTTTCTATTCTTTGGTAATCAGGAAATGTTGAATGAAAAAGAAAAAATAAGAAATTCAATTCCTGTTTCAGAAACTGTTCAAGAATGAATTCCTAATTTGATTTACTTCGGCTTTTGAATAATCTCGTAACATGAATTACTCTTGTGCCTTTTTTTTCTTCTTTTCTTTAAAAAAGGTAACATGGCGTAGAATTATTTTTTTGCCCCTTTTTTCTAAATCAAGAGTTTTTTAAGCTTATAAAGTTTTATCTGAGACTTTCGCAATAGGTGATTAATTGTACATCTGAGAGATAGCGCTGATAGAAAAGCGCCGAAGATAAATTTAGGCTTGAGATTAATGTGCTATACTGTGCTGTAAAACTTTAAATTCTATGGTTTAGAAAATTATGTTGGATTATTTATGTTGCTATATATTATGTACTTTATTCAATTGTGGTTCCTTTTATATTAATGTTATTTTAGAATACATAACTATTCTACATATTTAATTAATCTTCTAATGATTCTAATTATTTTTATGTTACACTTGTAAGATAATTCCTGAATTAAATTTTTAATTGATTATTGACGATTCAAATTAAAAATTTTGTAATTAAAATAGTGTAAATTTGTCTTGGGTCTATAAATTTTCATAATAAAATACTTAAAAATGTACAGAAACAAATATAATTTCAGTTTTTAAACTATAGATTAAATATATTTATAGCTATACATGTTCCATGCATGTTTTTCAATATGTGTAATCAAACATTATAATTCAATCCAATGTGTGTTCAAAGTGAATGGATTATGCATGTTTTTTAAATAAAAAGTTAGATTTAAAGTAGCATGATAAATTTTAAAAAAAATTAACTAACTTTTTGATTTTAATTATAAATTATTATCTTCATTTTAATAGTTTTTAAAACCATTGTCATTAGTTTTGATTAAATAATGTCAGATACTTTATCCCTTCCTGAAATCAATATAAATATATTATTAGATGTAAGATTTAAGTAAAAATTGCATTGCATTACAGCAATAACTGAAAAAAATAAATCATAGAGAAACAGATTTTTTTTTATGATTTTTTTTATAAAATTAAATGAAGAATTTTCATTTTAAATGCAAAAATCAATACAAATTCATTTTTCTATGAAAGCAATTAACTTAACATCGTATGCTCGGAATTAAAAATGTTAGCAAGTTTAAGTAAAAGGTGCTTAGCTTTTCAGCAATAAGTAAAAATATTCATTCATATAGCAGAGACGAATATCTTTCTTATATTTTTATTTTTAGGATATTTTTTACACACTTAACTGAAGCAATTTTCGTGTTTAAATGTAAAAATCAAAACAAATTCATTTTCTAATAAAGCAATTAACTTAACATCATACGCTGGAAATTAAAGCTTCGAAATTTCATGATCAGGAGAAAATTAATCTGCGTGCCGAATTTCAGCACTATTTTCACCTCAAGCAATTACAAGTTAACATTTTTGATTACTGGACGCGGGTTTCCATTTAATTGTTGTCACGAATTCTGCAATACAACATGTGTCACATTCCCAGAATGAGCCACTTAACTCTCAGTTTAAACGTAAAGTAGATTTGTAATAAGTTTACCCTTGGATTCGAAAATTCGAGATGAAAATTTCACATGTGATTCAAATAGAAGTTTCCTGCTTTTTTTTTTCTTTCTTTGGTAATCAGGAAATATCGAATAAAAAAGAAAAAAAGAAATTCATTTCCAGTTTTGGAAACAGTTCAAGTATGAATTCCTAATTTGATTTACTTGAGCTTTTGAATAATCTGGTGACATGAATTACTCTTGTATCTTTTTTCATTTTTCTTTAAAAAAGGTAACATGGCATACAATTATTTTTTCCTTCTTTCGTTCTTTTTTTCTAATTCAAGAGTTTTTTAAGCTTAAACAGTTTTATCCAAGACTTTCGCAATGGGTGATTAATTGTATATCTAAGAGATAGTGCTGTTAGAAAAGCCACCGATGATAAATTTAGGCTTTAGATTAATGTGCCATACTCTGTTGTAGGACTTTAAAATCCAATGTTAAGAAAATTATCTTGGATTATCTATAATTCCATAGAAACCATATATATTAGGCACTTTATTCAATTGTGGTTTTCTTTTATTTATTATTGTTATTTTAGTAAACCTAATTTTGGATTTATTGGACACATTTATTAAATTATTTTAATAGATCTAATTTTAATTATTCTTAAATTATAGTTTAAATAAATTTTAGGTTGAGATTAATGTGCTATAATATGCTGTAGGATTTTAAAATCCAATTTTTAGAAAATTACAATGGATTATCTATGTTGTCATAGAAACCATATATATCAGGCCCTTTATTCTATTGTGTTTTCCTTTTATTCATTATTGTTATTTTAGTACAGCTAATTATGGTTTATTGGACACATTTATTAAATTATTTTAATAGTTCTAATAATTAATTATTTTTTAATAAATTTATTATTCAGATTAATATGCTATTCTATGCTGTAGAACATTAAAATGTAATATTAAGAAAATTATGTTGTATTAACTATGTTTCCTAGAAACCATAGATATCAGGCACTTTATTCAACTGTAGTTTCTGTTTTTTAATAATGTTTTTTAGTATACACAACTATAGTACACATTTATTTAATTTTATAATAATTCAAATAATAAATTATTTTTAAATTACAATTGTATTGTGATCCTTGAATTAAATTTTTGTATCATATAGACAATTTAACTCAAAAATTCCATAATAAAATAATGCAAATTTATCTGTAGACTATAAATATTTAGAAACAAACACATTAATATCTATGCAAGCAAATATAATTTCAATTTTTAAACTATAGACTATCTATAATTATAGTTATGCATGTTTTTCAATATATGCAATAAATCAACATAATTCAATGCAATGTTTGTCAATGTGACTAGATCTTGCATGTTATTTTTAAATAAAAAACAGCAGATTTTAATTTATCCTTATATTATTAATAAAATAATACACAAACTTTCTAATTTGAGCTTATAAATTATTACCTAATTTTTAAAACCATTTGCATTAGTTCTTTTTTAATGTTAGATAGATTATCTCTTCCAGAAATCAACATTTATGTATATATATATATTAATAAATGCAAGTTTTATGTACATATTGCAAGGAATTTCAGCAATAACAAACAAAAAATAAATCGTAAGTATAGAAGCAGATATCTCCTTTTTTATTTTTAAAATTTTTTATATAAAATTAAATGAAGCAATTTTCATTTTATATGTAAAAATCAATACAAATTCATTTTTTTTTTCTGAAAGCAATTAACATTACATCGTATGCTTGAAATTAAAGCATCGAAATTTCGTGAACAAGAGAAAATTAATCTGCTTGCCCAATTTCAGCACTACTTTCACCTCAAGCAATTACGAGTTAGGAGTTTTGATTACTGGACGCGGGATTCCAAATAATTGTTGTCACGAATTCTGCAATACAACATGTGTCACATTCCCAGAATGAGCCACTTAACTCGCAGTTTAAACGTAAAGTAGATTTGTGATAAGTTTTTCCTGGATGATTCGAAAATTCGAGATGAAACTTTCACATGTGATTGAAACAGAAGTTTCCTGCTTTTTTCTCATTCTTTGGTAATCAGAAATGTCGAATAGAAAGGGAAAAAAAAGAAATTCGTTTCCAGTTGTGGAAACTGTTCAAGAATGAATTCCTAATTTGATTTACTTCGGCTTTTGTATAATCTCGTGACATGAATTACTCTTGTGTCTTTTTTTTTTTTTTTTTTCATTTTCTTTAAAAAGGGTAACATGGTATAGAATGATTTTTCCTTCTTTTTCTAATTCAAGAGTTTTTTAAGCTTAAAAAGTTTTTATCCAAGAGATTCGCAATAGGTGATTAATTGTTCATTTGAGAGATAGCGCTGCTAGAAAAGCTGCCGGAGATAAATATAGGCTTGAGATTAATGTGCCGTAGTATGGTGTAGGACTTTAAAATCCAATGTTTAGAAAATTATGTTGGATTATCTATTTTGCTACAGACACCATATACACTATCTGGAAGAAAGTGACGGGACACCCCTCGAAAAGTAGAAAAGTCGACAATACAGCTGACACATGCGTAATAATAGGTATCACGTATCAGCCATATCCTATAAATACTCTGTGGAGTCGACTAGAGTTGTTTTTTGTCAAGATCCCGCCACGGGAAGAGTTGTCTGAGTTCGAGAAAGGTGTGTTGGTTGGATTGCATCTTGCCAAGGTGTCAATTAGGGAGATATCCCGTCTCCATAACTGCTCAAAATCAACTGCAGCACGTGTTGTGTGTCGCTACAAGACTGAGAGACACTGTCAGAACAAACCCCGAAGTGGTCGACCTACAGTTCTCACCAGCAGAGACCACAGGGAGATTCGAAGTAACCGTCAAACATCCATGGATAACATCGCTAATGAGTTTAGACAAGCCACAGGTGTGGTCGTTTCGACCAAGACTCTTCGTATCAAGGCCCATAAGTTAGGTTACACTGGACGTTCGGCGGCCCATAAGCCTTTGATTACGAAAACCAACAAGAAAGCGCGCCTTCAATGGGCCAAAGACCACCGTACTTGGACTCTGGATGACTGGAAACGCGTCCTTTGGAGTGACGAGTCACGATTTACCCTTTTCCGTTCCGATGGACGTGTTTGTTTATGGCGTTTACCAGGAGAACGCCTTTTGCCCTAGTGTGTCGTCCCAACTTCAAAATTTGGTGGAGGAGGATTGATGGTATGGGCCTTTTTCTCCTGGCATGGGGCTGGCCCACTGGTGAAGGTTGATGGATAGATACTGTGATATTCCCGACAATCATGTCCTTCCTACCTTGTGGGCAACGTACGGTATGGATGATTGCTGGTATCAAGACGACAACGCAACACGCCATGTTGCAAGGAGGACTCTTGATTGGTATGTGAACAACAACGGTAAGCGCATGGAGTTACCGGCGCAGAGCCCTGATCTTAACCCAATTGAACATCTCTGGGACGAATTGAACAGTCGGTTGAGGGCCTGCACCGCACTCCCCAAAAGCAAGCCTGAACTATGGAACTTCCTGTTAAACATTTGGAAGGAAATTCCTCTTGCCACTATGGCTAATTTAGTGGAAAGCATGCCCAGAAGGGTTGCAGCTGTTATCGCAGCCAAAGGAGGCCCTACCTCCTATTAATTTTAATAAATATGGGTTTATGTCGTTATAGTGTCGTGTCCCGTCACTTTCTTCCACATAGTGTATATCAGGTACTTTATTCAACAGTGTTTCGTTTTTTTTTAATAATGTAATTTTAGTATTCATAACTATTGTACATATTTATTTAATTTTCTAACAGTTCAAAATGTTATTTAATTGTGATTCCAGAAATAAATTTTTATATGATTGTAGACAATTTAAGTAAAAATTCCATAATAAAAATAATGCGAATTAATTTGTAGTTCATAAATATTCATATACAAACATATTAATATGTATAAAAACAAATAAAATTTCAGTTATAAAATATAGACTAGTTATACACTGAAGTGACAAAAGTCATGGGATACCTCTTAATATCGTGACGGCCCTCCTTTCGCCCGGCGAAGTGCAGCAACTCGACGTGACATGGACTCAACAAGTCGTTGGAAGTCTTCTGCAGGAATATTGAGCCATGCTGTCTCGATAGACGTCCATAATTGTGAAAGCGTTGATGGTGCAGGATTTTGGGCACGAACAGACCTCTCGATGATGTCCCATAAATGCTAGATGGGATTCATGTCGGGCGATCTAGGTGGCCAGATCATTCGTTGGAATTGTCCAGAATGTTCTTCAAACCAATCGCGAACAGTTGTGGCCTGGTGACATGGCGCATTGTCATCCATAAAAATCCCATCGTTGTTTGGGTATATGAAGTCCATGAATGGCTGCAAGTGATCTCCAAGTAGCTGAACATAAGCATTTCCAGTCAATATTCGGTCCAGTCGCACCAGAGAACCAAGTCCATGCCATGAAAAAACAGCCCACACCATTACGGAGCCACCACCAACTTGAACAGCGCCTTGCTGACAGTTTGGGTCCATGGCTTCGTGGGTTCTGCGCCACACTCGAACCCTACCATCAGCTCTTACCAACTGAAATCGTGACTCATCGGACCAGGCCACGGTTTTCCATTCATCTACGGACCAACCGATATGCTCACGTGCCCACGAGAGTCGCTGCAAGCGATGTCGTTCTGTCAGTAAAGGCACTCGAGTCGGTCTTCTGCTGGAATAGCCCAAGAAAGCCAAATTTCTCCGCACAGTTCTAACTGACAAGTCCCTTGTACGTCCCCCATTGATTTCTGCGGTTATTTGACGCAGTGTTGCTTGTCTGTTAGAATTTACGACTCTTGCAGACGTCGCCGGTCTCGGTCGTTAAGTGCAGGCGGTCGACCACTGCGCTGTCCATGGTGGGATGTTATGCCTGAAATTTCATACTCTCGGCTCACTCTTGACACAGTGGATCTGGGAATGTTGAATTCCCTAACGATTTCCGAAATGGCATGACCCATGCGTCTAGCTCCAACTAACATTCCGCGTTCAAAGTCTATTAATTCCCGTCGTGCGGTCTTCATCACGTCAAAACCTCTTCACATGAATAACTTGAACAGAAATGAAAGCTCTGCGAAAGCACTGCGCATTTATACCTGTTCTACGCGATGCCACTGCCATCTGAAAATTTGCATATTGCTATCCCATGACTTTTGTCACTTCAGTGTATTTATAGCAATGCATGTCTCATGCATGCTTATCACAATTTGATTCATTTTAATGCGTATCAATTTGAATAGATTACGCAGGGGTTTTTTTCAATAAAAAAAGCAGATTTTGAAATATCGTTATTTAATAAAAAAATAATAAACTATTTCTACATTTTAATAATTATTCAAACCATTGTTATTAGTTTTTTTAAATGTTGTTAGATCTCCTCCAGAAATCAATATAAATGTATTCATAAATGCAAATTTTAAGTAAAAAGTGCATGGCATTTCAGCAATAATTGAAAAAATTCAATCATAAGTAGATAAGTAGATTTTTTTTATTTTTAGGGTTATTTTTTTTATAAAATTAAATGAAGCAATTTTCATTTTAAATGTAAAAATCAATACAAAATAATTTTTCTATGGAAGCAATTAATATAACATCGTATGTTTGAAATTAAGCATCGAAATTATATGAACAAGAGAAAGTTAATCTACGTGCCCAATTTCAGCACTACTTCACCTCAAGCAATTACAAGTTATAATTTTTGAATAAAGGACGCGGGGTTTCCGAATAATTGTTGTCACGAATTCTGCAATACAACATGTGTCACATTCCCAGAATGACCCACTTAACTCTCAGTTTAAACGTAAACTACATTTGTAATAAGTTTTTCCTGGATTCGAAAATTCGAGATGAATGTTTCACATGTGATTGAAATAAAAGTTTCCTGGTTTTTTTTCTTCATTCGTTGGTAATCAGGAAATGTCGAATAGAAAGGGAAAAAAAAGAAATTCATTTCCAGCTTTGGAAATTGTTCAAGAATGAATTCCTAATTTGATTTACTTCGGCTTTTGAATAATCTCGTGACATGAATTACTTTTTTTTTTTTTTTTTTTTTTTTTTTTTTTTATTTATTTATTTTTTTTTTTTTATTTTTTTTTTATTTTTAAAAAGGTAACATGGTATAGAATGATTTTTTCCTTTTTTCCATCTTTTTCTAATTCAAGAATTTTTTAAGGTTAAAAGTTTTATCCCAGACTTTCGCAATAGGTGATTAATTGTACATCTGAGAGATAGCGCTGCTAGAAAAGCCTGTTGAAGATAAATTTAGGCTTCAGATTAATGGGCTATACTGTTTGTATGATTTTAAAATCCAATGTTTAGAAAATTGTATTGGATTATCTATGTTGCCATAGATACCATAGATATGAGTCAATTTATTCAACTGTGGTTTTCTTTTATTTATTGTTGTTATTTTAGCACACATATTATAGTTATGGTTTATTGTACATATTTATAAATTTATTTTTATAGTTCTGAATATTAACTATTTTAAAATTACATTTTAAATTAATTTACACTTAAGATTAATGTGCTGTAGCACTTAAAAATACAATGTTTAAGGAAATATGTTGGATTATCTGTGTTGCCGTAGAAATGTGTTGCATTTTACGTTAGTAACTTTATTCAACTGTGGCTTTCTTTTAATTAATAAATTTATTTTAGTATACATAAATATGTTTTACTGTCCATATTTATTATATTATTTTAATAATTCTAATTATTAATTATTTTAAATTACTCTTTAAACGTTATTCTTGAATTAAAATTTCAATTCATTATTGACAATTTAAATAAAAAATTCCATTTTAAAATAATGTAAATGTATCTGAAATCTATAAATGTGAATAACCAAACACATAAAAATGTATATAAATAAATGAAATTTATAGCTATCTTAAAAAAAAATATAGCTATTTTATAATTATTGCTAATAAAGTAGATCATACACGTTTTTTTTTTTTTTTTTTCCACATAAAAAATCTGATTTTAAAAGATCATTATATATTTAATAAAATTAATAAACTAGCTGTTTGATCTGAGCTTATAAAGCATCTATAATTTAATAATGTTTAAATCCATTGTAATTTGTTTTTTAAATTTTGTCAGACAGTTAAGCTATTTCAGAAGATATTAATCTTTAATTAATTAAATCTTAATTTAATCTCTTCATTAATTAAATTAATTAATAATTTTCTGAAATTGCTATAAATATTTTAATGCATGTAAGCTTTAATTAAACTATGCATCTATCCAGAAAATAGTTTGATGTTAAATAAAAATAATGAACTAAACTTAACTCTCAGTTTAAACGAAACTTTAAGTGTTATTTTGAAAACAAATGCATTTAGAATATTGAAATTACTTTTAATTCAATACTCCCAACATTTCTGTAACATATCTTTCGTTTTAGTTTTATATAATTTGAACCAATTCGACGTAATTTCAATGTCGGCAAACCACAATAAATAAATAAAGGCAAACTACAGTACATATATGGTTTCCATAGCAACATAGATAATCCAACACAATTTTCTAAACATTGTGTTTTAAAGTCCTACAGCATACTATGGCACATTAATCTCAAGATTAAATTTATCTTCAGCGGCTTTTCTAACAGCGCTATCTCTCAGATGTACAATTAATCATCCATTTCGAAAGTCTTGGATAAAACTTTTTAAGCTTAAAAAAATCTTGAATTAGAAAAAAGAATGAAAGAAGGAAAAAATAATTGTATGCCATGTTACCTTTTTTAAAGAAAAGAAAACAAAAAGACGAGTAATTCATGTTTCGAGATTATTCAAAAGAGGAAGTAAATCAAATTAGGAGTTCATTCTTGAACAGCTTCCAAAACTGGAAATGAATTTTTTTTCCCTTTCTATTCGACATTTCCTGATTACCAAAGAATGAGAAAAAAGCAGGAAACTTCTGTTTCAATCACATGTGAAAGTTTCATCTCGAATTTTCAAATCCAAGGGAAAACTCATTAGAAATGTAGTTTACGTTTAAACTGCGAGTTAAGTGGCTCAAGTTGATTTATTTTTATTATGGAATTTTGGAGTTAAATTCTCTGTGATGAATAAAATGTATAATTCACGAATCAAAATAAAAATTTAATTTTAAAATAATTTATAATTATAACTATTAGAAAATTAAATAAATATGTACAATAGTTATGCATACAAAATAACATTCATGTTAAAAAGAAAACCACAGATGAATTAAGTTCCAATATCTGTGGTTTCTATGGCAGCCTAGGTATGCTAACATAACATAATTTTATAAACATTAGATTTTAAAGTCCTACAGCATAGTATAGCACAATAATCTCAAGCCTAAATTTATTTAAAAATAATTAATAATGAGAAGAATTAAAATAATTTAATAAATGTGTACAATAAACCATAACTATGTGAACTAAAATAACAATAGTTAATAAAAAGAAAACCACACTTGAATAAAGGAATTGATATCTATCGTTTTTATGGCAGCATAGATAATCCAACATTATTTTCTAAACATTGGATTTTAAAGTCCTACAGCATAGTATAGCATATTAGTCTTAAACTTAAATTTATTTAAACAATAATTAAAATATAATTGGTTATTAGAACTATTTAAATAATTGAATAGCGTACAATAAAGGCAGTAACATATTATCATACATAACCGCCTTTATTGTACACTATTCAATTATTTTAACAATGTTATATAATAATGTTATTTTACATTTATTATTCAATTATTTAAATAATTTTATTATGTTATTTGTTTTAAAACCACAGTTAAATAAAGTGTTTGATATAAATGACATAGATAATTCCAACATAATTTTGTAAACATTGAATTTTAAAGTCCTACAGCATAGTATAACTCATTAATCTCAAGCCTAAATTTATCTTCGGCGGCTTTTCTAACAACACTATCTCTCAGATGTACAATTAATCACCCATTGCGAATGTCTTCGATAAAACTTTTTAAGCTTAAAAAACTCTTGAATTAGAAAAAGAAGGAAAAAATAATTGTATTCTATGTTACTTTTTTATAAAGAAAAGATTTTAAAAAAAGACAAGAGTAATTCATGTCACGAGATTATTCAAAAGCTGAAGTAAATCAAATTAGGAATTCATTCTTGAACAGTTTCCAAAACTGGAAATGAATTTCCTTTTTTCTATTCCATTCGACATTTCCTGATTACGAAAGAATGGAAAAAAAAGCAGGAAACTTCTATTTCAATCACATGTAAAAATTTCATCTCGAATTTTAGAATTCTATGCTATTACCAATCTATTTTACGTTTAAACTGAGAGTTAAGTGGCTCATTCTGGGAATGTGACACATGTTGTATTGCAGAATTCGTGACAACAAATATTTGGAAACCCGCGTCCAGTAATCAAAAATCCTAACTTGTAATTGCTTGAGGTGAAAATAGTGCTGAAATTGTGCACACAGATTCATTTTCTCTTGTTCATGAAATTTCGATCCTTTAATTTTGACTATACGATGTTATGATAATTGCTTTCATAGAAAAATTAATTTGTATTGATTTTTACAATAAAAATAAAAATTGGTTCATTTAATTTTATCAAAAAATCCTAAAAATAATTTTAAAAAAATATTCTTCTCTATGATTGAATTTTTTTCAGTTACTGCTGAAATGCCATGCATTTTTATTTAAAACTGACATTCATTCAGATATTTATATTGATTTCTGTAAGAGATAATTTATCTTACAATTAAAAAAAAAATGATGTCGATGGTTTTAAAAATTATTAAAATATAAATAATAATTTGTAAGCAGAAATCAAAAAGTTAGTTTATTATTTTTATTAATTATGTAACGAAAATTTAAAACATGCTTCTTTTAGTAAAAAAAAAGACATGCATGATCTATTCACATTGAAACACATTAATTTGAATTACATTGACGCAAATTGAATTGAATCACATTGATTGGTTAGATATATTGAAAAACATGCATGAAACATGCAAAACTATGCTTTTTCGTAGTCTGTTGTTTAAAAACTGAAATTATATTTGTTTGTATAGATTATAATGTATTTTATGAATATTTATATGCTACAGATATGTTTGCATTATTTTTACTATGGAAATTTTCAGTTAAATTGTCTATAATGAATTTAAAATTTAATTTAGGAATCACAATAAAAATGTAATTTAAAAATAATTTATTATTCTAACTGTCAGAAAAATAAATAAATTTGTACAGTAGTTACGTATGTTAAAATAAGATTAATAAAAAAAAACCCTGCAGTTGAATAAAGTGCCGAATATCTATGGTTTCTAGGAAACATAGATAATCCAACAAAATTTTCTAAATATTTTATTTTGAGGTCCTACAGCATAGTATATCACATTAATCTCAAGCATAAATTTATCTTTGGCGGCTTTTCTAACAGCGCCTATCTCGCAGATGTACAATTAATCACCTATTGCAAAAGTCTCTTTTAAAACTTTATAAGAATAAAAAAACTTCTTGAATCAGAAAAAATAAAGATCGAAGGAAAAAATAATTCTATGCCATGTTACCTTTTTTAAAGAAAAGAAGAAAGAAAAAGACACAAGAGTAATTCATGTCATGAGATAATTCAAAAGCCGAAGTAAATCAAATTAGGAATTCGTTCTTGAAGAGTTTCCAAAACTGGAAATGAATTTTCTTTCTTTTCTTTCCCTTCGACATTTCCTGATTGCCAAAGTATGAAAAAAAAGCAGGAAACATCTATTTTAATCACATGTGAAAGTTTCATCTCGAATTTTCGAATCCAGAGGCAAAACTTATTACAAATCTACTCAACCTTTAAACTATGAGTTAAGTGGCTCATTCTGGGAATGTGACACATGTTGTATTGCAGAATTCGTGACAACAATTATTTGGAAACCCGCGTCCAGTAATCAAAAATCCTACCTTGTAATTGCTTCACGTGAAAATAGTGCTCAAATTGTTCACGCATAGTAATTTTCTCTTTTTGAAGAAATTTCGATGGTTTAATTTTCAAGCATACTATGTTATGTTAATTGCTTTCATAGATAAAGGAATGTTTATTAATTTTTACATTTAAAATGAAAATTGCTTCATTTAATTTTATAAAAAAAATCTTGAAAATGAAAAAAAAGAAATCTGCTGCTCTATGATTGAATTTTTTTCAGTTAGTGCTGAAATGCCGTGTACTTTTAACTTAAAACTTTTATTTATTTATATATTTATATTGATTTCTGGAAGAGATAAAGTATGTAACATTATTTTTTAAAAAACCTAATGACAATGGTTTGAAAAATTATTCAGATGTAGATATAATTTATAATCTCAAATTTAAAAGTTAGTTTATTATTTTTATTAATTATATAAAAATATTTAAAAATCTGCTTTTTTCATTTAAAAAAACATGCATGATCTATTCACATTGATACACATTAAATTGAAACATATTGATAACATATATTGAAAAACATGCATAGCTATAATTATATCTTGTCTATAGTATAAAATCTGAAATTTTATTTGTGTGTATAGATTTTAATGTATATGTTTATGAACATTTATAGTCTCGAGATAAATTTGCATTATTTTTACTATGAAGCTTTACAGTTAAATTGTCTATCTGGAATTAAAATTTAATTAAGTAATCACTTTGGAAGTGTAATTTAATAATAATTAGAACTAATAGAAAATTAAATAAACATGTGCAATAGTTATATATACTAAAATAACATTAATAAAAAAAGAAACCACAGTCGCACAAAGTGCCAGGTATCTATGGTTTCTAAACAACATAGATAATCCAACATAATTTTCTAAAATTGGATTTTAAAGACCTACAGCTTATTATACCACATTAATCTCATTCCTAAATTTATATAAAATGTAATTTAAAAATAATTAATAATTATAACTATTAAAATAATTTTTTTAAAAGTACACAATCAAATACAAATATGTGTACAAAAATAATAATTTTAAATAAAAGAAAACCACACTTAAATAAAGTGCCCAATAACTAAGGTTTCTATGACTACATAGTTAATCCAACATAATTTTCTTAACATTGGATTTTAAAGTCCTACAGCACATTAATCTTAAGCCTAAATTTATCTTCGGCGGCTTTTCTAAGAAAGCTATCTCTCAGATGTACAATTAATCACCTATTGCGAAAGTCTCGGATAAAACTTTTTAAGCTTAAAAACTCTTGAATTAGAAAAAAAAGAAAGAAAAAATAATTATATTGCATGTTGCCTTTTTTACAGAAAAGAAGAAAAAAAAAGACACAAGAGTAATTCATGTCACGAGATTATTCAAAAGCCGAAGTAAATCAAATTAGGAATTCATTCTTGAACAGTTTCCAAAACTGTAAATGAATTTCCTATTTTTTCACTTCCATTCGACATTTCATTATTACCAAAGAATGAATAAAAAAACAAGAAACTTCTATTTCAATCACATGTGAAAGTTTCATCTCGAATTTTCGAATCCGAGGGAAAACGTATTACCAATCTACTTTACGTTTAAACTGTGAGTTAAGTAGCTCATTCTGGGAATGTGATACATGTTATATTGCAGAATTCGTGACAACAATTATTTAGAAACCCATCCTCCAGTAATCAAAAATCCTGACTTGTAATTGCTTGAGGTGAAAATAGTGCTGAAATTGGCACGCAGATTAATTTTCTCTTGTTCATAATATTTCGGTGCTTTAATTTCAAGCGTACGATATTATGTTAATTGCTTTCATAGACAAATGAATTTGTATTGATTTTTAACTTTTAAAATGAAAATTGCTTCATTTAATTTTGTAAAAAAAAAATCCTAAAATTAAAAACCAAATGTATCTACTTCTCTATGATGGAATTTTTTTTATTTATTGCTGAAATGCCATGCACTTTTTACTTAAAACTTGAATTTATTAATGTATTTATATTGATACCTGGAGGAGATAAATTATGTAACATAATTTAAAAAAAAGATAATGACAATATTTTTAGAAATTATTAAAATTTAGATAATAAATTAAAAGCTAAAATCAAACAGTTAGTTTACTATTTTTAATTATTATTTAACGATATTTTAAAATATGCTTTTTTTATTAAATAAAAACTTGCATGAGCTATTCATATTAATACACGTTGAATTGAATCACATTGATTGATTACATATATTAAAAAACATGCATGAAACATACATAGCTATAATCATATATAGTCAATAATTTAAAAACTGAAATTTTATCTGTTTTTATACATTTTCGTATGTTTGATTCTGAATTTTTATAGATTACAAATAAATTAGCATTATTTTTATTATAAAATTTTTAAATAAAATTGTCTATAATAAATTAAAGATTTAATTCAGGAATCACAATAAAAATATACTTTAAAAATAATTAATAATTAGAACGATTAGAAAATTAAATAAATATGTACAATACCTATGTATACAAAAATAACATTAACAAAAAGAGAGACCACAGTTGAGTAAAGTCATGATATATATGGTATTTATAGCAACTTAGATAATCCAACATAATTTTCTATACGTTGGATTTTAAAGTCCTACAGCATAGTATAGCCCATTAATCTCAAGCCTAAATTTATCTTTGGCGGCTTTTCTAACAGCGCTAACTCTCAGATTAATCACCCTTTGCACCATCAAGGATAAAGGTTTATAGGCTTAAAAATACTCTCGAATTTGAAGAAAGAAAGAAAAAATAATTCTATGCCATGTTACCTTTTTTAAAGAAAAGAAGAAAGAAAAGACACAAGAGTAATTCATGTCACGAGATTATTCAAAAGCTGAAGTAAATCAAATTAGGGTTTCATTCCTGAACAGTTTCCAAAACTGGAAATGAATTTCTTTTTTTTCTTTTACATTCGATTTACAAAGAATTTTACATTCGATTTACATAGCCCATTTCCTGATTTACAAAGAATGAAAAAAAAGCAGGAAACTTCTATTTCAATCACATGTGAAACTTTCATCTCGAATTTTCGAATCCAGAGGCAAAACTTATTACAAATCTACCCAACTTTTAATCTATGAGTTAAGTGGTTCATTCTGGGAATGTGACACATGTTGTATTGCAGAATTCGTGACAACTATTATTTGGAAACTCAGCGTCCAGTAATGAAAAATCCTACCTTGAGTTGAAAATAGTGCTGAAATTGGGCACGCAGATTACTTTTCTCTTGTTCATGAAATTTCGAGGATTTAATTTTAAGCTTACGAAGTTATGTTAATTGCTTTAATAGAAAAATGAATTTGTATTGATTTAAATTGCTTCATTTAATTTTATAAAAAAAATCCTAAAAAAAAAAATCAGTTCTATGTGATTGATTTTTTTTAGTTATTGCTGAAATCCCATGCCCTTTTTACTTAAAACTTTAATTTATTAATATATTTATATTGGTTTCTGGAAGAGAGAAACTATCTAAGAATATTTTTAAAAAATGAATGACCATGGTTTTAAAAATTAAGTTATATACTATTATTTAAAAGCTCATATCAAAAGTTTGTTTATTATTTTTATTATTTATATAACGATGTTTTAAAATCTGACTTTTTTTTAAAAATAAACTTGCATGATCTTTTCACATTGATATACATTGAATTGAATAAATTGAATGATTATATATATATTGAAAAACATGAATAGCTATAAATATATCTAGTCTATAGTTTAAAAACTGAAATTATTTTTGATTGTATAGATTTTTAAGTGTTTGATTATGAACATTCATAGACTGCATATAAATTAACGTTATTTTAATTGTGTTATTTTTTAATTTGAATTGTTAACAATGAAAGGAAAACCTAATTACAGAATTGCATTTCAAAAATGTAAAAATGATAACTACAACTACTAAAATAAATTAATAAGCATGCACAATAAAAGATATCTATACATTACTAAAAAAAAAAATAAATGAAAAGAAACCCACATTTGAATAAAGTGCTTGATATATATATAGTTCCTAAGGCGACATACATAATCCAACATAATTTTCTAAACATTAGATTTTAAAGTCCTACAACGTAGTATAGCACATTAATCTGAAGCCTTAATTTATCTTCGTTGGCTTTTCTAACAGCGCCATCTCTCAGATGTACAATTAATCACCTATCGCGAAAGTCTCGGATAAAACTTTTTAAGCTTAAAAAACTCTTGAATTAGAAAAAGGAGGAAAGAATAATTTTAGGCCATGTTACCTTTTTTAAAGAAAAGATGAAAAAAGAGTAATTCATGTCACGAGATTACTCAAAAGCTGAAGTAAATCAAATTAGGAATTCATTCTTGAACAATTTCCAAAACTGGAAATGAAGTTCTTTTTTTTTTCTATTCCATTCGATATTTCCTGATTACCAAAGAGTGAAAAAAAAATGAAAACTACTATTTCGATCACATGTGAAAGTTTCATCTCGAATTTTCGAATCATCCAGGAAAAACTTATTACAAATCTAATTTACGTTTAAACTGCGAGTTAAGTGGCTCATTCTGGGAATGTGACACATGCTGTATTGCAGAATTCGTGACAACAATTAATTGGAAACCCCGCGTCCTCTAATCAAATATCCTAACTTGTAATTGCTGGAGGTGAAAATAGTGCTGAAATCGTGCGCGCTGATTAATTTTTCCTTATTCATGAAATTTCGATGCTTTAATTTCAAGTGTACGATGTTATGTTAATTGCTTTCATAGAAAAATGAATTTGTATTGATTTTTACATTGAAAATGCAAATTCCTTTATTTACTTTTATTAAGAAAATCCTAAAAAATAATAAAGAAATTTGCTTCTACACCTATGATTGGATTTTTTTTGTAGTAATTAATTAGCGCCATAAAAATAAAACGCTAAAAATGAACACAAAATTAAACTCAATTTTGATTATGTGTATTAATATAATACATAATAATACATTATATAGGGTTAACCAAAATGAAAGCGTTTTCCTCAGAACAATTATTGCTCATCTTGACTTCTTAAAATGACTTTCCACTATTCATGGATATGCTATATGTGATCCATAATTGTAAATGAAAATTTAAAATCTTCTCCTTCATTTTCAAATTTAAAATTTTTAATACATTATACATTAATAAATTAATTTATTTAAAAAAATTAGATTATTATTTTATCTTTATTATTTTTTTAATTAATAAAAAAATGTAAGTATATATATATATTTTTATATTATTCTTATTATTATAATTTTTAAGTAAGGAATGAAATGTAATAAAAAAGCAAACAAAAGAAACAAAAACAATTGGAGGGGGAAATTTTGACTCAGCTGAGAAACTGCATGGTCATTTGGAAAGGATGATATTGAAACGCCAATGAATAATGTTCAGAACAGCGCGAGGTCTTCTGCAATTTTTAAAATGGGAAATGTCATAATCATAGCTGCCGAGATCTGTCAAAACAGAATTAATCATATTGGGAAGGGAGTTATAAAAATTGTGGGCAGTTTTTGTAAGCAAATTGTTTAAAACTTGTGAGGGAAAGAGCATGTCTGAATCCTCATTTCATAAACACCAGGACTAATTTGTCATCAAACGTAGGATTTTATTTTCAAGTCTTTGTATTACCTCGAAATTCAACGGAACAATAAATACCCAAATAGGACTCGAATATGAAGCATTGTAACCAAGTAAGTAAGCAAGATAAATGAGTTTTTTATTTCCCAAGGACATAGTAGAGTTTCTACAAATGAGTGGATACAGTACGCGAATGCAACTATTAAAGTTATTGTGAAACTGATTGGGCTAGTCTATTTATTTAGAGGTGAAATAACGAAATGAATTTATCACATTGTACATATATTCACGAATACATATAAATTATTTATGACAAATTTCAGCAACTCATACCCTTATAAGACCAGCACTGATAGATACCATTACAGCTCCTTAAAATTGGGCCCCAAAGCATTTAATGGTCGAAAATGATAAAATCTGGTTTTATAGGCTTTTCATCTCAAGACGAAGTCATGGTTGGAAAGACCTTCGTTACATGCTGTTAGCATTTGATCCAATATTTTCATAATATTTCGCAACTCTTAAAACCACGCTTGAGGACATATTTATCCAAGTACTAAGTTACGACCGCATCGTTAAATTCTGAGTCTAGACGCCCAAGACCGGCGATAACTTTCAAACCACAAGCCTCTTCTAAACTAGTACCCAAAGTCTTCTTTTTTTTTCCCCCTTCACCATTAAAATCGAACTTCACTAAACGAGAAAACCCCTTGGGTAGATAAATCGTTTCTTTTTGCGGATTCTTTTTTTTTCTTTTTCTATCCCTAAATCCTGACTTATTCGATATTTTCTCTCATTTTGTAAATCGGTCTTCATTTAATATTCCACCGTAGACGAGTCTCATTCCTATTCTGCTTGTGAAGTCAAGTTTTATTTCATCATATTTCTTTTTCCCTCCCACTGCTAGTGGGAAAAGGTAACGGGTTTTATGTCACCTTGATCAATATCTAAACGTTCGATATCGAAACCCAATTTCCGAAGCCCTTTTTCACTGTATGGCCAATCAATGATAGGGTGAAGTTCCTCCTGCGTTTCCACCAAAGTAATCTTTCCCTTGTGACCTATATTTATTATTGCAATGGGAGTTTCATGTAAAATATCTCGGACCCCTTGAGATTCTCATACATATAGACTTCCTAATTTTTTTCAGATGTATTTGAAATTAGTTTCCTCAATTTATATGATTCATTAACAAATTTTCTCAATAAATATGGCATGTCATTATTTTTTATATTTCATATGATTCATTTATAAATTTTCTCCAATTATTAGATTTATTGATAAGTTTACTCAATTGATATAATTCATTAATAAATGTTCTAAAGTTAAATGATTTATTAAAATAATTTCTCAAAATGATTCATCAATAATTTTTTTTTACTTCATATGCTTCATTTATCAATTTTCTCCATTCATTAGATTTATTAATAGTGTTACTCAATTGATATAATTTATTAATAAATGCTGCAAATTTAAATGATTTATTAATATATATTCTCAATGAATATGATTCATCAATATTTTTTTTCATTTCATATGATTCATTTATAAATTTTCTCCATTAGATTTATTAATAATTTTACTCAATTCATATTATTCATTAATAAATGCTCCAAATTTAAAGTTTTATTAATATATTTCTCAATTAATATAATTCATGAATAATGTTTTTTCAATTCATATAATTTGTTAATAAATTTTCAAAATTCATATGATTCATTAATACATTTTCTGAATTAATATGATACACTAATATATATATATTTTTTCATTTCGTATGATTCATTTATAAATTTTTTCCATTCATTATATTTAACAATAATTTTACTCAATTCGTGTTATTCATTAATAAATGTTCCAAATTTAAATGATCTGTTAATTTTTTTCTCAATTAATATGATTCATTATTATTTTTATTTCCATTCAAATGATTAATTCATATTATTCCGTAATAAATTGGTTTAATTTATATTAATCATTCATAAATGTTCCCGAATTTAAATGATTCATTAATATATTTTCAATTCATTTGAATCCTTAATATTTTTTTCCATTGCTAAATTTTCAAAAATCAATATTATTAATTTTCTTAGCTAATTCATCATATTAATTTAATTTATTTTTAATTAAAATTTAATCAACAACTTAATAATATAATATAGTAAATTAAATAGAAATGGAGCTTTGTATACTTTATTCTGTATTATAAAAAAAAAAAAATCTGTATTTAAACATTCTACAATATATTCTATATTCTGTACAAATCTGTACCAATTCTGTCACGAATTTTTCTTGACACTTGGCAAAGTTATTAAAGTTTTGAAACACATAAGTAAATAAACATCATATACAAAAAAACTTATAATATTATTTTGTTATATTCAATATTTCAGAGAAATATTGTGTAGAAGATGTATTGATATATTTAGAGAATGTCAAATTCTGAAATGTTTCATACAAAAAAAATTTTTTTTTTCTAAAAATCATCTAATTTTATAAAATACATTCAAATTATTATGATATATTTGTATTATTGTTATTCACTCACAATTATCGTTGTAACTGTAGAGATAGTAAAGATGTATTACTCTTCATGCGAGATATTTAAACTTATATGTATTTTTGCCCTTCTATGCCTCTTTAAGAAATTTCGGTTACTTTGCACAGAAGATAAAGGGTGCTCTAAAGCGGCGAGTCACTGACGATCTATGTTATCACAGCAATTTCAGAACAGCTCTCTCATAAGTATTATCAGAAATATCCGCATTTGCCTTTGTTAGCTTCGCGTCTATTGGAAAACAGAAGATGCTTTTATTTTATAAAACGTATTGTCAATTAAACTGGAAATTACTTTATTACAAAAACAGCATTAAAATTTCTTCTAGAAAATCTGCAATAAACTTTTATTTTAAATTAAGACATTTTAGTCCCTTACAAACTAACTAACTAACTCCCTCGCAGTACTGTGCATAATGTACCATGGCCGACTGGCAGAATTTGAAACAAAAGTTGTTTTTCTTTTTATGGTGTATGGTTGTCAGCATACATAAATAGGAATTTGAACCACTACAAACATAGATGGCACCAACTCGAATCCAAAATCTGTAGGAGATCACGCCAGAACACTCGTCACTTGGCCAGCAGCCCCCAAGAAATTTTATCATGATGAATAAATTTTGTATTGTAATAAATTATTGACATATGTTAAGAAACTAAATTCATATATTCATATGACATATGTTAGGAAAACTACAGGAAATAATCATTACATTAAAAGGACAGCATCATAAATGATAAATAAATTTATAATAGTATGTATACTTTATTTGCCATGGTCTAAGGTCTTAAAATTTATTTCGTTATTTCTTATCAGAACTATATTTCAATCTCAACAATAATCCCAACACATGTTTAGATCATATTATAGTCAAACACCATACAATGACAGGCACCGAATAAAAAGTTTATCATGATAAATAAATTTTTTAGTAATAAATTCTTGTCATATTATGCAACTAAATTCACATATTCATATGACATATGTTAAGAAAACTACAGAAAATATGTCAAAAGGAACATTTTAAGTTTAGGTTTTGATTCTGAATATATCTTATATATATCTACACAAACACACTCGCACACACACACACATATATATATATATGCAAAACCACACATAACATTCTGTACATATCTTGGATGTATGTAGAAGCATGTACGATTCTGAATATACCTTATATATCTTGGAATCATTTTAATCATACTTTAGTAGTGCATTAGAAGAGCTAGCTACACTTCATTTAAATTTTCTAACTTTACCATAAATAGCTGAAAATGTATAACAAAATCTCTTAAAATAACATCCAGAAATAAATTTTCCTTTCTATCCCAAAATATATCCCCAGTGAAATTTATAACGTGTATGTATGTTTTATCATTTCATAAAGTAAGGAATTGGATTTTTAAATAAAATAATATATTTCCTTTCTTGAGTTAGAAAAAACCACATAATTTTGGGTTATTTAATATGATTTAAATTAAAATTAAATTATTCTTTTAATTAAAATTTTGCGGTAATAACATTAGAAACAAAGATGCATTACGAAAATGACTTCGAAATTAAAAATTATTTAAATATCACACATTATACAGGAAATAGTGCTTTAAAAAATTAAATCCTTTTCTTTTTCTAAGTGTCAATTTATTTCAATTAACTGAACATCACTAAAATGAGATGAGAGTAAAAAAAAAAAAGAAATAGCGCAAAAAAAAAAGCTTCTAAAAATACCTTTGTTAGAGTACTAATTACCGTTCGTTAGCGTGGGATTAGCGTAATGTTTTTCTAATGATATATTTTAGCAAGGTTTTTACAATTTATGGCGAAGTAAAAGCAGTTCCGCGAAGTTCTCTTAAAACCTAAAAAGCAAATAAATAAGAATAATAACCTAAAACAATACGTCCTTAATCTTTCTTAACAAACATTAAAAGCACCACCGACTTAAACATTATTATCCCCAAGAGGAAATATGCTGCAAAATTTTCTTTTAAATTTTTCCTAATTATGCCATTTAAGTCATTAATGAACTGCTTTTGAATTTCTAAAAAGTGCACTTTTTTTTATATGCATGTTTGATTGCGTAAATGAAATTTTAAATACATAAAAGTCATTTATACATCTTTTAAATGTGAAAGAAAACTTCAAAAAAGCAGAAAAACCTGCTCTTTTTAGGTTAAATTAATTTGAAGATGTGTTTCTTTGGTGGGTTAATGTATCGTTCGGTCGCCATCATACTAATTACTTCCGAGAGATTCAAAATAATCAACTCGGTATCCTGCATAATTTTTAGCACTAATTATTTCTTAAAAATGTATCAGTGTTATCTTGTTTTTAAATGAGGAATGCATTTATGTTTATATTCTCAATTGAGTTTGAATGTTAAATATCTGCAATTAATCGAAAAGGTCTTTTTAGTTGATAATATTAAAAATTTACAAATCATATTTTTTCAATCAATGTTTCTTATGAATTCAAAAAGCAATTATTTTAAAAATAATTTTAAGAAAAATAATCAAATACATACTGACAATATTATTAAAATTAATTAATTTTTTTATAGGAAGTTGACTAAGGTTTAACATAAAAAAATATAACAGCAGAAATGAAACAGTTAATAGCTGTCATATTTATGATATTTTAAATCTATGTTTGATGATACCTGCTTTCATTTTCAATACTTTTCCTTTTTGAAAAATAAGATTATTCAATTAAAAAATATTATATTATTTGTAGTTTAAAGATTAACCCAGTGAAATATTACATAGTGTACGTATGTTTTATCTTTTCATAAAGTAAGAAATTATAATTTTAAATAAAATAAATTATTTCTCTTCTTAAATTAGAAAAAAAAATCTTAAAATTCTGGATTAATTAATACGATTTAAATTAAAAGGAAAAAAATTTTTAATTAAATTGTTCGGTAATAACATTAGAAACAAATATGAGTTACGAAAATGACTTTGGAATTAAAAATTATTTAAACACCACACATTATCCTGGAAATAGAGTTTTAAAGAAATAAAATACTTTTTTTTTCTAAGTGTCAATTTATTTCAATTAACTGAACATCACTAAAATGATATGATGAGGACAAAAAAATTCAAATACACAAACGCAAAGAAAAGCTTCTAAAAATACCTTTGTTAGAGTACTAATTACCGTTCGCTAGCGTGGGATTAGCGGCGTAATGTTTTTCTAATGATATATTTTAGCAAGGTTTTTACAATTTATGGCGAAGTAAAAGCACTTCTTCGAAGCTGTCTTAAAACCTAAAAAGCAAATAAATAAGAATAATAACCTAAAACAATATATCCTTAATCTTTCTTAACAAACATTAAAAGCTGCAGGAACATAAAATTATTATCCCCAAGAGGAAATATACTGTGAGATTTTCTTTTAAATTTTTTCCTAATTATGCCATTTAAGTCATTAATGAAACGATTTGAATTTCTAAAAGCTGCAATTTTTTTTTCGATCCACGTTTGATTGCGTAAATGAAATTTTAAATACATAGAAGTCATTTATACATCTTTTACATGTGAAAAGAAAATTTCAAAAAAGCAGAAAAACGTGCTCTTTTTAGGTTAAATTAATTTGGAAATGTGTTTTTTTGCTGGGATAATTTATCGTTCTCTTGCCAACATACTAATTACTTCCGGGAGATTCAAAATAATCAACTCAGTATCCTGCATAGTTTTTTACACTAATTATTTCGTAAAAATGTATCAGTGATATCTTGATTTTAAATGAGGAATGCATTTATGTTTATATTCTCAATTGAATTTAAATGTTAAATATCTCCATTTAATCAAAATGGCCTTCTCAGTTGCTGGTATTATAAATTCAAAATTTGTAATTCCTTTTTTTTTTTTAAATCAGTGATTCTTATGAATTCAAAAAGCAATTATTTTAAACATAATTTTAAGAGAAATAATCAGATATATAATGAAAACAGTAATACATTTAATTAAAAAAAGTTTTGCTAGCTGACTAAATAAAAGCTGACTGGACTTCAATATAAAAATAATATATTTTTTTTTCCTTCTAATGCAGCTGGCAAATAGACCGTGATCTTTCGCCATAAGGGCTGCACCGATGTTACTCACTTTGCGTTACCCAGGGGGTGCGTGTAACTTGATGGTAAACCACGGACGCGGAGTAACAATGCCCCCGCAGCGCTCTACGACCCTGTTAGGACCGGGACCTACGGCTTAAAGTGGATTCCGAACCACTACAAACACCCATGGGCAAAGCCGGGATTTGAACCCGATACCTGTGGTTCCGAACGCCAGAGCGCTAGCCATTCGGCCATCAGGCCCCATAATAATAATATAACAGAAATGAAATTATTAATAGCTGTGATATTCTTGATATTTCAATCCTATGTTTAATGATTTTTTACTTAAATTTTCAATGCTTCTATTGTTTGAGAAAGTAAGATTATTTAATTAAAAATTATTTTTTCAGTAATTTCATGGGTGATGATAAACTACTATTAACTGAAAAAAATCTTTTAGATTGATTAAATTCAAGTGAGTTTTAAATTATTATTATTTTTTTAATTCAGACTAATAGGAGAGTTGATCTTTTAGTTTTCTAAAGGAGTTAATATTTAGATTATCTTTAGTTTTAGCGTCTTAGAAAGCCAAACGTAACTCAAACACTAATGAATATTGTGACGTAAAATTTCACCCAGATGTCAAGGACAGCGCCAGTAACATAAAAAAGAAACAAAATTGAAATTCCATAAGACCCGGGAATTTTAAATTGGAAATTGGTCTTACTTTTTGGACAAAAATAATTGAATCTGACTGTGAGAAACTAATGTTTATTCTTTGCTTAAATAATGCTGTAATATTTAAGTATCTAGTTTTCAGAAACAGGATAGCTTAAGCTTTATTTAATTTCTTGTGATATTCTATTTTTGCAAACCTTTCTTCTATATTTTCAAACCTTTAAAAACTTTCATAATATACGACACCCTTTAATACTTGCAACCTATACCATAAAACACTACCAACAAATATTTCAATAAAAAATAACTGAATCTTACTTTGAGAAACTGATCATTATCATTTGCTTAAATAATGCTTTAATATTTAAATATCTAGTTTTATAAACAAGATAACTTAAGTTTTTTCTTTTTTTAATTTCTTTCAACCTATACTTGCAACCCTTTAAATACTGGCAATCATCTAAATACTTGCAACCTATACCTTGCAACCCAAAAAACCAATATAAAGTTTCTAACTGCTTGTTTTACAAAAAAATAACTGAAATTTACTGGGAGAAAGTTATGAGTATCATTTGTTTAAACTATGTTTAATATTTAAATATCTAGTTTTTAGAAATAAGATAACTTGTTTAATTTGTTGCTACCTATATTACAACCCATTAAATACATGCAACCTGTACCTTGCAACCCAACCAACCTATACAAAGTTTCTAACTGCTTGTTTTGCACTAAAAAATAACTAAATCTTACTGGGAGAAACTGATTATTATCATTTGAAAAATATTGACTGTCGTTTTGGTTTTATTGAAAAATAATATAAAGAAGATTATAAAATACTATATTATTGGTGAGAGTTACAAAACACGAACAAAGGTATTAGAATCTAGTTAACGTTTTTTGAATGTTTTTTTGAAAAACACTTTCCTGCAATCTATTGAGGTTATTTTCCTATTTTGAAATTGTATTTTCTGAAAGACAAATGTATTCCAGTCAAAAATTGTTGAAAACCATATTTATAAAACCTAAATTCATGGTTGAAATAATCAGTTAATTAAATACCTTCTACATATTTTTATGAATTTTTCTGGAGAAATTTAAAATAAATAAAATAAAAGTTTATACTTAACGAACTTAAACTATTTGTATTACATTTCACTTGAATAAGATTATATAAAATTTCATTTGAATATAATTATATAAACTGTTCTATATTTATTGTATTGAATAAAAAAATAAATTATTATGTTTGAAAAAATGTTTCTTTTATTTCAACTTGAAGAAATTACAGTTTCTAAAAGACAAATATATTCCAGACAAAAATTATTGAAAACCATGTTTATAAAACCTAAATTCTTAGTTAACATCTTTTTATTAATTTTTCTATTGGAATATAAAATAAATATAAATAAAAATATAATTTAGAGAATGAATTTAATTTTATAATATATTTCATACGAATGTGATTATATAAAATGTTTTATATTTAGTGTATTAGAAAATAAGAAAAGAAAACTAAAGAAAAACATGATAAAAATATGATTATATAAAAGGTTTTATATATAGTGTATTGAAGAAAAAATAAATAAATAAATGCTTAAGTTAGCAAAATTGTTTCTTTTACTTCAACTTGAAGAAATTACATTTTCTGAAAGACAAATATATCCCACACAAAAATTATTGTAAACCATATTTTATAAAAACAAATTCTTAGTTAAAATCTTTTTATGAATTTTTTTAATGAAATGTAAGATAAATATAAATAAAATTCAAATTTAGACAATGAATTTTAATTTTATAATACATTTCATTTCAATATGATTGCATAAAATGTTTTATATTTAGTGTATTAAAAACATAAAAAAAACACTGAAAAACCATGATAAAAATATGATTATATAAAATGTTTTATATTTAGTGTATTGAAGAAAAAAAAATAAATGCTTATGTTAATATTGTTTCTTTTACTTCAACTTGAAAAAATTACATTTTCTGAAAGATATCTATATTCCAGACAAAAAATATTGCAAACTATATTTATAAAACCTAAATTCTTAGTTGAAATAACCAGTTAAATAAAATTCTTCTAAATTTTTATGAATTTTTCTAGTGGAATATTAAAATAAATATAAATAAAATAAAAACTTAGACATAATGAATTTAAACTATTTAGTAATAAATTTCGCTTGAATATGATTGTATAAAATGTTTCATATTTAGTGTATTGAAGAAAAACATATAAATGTCTATGTCTGTAAAATTGTTTCTTTCACTTCAACTAGACGAAAATTAAAATGGCTTTTACATTTTGTTATCCAAAACTGGAAAGGAATTTTAGAAAATGAATTCTTGGAAATTTGAATAAAAAATGACAGAAAATTGTCATGGGATTGCTTAAATTTTGAATGGCGAATCTAAAAATATAACAGAGATGATTAGATGAAACAGAAAATATTTTTTGTGATTTCTTTCTTTGAATAACTTCTTAAAGTTGTTATCCGTTTGTTACAATTTTATCAATTTTTCAACATCATTTCTGATGCAATTTAATATTTTGAGTTTTAGTTTTGTATTAAAAAAAGTACTTATTTTCTTGCAATTTATTTCTAAAAATAAGAACTTTTAGAACGAAAAAGTGGGACAAAAAGAACATTTAAAAGCATCTATGCATTGTCTTTAAAGTTACTGAAATATTTTCACCATCATTTTTAGTTACCATTAAATTTCCAGGCCTCGTTTCTTTAAGTAAATTCAGAAATAAAAAAATTAAAGATCCCTTTTTTTTATTCAAATGTCATTAGAAAATAAAGTTATCTTTGTTTAGTATTATGAAATAAATTTTAGGTTGCATCAGCAAAAGTTACTTCATTTGTGAATGAAATTCAAAAAATATTGTAATAATCATTGAAATTGTGATTGTAGTCCTGATTCAAAATATTTTTGAAGTTTAAATTTCTGTTAATTTATATTGTGTCTTAAATTGAAGCTTGAATATAATTTATATAATTTTTAAACCAATGTTTCTTTTTTTTTTTTTTCATGAAGACTAGATTTTTGCACTTTTTTTATAGTACAATATTATTTTCAACAGCGCACTACTTTAATTTGTAAACTAACAATATATCGTTTTAATATTAGATAAATTAAGTACTAAGAAAGAAAAAAAATGAATTTCAAAATAATATTTAATATGACATAACAGGTTCTATCAATCAGTATATAGAACGTATTTAATTGATTTTGAAAAAATTGAAAGAATATTATCAAAATTTGTTTACTTGATGATTAAGCCACTTGTAATTAAAAACGAAAAATAATCAATTGAGTAATTTAAAAATAAATTAGAAATAGTATATATTCTAAGAAATAATCATAATCTATAATGCAATTTCATTTATATATTTACAATAATTTTCATCAACTGATAAAGAATATTATTAGAATTTAAACTTAAAAACGATATATTTCAGTTGTTATCCTATTATACTGGATACAATTGTGTTGATGACTATGATATTTATGATATTTGTCTGAATGAAATATGATGTCATATTTTCTTTACATCATATTTCATTATGACAAATATCATAATCTTCAAGACAATAACTAATAATAGGCAATCTAATAATATTCTACATTACTTGATATGATTTTGTTTCACTTAATTAAAATTATTAAACTTAAGAAAATAGCTTTTCATAAAAAAAGCTTTACTCTAAAGAAGTTTAATTAAAATCAGGTAATGTATTTTACTTGAATATATTAAAAATTGATAACATTTATTGAAATTAATCTGTGAAAATATTTAAAAAAAAGTTATTATTCTTGTCATGTTCAAATATTTTTGTTGATATTTGTAAATTTCAAATATTGCTAACATTAATTTTCAGGAAAGATAATGTGTTGAAGCTTAAGCACTTTATAAAAAATACATGGGTGTTCGCTATTTAAATTAAATTAATACATATAAAAAAAGTACGTTTTGAAGCAAAAAAAAATCATCACTGCAAATTTTAAATTTGTTTGTAAATAAATATATAGTTGCTTGAATTTAGTTAACTAGTAGTTACATTTTTTTTCTTTATTTGTTAAATTGATTTAATCTACAGAAAATAAAATGCTATCATTTGTAAAAATATACAGAATATACATTTTACCAATTGAAAAACTAAAATAATATAAATTTAAGCGATAATTGTTGATAAATATTTTAGAAGCGACTAGAAACGTAATAGAAAGCTATCAAAATACTAGGTACACTTTCAAATATTCTGCAATAGCCATATTGCTCTCAAAACTGTTTAGGACCAAATAAACAAAGCCGAACAACAATATATTTTATATTATTATTGTTGTTTAATATGAGATGCTTTAAAGCGTACTTTTTTACAGTAAATTGTGCCTTTTCTTTCTAAAAACTATTTGATAATATTATATACAAAATGAAAGAATTTCTTAAAATATTACATATTGATTCTCACATAGTGATCTTTCATCATAATTCTTACATAATACATAATAATTCTTGCATTATGATCTTACATATACAATTCATTAATCTTACATATAGCACCTGCTGTTACAAGAATATATATTGTTACATACATACTCATTTTAAACTACATCAAACTTGATAAACGCAACATTTTATTAAAGGAAAGCACATTGCACGCAAACTAAACATCATGGGAAAAATAATAACTAGTGGAAAAGTCTCTTATAATAAAAACAATTATTTAGTTTTTAAAATATAACATTTAAATCCAAGATTGTACATACAGGATTGTAAAGGATAAATAAATTTATAATGTGTGTATATTTTATTCACATTAGCTAAGGTGTTAAAATGTATTTCTTTATTCCATAGTATAAAATATACTTACAATTTATTGGACATTTCTTATCAAAACTATATATCAATCTCAACAATACCCTCAACACATGTTTAGATCTTATTATATTCAAACCCGTACCATGTCAGGCTCAGAATAAAAGTTTATTTAACGTGATAAATAAACTTAAAAAACTTTAATAAAATTTAACATAAAAAAGTATATATAAAATATGTATACCTTATCCACCAATTTTGATAAGATCTTAAAACTTGCTTCTTTATTTCAAAGTATAAAACAAACTTACAATATATTGGACATTTATTATCAAAACTATATTTCAATCTCAACAATACACTCAATACATGTTTAGATCTTTATTAAATATTAGATCTTTATAGATTTAGGGACGAGATCTATAAAGATCTAAAGATCTTTAGAGGTTTAGATCTTTATTATATTTTATAAATTTTTAATACCATGCAGGCTCAGAACAAAAAGAATAAATAATATAAAAGGATAAATATCAGCATAAAAAGTGTATCATGACAAATAAATTTTTATGTAAACTTTATTCACTATTTAGGATAAGATCTTTAAAATTACTTCTTTATTTCATGTTATAAAATATACTTACAATTCATTGGATATTTCTTATCAAAACCATATTTCAATCTCAACAATACCCTCAACACATGTTTAGATCTTATTATATTCAAACCCATACCATGTCAGGCTCAGAATAAAAAGTAAAAGGCATACATCAAAGGCACTGACTTTTTTTTTCATACTTTCCAAAAGCGTCTTTGAAGTCGACGAGATAAAATTTGTAATTCGTATTTCAGCTGCAGACTGCAGCACTTTTTTTTTTGTCCTTTTTCTTTTTACATAAAATATTGTGCCCTGAAATGTTTGGACCTCTTCTCATAAAATATTGGGTGCCAGAAGCCATGAGCGACATCTGCCAGGTCAGGTGACCATGTGGTCAAATAATCTTCTGGCGGTCACGAAGGCGACCACTTTCCATACTTCGATTTCCAGTGGGCAGGTGCCATTTTTATTCGACTGGCTTGCTCGAATTTTGAAAACGCTGCATGGATTCCATGAGAAAGCTGTCAATTGGATGCTCTATTCTTAACTCTGAACACTATTCTTTTATATTTTTTTTCTGCAATATTACATATTCTTCTGAATTGAGGTTCTTATATGAATATTTTGAGCAGAAGTGGACGTTTTAAGATATATTTTATAGTCGTTAACATGAAAATATCACAGTGGCATGATATTTTTCTCTGTATATGCCATATAAAAGTATGTGTTTTGTACAAAGCTATAGAACATATATTCAACTTAAAAAAATAATTTTTGTTATATATATATTTATTCTTTTTTTGTATAAATAATAAATATATATATATATATATTTATTTATTCTTTTTTCGTATAAATAATAATTTTTTGTATGACCTACCAAGAGAATTATATTATCTTACTCGCATTTTTATATGAATATGATTTACGTGATGTTACGTGATGCTTTTACGTTACGTTATGTTATATATGATTATGCTTTTAATTATGCTTTACGTGAATACGTCATATTATACTTTTCATTAAAAAGAGGCTTCTTGAATTGTCATTAATCATATTCTAATTTTTAAAAAAAAAACAAATTTTCCTAATCACAGCTAACTGTAAAATGTAACTCATATAGAAATGAAAAAAAATACAAATTTAAACAATTGGACCCTCTAATTCTGACTCTGAACACCATTCCTTTATTTTTTTCAGCAAAATTACATATTTTTCTGAATTGAGGTATTCCATGAATATTTTGTGAAAAAGTGGACATTTTAAAATATATTTTACAGTCGTTATCATGGCAATATCCAATGTCATGATATATTTGACCATATATGACATATAAAAATACATTTTTCGTACCAAGTTATAGAGTATAAATTCAACATCAAGTAATAATTTCAATACATCTTTGAAAACCATTTACTCTTATTTTTTGTATAAATAATAATTTTTTTATGACCTACCAAACATTTAGACCACTAAGTAGGTCAAATATATCATCTGTTATATCATCATTAAGTCTATACAATTCTCAAAACAGGCAATTTAGTGCAAGTCATGAAAAGGAATGTAACTTTAACCCACTTGCATTTAAAAATGATTAAAATATTTTTTATTGACGGTATAAATGCTATATATAATACATTATAAGATTTTTAAGTATCTAATGCAACATTAGCATTCAAATAATTATAGAATGGGCTTTTGTATCGAATAATAAAATAAATATTCATGTGACGTATAGCGGGAAATAATTCACATCACCTAAATATTAGTAATTACACAACGAATAAATATTATTATCCACAAGATAAAAAGAAAACAAATTACTTATAAATAAGAAATAATATGCTTATTTAAGCTTAAAATAGGTTTTAATCGTTTAATGTATCGAACAATTACTTAGCTTTACGAAAATAACTATTACAAAAACAATTAACTATGTAATTAAATGTTTCGCTTTACACAACACAGATTATGATCTTAAAAGTCTGTTAAATATGGGCATTAAATATATTAGAAACATAGTTGTATTATAATGATATACTTACAGTTATAAATTATTATTTTTCCAAAGAATTAATTCGTTTATTTTTTTTAATTTTTGTTAAAGGTTATGATTAAAAGTGATGTAAATAAAAATTAAATAATTAATGATGTGTTTACATTTTTAATTTTTTAATTTTATGTTCAATACTTTTCAGGCATGCAGTAAATAAGTCACGATCATTTTGTAAATTTCTTTTCTTTAATTTTTAAAGTGCAATTACTATTTAAAATAAACAGAATACAATGACATTATGCTACATAATAAATACTAAACAAACGTATTAGAAACACCTGCTATTTATAAACATTATTTTTTTCTTTTTGAAGGAAATATTTTCTAAATTGTTTGTAAACCATAATTAGCATTGATGACATCTAATTAATTTAATAAAAACAAAAGCTTGACAAATTTCTAGTAATATTTTTTTAAAAAATAGCAGAGTACTTTAACAACATATAATGATAGTATTAATAATAATTTAACTTGAACTCTTACATACTTAATCACTTCGTTCACATCCATAATTATTAGCTTTTGTCTTGTCAGTATATATGTGTACCGTTTTTTGAAATTATTTTCAAATAGAAATAATACTTTAATAAAGTGAATGTACTTTAGTATAAAATTTATTAACAGAAAAATATATTTATAAAGCTTAATTTAAAAAAGAAGATGCTTGTGATTAGTTAAATTATGAAACGAATATAGTATTGTATAAAAAAAAATCAGATGCAATTATTTTTCGCTAATCTTTATGTTAGCCTAACAATTTTAATATAATTACCCTATGAATAATTTATAATGCATTTTAAAGTAGGCTATTTATAGAAAAATTTATATATTCATAAAAATTAAACAGAAAAATGTTAAACTTATGGGATCCTATATGATTTTTTTTTTCTTCTGATATCAACAAAAATCTTTTACGATAATATATATTAATCTATATTTTGAGTAATATAAAATAAACTATCCATGGTAATTTTAAAAATGATAAAAAAAAAAAGGTTAAATTTAAACTAGCGAAATAATTTTTTTTTTTATCAAATGATCATTTGAGTTCGAGATATATATAAAATATAATTTTTTAAGGAGTATAAATCTTAACAAAGTGACATTGAATAAAAATATTAAATTGATTAATTTCTATGTGACAACGGTTGGATTTTTCGTTACCAACTCAAAATTCTATGATTTATGTGGAGTTTACAAAAACATTTGATTTCTGATGCATGTTAAAATTATCATACTGTAACGTCTGCGCCTATAGTAGACTTATAACGGCTGTACCTATAGTAGACTTATGAATTCTTCAAGAGGGATAATTTCACGTTCATGGAAGCAGTTATTATATAATATCATTATTGTTTGTTTTTATTTACAAGCACTATATATATATATATACATATATATATACTCCGCGTTATTAAACAACGAAATTAAAAATAAAAATAAAATTTGATCCCAAGTGCACGATTAAATCACAAGTGCAGTTCACACCAAAGTCGGTGCTTTTCATAGTTATCCAGTCTACGTCGAATCTAATTTACGGTTCTGCAACAGACATTAATTATCAAGAGTGATAAACGAAGCCACAATGAGTTCACTTTAAAAAACAGGTGGAAACTCCGGCCTATTCAGTCCCTTCAGAGAAAATAAACAAAATACACTTCTGGTTGACTCGTTGCAAAACTCACTTCCGTCTTCACAAAAAAAAACCCCTTCTTTTGGGGGATAGCTTCCCTCACTTCTCATTGGAGTAAACATTTATGAGCTTGTGGTCCCTCACCAAACCCGATGTAACAACTCATGGTGTTGTTCATATTCAATCTGTAATTTTTTCGACCTATGAAGGTCTCACTTGCATTCGCTAATTTTATGAGTCTCATTATTCATGACTTTAAATAATGGCTCTGATATTAGTAAAAGCATAAATCATATGGAAATTATCTATACATATCTATACTAGTTGTTGTAATCATAAAATTAAACAATAAAATTGATGTTAGTCTCTATTTTGTTTGTTCTATTATAATAAAGCAATAATTAAATAGAATGGAGTTAAGTCAAGGAACCCTTGAAGGAGTCGAAGTTCAAAGAAGTTTGAAAGCCTTTGCCTTAATCTATTCACCATAGAAGAGTTGTCAAATGCGAATCTTAGTAACTCCAGATCTGTTAAAACTTTGTCGTTTCAATGGCGAATAAAATTTTTTTTATCGTTATTAATAGTTAAAGCTCGGGGAAGCTTTAAAAAACGTCACACGATAATGTCGAAAGAAAGATGAATGCCCTGAAGAAATGTTCTTCTTAAAAAGTTCAGTCAACAGAACATCCCTGACAAGACAAATCCATCCGATGTTAAACTGTGATTTATGGTTTCTACTGAAAGAAGCTGGTGTTTAGAAGGCAACCAATAACGGAGTACTTGTGGAGCTCAAAACACTGGGCTCATGTTTGTTGCTTTCATCTATAGTCAAGTACCACCAACTAGTTAAGCTGCAGGACACAATCCCATGTGCCTTCTCTTAACACTTCATTTATTCTTCATCTAAACTCTTACTCTAATTCCCTACTCTACCTTACCTCTTCTAGAAAGACATTTTTGTAATGGTGATGAATTTTTTTAAAGTTATTACGTTTTATTAATTTCGTATCAATAGTCATTCAGCTATAATAATTAATAGTTAAACAATAAATATACAAAAATGCAGTGAACATTAAGTATAATTAAACATTATTCAAGTATCACAAACTAGTTACGCTTCACAAAATAATATCACGAGGCTTACTTTTTTTATTCCTCACCTAAACACTAACTCTGATTTCCAACTCCGCCTTACCACTTTAGATAAGAAAATTTTTTTAAAGCAATGAAAATAATTTTTTAAGTGATTACTCATTATTACTCATTTTTAAGTAGTTACTTTTCATTAATTTCGTATCAATAGTAATTCAGCAACCAATTAATGGTTATAAAATAATGAATATATGAAAAATATCTATTTATGTAACGGTTAAACATTGAGCCCAATTAAGCAATAGGCAAGTATCACATACAATTTAAGCTTCACAAAATAATATCTCGAAGTTTACGTTAGTTATTCCTCACCTAAAAACTTACCCTGATTGCTTATTATGTTTTACTTCTTCTAGGAAGAATTTTTTGTTGAAAGTGAAGAATTTTTTTTAAGTGGTTACATTGTATTAATTTCGTATCAATAGTGATCCAGCAAACAATAAATAGATAGACAACAATGAATATATGAAAATGTCTATTTATGTAATAGTTAAATACTAAGCAATAATAAAATAGCACAAACTAGTTATTACTCTTCATAAATAATATCTCGAGGCTTATGATATTTATTCTGCACCTAAGCATTTACTCTGATTCCCTACTCTGCCTTACCATTTCAGGAAAGCCTTATTTTAAAGTCTTGAAAATAATTTTTAAATGATTAGGTTACATTCATTTTGTATCAATAGTTATTGAACAAGCAATAAATAGTTGAAAAACAATTAATATACCAAAATATCTATTTATGTAATAGTTAAACAATAAGTACAATTAAGCAAACTAGTTACGCTTCACATAATATCACGGGGCTTCTATTATTTATTCCTCACCTAAAAACTTACTCTAATTCCCAACTCTGCCGTACAACTTCAGGAAAGGCATTTTTTTTAAAGTCATAAAATAATTTTTAAATGATTAGGTTTCATTAATTCCACACCAATAGTGATTCAGCAAGCAATAAATATACAAAAATGTATACGTAAGTAACAAATAAATATTAAGCACAATTAAGCATTCGCCAAGTATTACAAACTAGTTTTTTCATGTTTAAAGTTCCTAAATATTTTTTTCTTTTCAAATCATTGCAAAGAATTGATGAATTTATTTGCCACTATTGGTGCCAATCGATACATGGTAAAATATTTGTATACATTTACATATGGAATAATAAAAATGGTTTATATTTTATTTAAAATATATACATGTATAACAAATGATAGTTATAAAACAAACGTCCCTTACATGTAAAACTAAAACTTAAAATGAACATTGAAATTTTTTTTTTCTTCCTTCAGAATAACAAATATTTCAAAATATATCGATGCCAGATTATTAAATTCAAGATAAGATAAATATATTTGTTTGCATTTCGTATTAACTATAAAAAAAGCAAAATCTAACTATTTTGATATCATTATAGCGAAGCAAGTTTATACAAGAAGTCCTGAAGAAAACTATCTTATTTATTTTCAAGATTAGATTCTTTTTCTTAAAGTGAAATAAAGAGTAAATATCCGGAGTAGATCTTTCCCTAGGGTCAACTTTTTTTGTTGTTTTTATTAGTTCTAGATAAAGTGAAGACGTTCTAATATTTTATGTATGATCCTCTTATAAGTTTTCCAGAGTTAAGACTGGTACTTTCGGCCATCTGCCGTTTGAAATTAAACATTTATGAATAGCGGATTTTTTTTCTTTCTTTCTTTATTTTTTCTCGTGTCTTAGGAGATGGTTTCATTTCCTTCAAGTTCTCGAATGGTAAAAAAAAAATGGCCGAGTATAATATTCTTTTTATTTTTTAATACCTTTCTTGTTTAAAACTTAAGTAAAACAAAAGTAATTATCTTCCGCGAATTGAGAGCTCCGAAGGTCTGACATAAAATGATATTGAATCAATATTTTTATGTTATTTCAGGAAATCTGGAATATTTCTGACTTTATTATTAATGAGTTTGAAATTAATCATCAAGTAAAAATAAATTTGCATAGGTCCTGACACTTGAAAAATACGAACATGTACTATGCATGTTAAATTTATATCGGAAAGATATAGTTGTAAAAATATGGCATTGAAAAAATGGTTGCATTACTTTGGTTATGTTATAATTATTATTATTATTTTGTATGGTGTTCAGTTAGAATCAATTTTAAAAATATGTGCCAGAATGTTAAATTTATATCGTAACTATATTATAAATATAGTAGAAAAAATCGATTATTCTGGCTTTATTATAATTTAATGTGGAATGTTTAGTTAGAATCATTATTAAACATATGGATGCAATCATATTTTTAATATGCATGCTAAATTTATATTTTAAAGATATAGTTGTTGAAATACGTTAGAAAAATGATTGCTAAATTACTATGGCTATTTTATAATGATTATTTTTATTATATATTGTGTAGTGTTCAGTTAAAATCATTATTAAATTATGTATGCATGCATATTATGCAAAGTATGCTTTTCATGTTAAATGTATATCGGAAAGATATAGTAGAAAAACATAGTTGCATTACTATGACTATTTTATAATGATAATTTTTATTATATAGTGTGAACTGTTCCGCTAGAATAATTATTATAAGTATGGATGCATGTATATTTAGCAAAGTATGCTATGCTAAATTTATCTCGAAATAACATAGGAGTAGAAATATATAATAGTAGAGAAAAATGGTTGCATTACTAAGGCTATTTAATAATAATTATGATTATTACATAATGTGTAGTGGTTGAATTAGAGTTGTCGTTCGAATATTTTGGGTATGATTTTTTTATAAGATTCCTAGAGATTACTTAGGAGATGGTTTCATTTCCTCCAAGTTCTCGGATGATAAAAAAATGGCGATTGGTAAGGTCGAGTATAATATTCTTTTTATTTTTTAATACCTTTCTTATTTAAAACTTAAGTAAAACAAAAGTAATTATCTTCCTCGAATATAGAGCTCCAGGAGGCTGGCATAAAATGATAATTAATCAATATTTTTATGCTATTCAGAAAATCTGTAATCTTTCTAAATTTAATTAATATTAATTCTAACCTACAGTATTTCTATACTTAGAATATTTCTGACCTTTATATTGATAAATTTGAAATTAATCATAGCATAAAAATGAATTTGCATTCTGTCCTGCCCCTTGAAAAATATGAACATATACTATGCATGTTAAATTTATATCTGAATGATACAGTAGTAGAAATATAGTAGAGAAAAAATGGTTGCATTACTAATACTCTTTTATAATGATAATTATTATTGCATAATTTGTAGTGTTCAGTTAGAAACATTATTAAAAATATGTATGCGTGCATACTATTCAAATAGTCTGTGGATGGTAAATTTATATCGGAAAGATATCTAATAATAGAAATATAGTTGAAAAAATATTGTATTATAATGGCTATTTTATAATGATTATTATTATTATATAATGTGTAATATTCATTTAGAATCGTTATTGAAAGTATGGATGCATGCATAGTATGCTATACATGTTAAATTTATGTTGTAAAGATATAGTAGTAGAAATATAGTAGAAGAAATGGTTGCATTACTATGGTATGCATGCATAATATGCTGTGTATGCATCCCTACTTTAATAAATTTATATCGTAAATATAAAGAAGTAGAAAAATGGTTGTATTATTATGGCTATTTTATAATTATTATTATTATTATATAGTGTGAAGTGTTTGGTTATAATCATTAATAAAATGTAAACAGTATGTAATAAAATGTAACAGTATGGATGCATGCATATTATACAAAGTATGCTAAGCATGTTAAATTTATATCCGAAAGATATAGTAGTAGAAATATAGTAGAAAAAAGGTTGATGTGTGCTGCACAAAAATCTATGCCACTTCCAGATAAAACTAGAGGTTAATTAACTTTGTTAATTAAGTGGATTGCACCATAAATTAGTTCCCTTCAAGCCATTGCCAACGATACCACATACATGAAGATTTGCACGAATTGCGAAATAAATTCCGAATGTTATTAAATGTGTACAATTTCTGTGTGTGTTGATTATACCACCACTTGCACAAATAAATTGTTGACATCAATACTTCCACAAGTCTTTGGTACAAAGCTTTTAAGGGGATCATTTGAATTGATCTCTGGGAAGAATTCTCTTCCAATAGAGGGTGTTTCCACTCACCACAAAACTCATCTCAAGCCAAACACAACAAGAAAGTTCCATCAAAAATCCCAAGAATACTCATCACATTTTGCGATATCAAGGGTATTAATCATAAGAATGGAAAAACAATTACTGGTATTATTTTAAAGTTTTGAAGCTTTTGATGCCCAGAGTTCTTTGCATTCGTCCCGAATATTCGAATGAAAATAGTTGCCTTTTGTTGCATAATAATGCACTCAGTCACAATTCACTAAAGGTGCAACAAATTTTGTCAATAAAGTTCTCATGTTTTATCATCTACCGAATTCACTTTATTTAGCGCTTTGAGACTTTTTTAATTACCAAATCTTAAAAAAAAAAAAAAAAGTGTGTTATTTTGGGGACATTGTGACTATACAAACAGCTTCGACGCCAGCGTTGGTGACAATCCCACAAAATGTACTGGAACAGATATTCGAGTTTTTGTATTCAAGTGGTTATGTATTATGTGACAAATGTATTAGATATAGATGAATATAAGCCTGGCCAAAGTATAATTACCTATTTTTGTTTAATTTTACAATCCTAGTTTGTGTACCTGATGGCCGAGTGGCTAGCGCTGTGGTGCTCGGTACCACAAGTTTCTTGTTTGTATCCATGGATGTTTGTAGTGATTCGGAATCCACTTTAAACCGTAGGCTCCTGTCTAATATGATCGTAGACAGTTGTGGGGTGGTGGTTTTACAAGCTTCTATATTACAAGCGTCGTTAGTATATCTTCAAGCTACACACCCTCTACCCCCTGGCTAATTGAATAACAGCGTTTTTTATACAGCCCACACGACATGCCTTTTTCAAGGATAGTTCTTATGGAGCTACTCGCAGGGAGATGGTAAATACGACTCAGTCCTCGCCGTAGTTAAATAATATTTTGCTAAGTATATTGGTGTACAAAATTCTTCCGCTGAACAAATATATTTGCGCTGAAAAGGCTATAATTCATGCTGTATATTATCGAACACAGGTTAAGGGTTTCAGTCTCGGCGTGCCATATTTGTATCGGTTCGGAATCCTCTTTAAATCGTAGGTCCCGGTCTAATAGGATCGTAGAACGTTGATGGGGGTAGTGTGACTCTCATGCGTACCCTATCTTCAAGCTGCACGTGCCCCTTGATTAATGCTAAATGAGTAACTGCGGTGCAGCCCTTGCTTATGGCATAAAGATGAATTGTATCTGTATTGCAGCTGCATTAGAACAACAATATAAACCCAGTTTTAAAAAATTATTTGACACAATGTGTATTTCTATAAATTTATTTTATCCTTTTTCGATCTTGTATAAGTAAACACGCCCTTAATTTGAAAGAAATAAAATGTAATGCTTAAATGACATTTAATCTTGACATAAAATGTTCACCTGATTACCATAAAGAAGGGACTCCATCCACTAAAATGGGGGAAATGATATTTCCGAATTACAATTGATAAATAGGAAGTATAGCGCCATAAATTTCGCCAGCTTTCCGCCAACATCCCGCAAACCCATAAAAATCTGTAAATTATGACTTCCAGTTACGGTGGTCACATGAACCGAGGGCCGATCCATTTTCGAAGGAGGGGTGACGGGAATTTTTTGAAGTTTGTGATTTTATACTAAACCTTAATAGCCGAGCTAGGCTCTCTCAAATAAATAAAATGTGATGTATCTTGAACCATTTCTAGAGAACAGAAAAAAGAAAAAAAGAAAAGATAAAAAAAGAAAAGATAGAAAAAAAAGAAAAGATCTTCGCCACTGAGTGAGTGCTTATGTGAACGCAAATAAAGAAAAATTGCTTTCAGGGTAGGAGACATTTCTTGTACTTTATTTTTTTTTTTAAATAAAAATGTTTTTCTTTTTTCTTTTTTATATTCTTGCGGTTATGTCTAAGTTTATAAAAGGTTGTGGAAATGTCGAAAACGATTGATAGTATCCCCAGTTTCAAAAGGGGTCAGCCATACAATGGTGAAAACATTATTTTTGTCATCTTATTTTTTTGTGTGTGTCCCTTGCAAAAATTGCAGCATCAAACATTTCCTTTTAAGCTTCGGAAATGATGTGAAAATGCGAATCTTCAGTGAATGGTTTTCCCGCATTATAACTATCTATCTGTGGATATTTTTCTTTTGGAAATGGATAAAATGGATAACTTAGATTTTTATCTAAAAGCTGAAGTTAGCAATGTTTTTTTTTTCAAGCCTGTTTTTGTCATTAATTATAATATAAGTTATTTACTAAATATTTTAATAAATATCGTATGACTAAAAAAAAACTATATACCGATGAATTTATTAATAACCTTTTAACAAATGAGATCACATACATGTATTGAAAATAAACATGCTGTTCTATACATGTTCAACAAATAATGCCTCATGGCAAATCCAAAATATTAATTTTAATTCTGATAAAGAACAGAGGAAAGGAATTGGTCAAAATATTTTCCCCTGCTAACTCACGACTGCTGAGTCGATACCTATCCTAGAATCCTGACACTTTACCAAAATGTAGTGAACTACGATCTTTATTTATAGATTTTGAAAATTTGTGAAATAAATTCACTGACATTTTTAAATCCAAATATCTGTAAAATTGTTTTTGAATTAACAAAATATTTATTGCAATTTAAAATATGTAGTTTTGAATAGTTCCGCCTACAGACAGGCCTTCTCCCACCAAGGGTCTATTACGCCAATAAAGAAGAATAACTATTTGACCTAACTTAAAAGATTTGCTTGTACAAATTGTTGTTTAATAGTTGAAGACAATTAAAAAAAAGTCAGTTTTAATTACTAAGATGCTATATTCATAATACATTAAGTCTGCGTCATTCCCAAACAAAAAAAGGCCTTCTACAATACCTTCTTTCAAAGTATTTGTTGCAATTTAAAATATGTAATTTTGACCTATCCGCCAGTAGACAGACATGCCTTCTCCCACCAAGGGTCTATTACGCCAATGAAAAAGAAGAACTATTTGATCTACCTTAAAAGATTTGCTTGTACAAATTATTGTTGAATAGTTGAAGACAATTAAAAAAAAGTCAGTTTTAATTACTAAGATGCTATATTCATAATACATTAAGTCTGCGTCATTCCCAAACAAAAAAGGCCTTCTACAATACCTTCTTTCAAAGTATTTGTTGCAATTTAAAATATGTAATTTTGACCTATCCGCCAGTAGACAGACATGCCTTCTCCCACCAAGGTCTATAACGCCAATGAAAAAGAAGAACTATTTGATCTCTACAATTAAAAAAAGATTTGCTTGTACAAATTATTGTTGAATAGTAGAAGACAATTAAAAAAAAGTCAGTTTTAATTACTAAGATGCTATATTCATAATACATTAAGTCTGCGTCATTCCCAAACAAAAAAAGGTCTTCTACAATACCTTCTTTCAAAGTATTTGTTGCAATTTAAAATATGTAATTTTGACCTATCCGCCAGTAGACAGACATGCCTTCTCCCACCAAGGTCTATAACGCCAATGAAAAAGAAGAACTATTTGATCTACCTTAAAAGATTTGCTTGTACAAATTATTGTTGAATAGTTGAAGACAATTAAAAAAAGTCAGTTTTAATTACTAAGATGCTATATTCATAATACATTAAGTCTGCGTCATTCCCAAACAAAAAAAGGCCTTCTACAATACCTTCTTTCAAAGTATTTGTTGCAATTTAAAATATTTGACCTATCCGCCAGTAGACAGACATGCCTTCTCCCCACCAAGGTCTATAACGCCAATGAAAAAGAAGAACTATTTGACCTACTTAAAAGATTTGCTTGTACAAATTATTGTTGAATAGTAGAAGACAATATAAAAAAAAAGAAGTTTTAATTACTAAGATGCTATATTCATAATACATTAAGTCTGCGTCATTCCCAAACAAAAAAAGGCCTTCTACAATACCTTCTTTCAAAGTATTTGTTGCAATTTAAAATATGTAATTTTGACCTATCCGCCAGTAGACAGACATGCCTTCTCCCACCAAGGGTCTATTACGCCAATGAAGAAGAAGAACTATTTGACCTAACTTAAAAGATTTGCTTGTACAAATTATTGTTGAATAGTTGAAGACAATTAAAAAAAAGTCAGTTTTAATTACTAAGATGCTATATTCATAATACATTAAGTCTGCGTCATTCCCAAACAAAAAAAGGCCTTCTACAATACCTTCTTTCAAAGTATTTGTTGCAATTTAAAATATGTAATTTTGACCTATCCGCCAGTAGACAGACATGCCTTCTCCCACCAAGGTCTATAACGCCAATGAAAAAGAAGAACTATTTGATCTACCTTAAAAGATTTGCTTGTACAAATTATTGTTGAATAGTTGAAGACAAATAAAAAAGTGTCAATTTTAATTACACTTTTTACTCTAAGATACTATATTCGTAAAACATTAAGTCTGTGTTATTCCTAAACAAAAAAAAATCCTTCTACAATATCTTCTTTTATTGCTAATCCAAGATAGTTATTTTTAAAACCTTAGTGCTGAGAAAAATATTTTAACACTTATTTAATTTGCTGTAAGACTAGAAAAAATTTTAAAATTTGGCAAATGTTTTAAATAAAAATTACAATATAATGATTTAACGTGTTGTATCATTGCTCTCTGAAGATTTGTAATACTTATTGTAGCCCTAGAGTTAAATGAGTTACAACTTCTTAGATTATTGCTGTTCTGAGATAGCAATAGTTTTTGTGGCCCTTAAAACATGATTTACCATTTCCTACGTTGCTCTCCAAGTTATGCAATATAATTTATGTAGCATGAATTAAATGAATTACCATTTCCTAGAACATCGCTGTCCTGTGGTATGCAATAGCAACTGAGGTCCTTGAATTAAATGAATTACCACTTCCTATATCATTGGAAATACGGAATAGTGCGTAGTCCTTGAATTAAATGACATAAAACTTCATAGTGTATTGATCTCTGGGATATGCAATACTAATTTTTAATCTTCAATTAAATGAATTGCAGCTTCCTAGATCACTACTCCCAACCAATTCAATAGTAATTGGGGTCCCTTGAATTAAATGAATTGCCATTTCTTAAGTCATTGCTCTGCCGTGATATTGCGTAGTATATGTAGCTCTTGAATTAAATGGCTTACAACGTCCTATATTGCTCTGAAATATGCAATAGAAATTAAGAAGCATGAATTAAGCGAATTATAGGTTAATGAATCATTGCTGTCCCGATAAATGCAATAGTACTTGCGGTCGGTGAATGAAATAAATTACAATTTCCTTGAACATTGTTGCCCTGAAATATGCAATAGTAATGGCGATAACCTTGAATTAAATGAATTACCACTTCCTAAATCATTGCTCTTCCGAAATACGGAATGGTGCATGTAGCCCTTGAATTAAATGAATTATTACTTCCTAGTATATTGTTCTCCGAGGTGTGATATAGTAATAGTGAACCTTCAATTAAAAGATTTACAGCTTCCTAGATCATTATTCTAGCGATAAATGCAATAGTAATTGGCGCCTTGAATTAAAAGGATTACCACTTATTAGAACAATGCTGTCCAGAGATATGCAAAAGAAACTGTCACCCCTTATATTAAATGGCTTGCAACTTCAATGATTTTCACTCTCCTCAGATATGCAATACTAATTGTGATCGTTGAATTAAATTAAGTAGAAATCACTTCATCTATGTTATCAATAATAAGAATCTCCTCAACATCTATCTGGAAGATTAAAAACTGTTTGAACAAAGCTTTTCATTTTATTCTAAGCCTTAATTTTAACGGCACAATGTTCACCAAATTTATCATAATATGTAAAATCATAAATAAATTATTAATATATTTTTAATGAATTTGAATCCGTTTAGATAGTTGTAAATTTAAAATTAAATAAAAAAAAAATGTTTAAAATATTATATCAAAATAGTTATAGTGAATGGAAGGCAATATCGTTTTTTCCAGGTAATAAATTAAATCTTCAATTAAATTAGCATTTATTTTGAAGTTTACTGTTTTTAAGAACTGTATAATAATAATATTTTACTGGATGGCACGAATCTAGTAAAAACCCGATAAATAACTTTTATATATTTCTTTTTAAATTTTGTGGACTTCATAAACTGTAATATCATATTAAGTAGAAAAACAGATGATCTGTATTTAATTTATGAATAAAGTTCAATCCTTCTTCATCTTTTGTAAAATCTTCCACCAGAAGTATAGTTATTTTCTCCTCGTGCCTTGTCTTAAAACTTCATAAAATTTTACTTTTGCATTGCATAACTTTTATTTCGTAATTAACATCTAAAATTACTTCACGAATTTACTATGTATTTATTAGCATATACAAACATTATAAGAATGAATAATAAAGAAATTTTATAAAGCCTACAAAATATAAAACAAACATAATAAATAAATTTTAATGCAGCATATGCTTATTTTAAAATCGTTCTTTTTAAAATATTATTAAATGAAATGCATTCATTATTTTAAAAATGTTTATTTATATTTCAATTGATTTTTCACTAAAATCAATATCTTTCTGAAAGAATATAATTTGTCATTAGCGAGATTAAAAGCAACTTTTAATAAAAATTCTAACCGAACACTACAAATTATATAAATAAAAATAATCATTATAAAATAGTCATAGTAAAGCAACCATTATTTATCTACTATATATTTACGATATAAATTTAGCATGCATAGCACACTATGCTTGCATACATACTTTTGATAATAATTCAAACTGAACACTACAAATTATATAATAATAATAATAATTGTAAAATAGACATAGCAATGCAGCCATTTTTTCTCTACTATATTTCTACTATTACATCTTTCCGATATAAATTTAACATGCGTAGTATACTATGCAAGTATCCAAGCTTTTAATAATGATTCTAACTGAACACTAGCCATTATCTAACAAGAATCATTGTAAAATAGCCATAGTAATGCAACTATTTTTGTCTACTATATTTCAACTACTACTACTAATTTTCACTATATAAATTTAACATGCGTATCATACTATGCAAGTATCCAAGCTTTTAATAATGATTCTAACTGAACACTATATATTATATCATAAAAATAATAATTATAAAATAACCATAGTAATGCAACCATTTTTTCTCTTCTAAATTTCTACTACTACATCTTTCGGATTTAAATTTAGCATGTATAGTATACTACATGCATACATACTTTTATAAATGATTATAAGAAATTATTAATGCAACCCTATTTTCTCTACCACATTTCCACGATTATATCTTTAAGATTTAAGTTTAACATGCATAGCATACTATGCATGCATTCATACATTTAATAATGGTTTAAGTCAACACTACACATAATATAATAATAATAGTCATTATAAATTAGCCATAGTAATGCAACTATTTTTGTCTACTATATTTCAACTACTGTATCTTTATGATGTAATTTTAACGTGCGTAGCATACTATGCATGCAACCATACTTTTAATAATGATTCTAACTGCACACTATATATGATATAATAAAAAAATCATTATAACACAGCCACAATAAACAACCATAACAAAAATAATTAACCATAACTATAAATAAAATAACAACCATAACAACATAAGAAAAATAAATTAATTTCGAAAAAATGTAAAATATTCTTTCTATGATGGACGAATTTAAAGAGTATTTTATAAATTCATGTTTATTGAAAAGCTTTCCAGTTATTATCGATACTCTGTATACAATAGAACTTTTAGCACTGATCGAATACTTAAAGCACTTAAGGTATAAAAATTAACCATTTAAAAATTGTTTTATTAATCTTGTTATTGTTTTAAATTTATTTTGTTTCTTTTATATTTATATATTTTTCTTCATGATATATATGCTGAACAGACACTTACGTGATGATATATTAAGAAATATTTAAATATAAAAATAGTAAAGATTTCTACAATAAAATATATAATAGCATCATAATAAAATTAATTGCTGTACTAAATTTAATATGTAACTTTTAACGAATTGAAATATTGCAGTACAATGAAAAGTATACATTGAAAAGTAAATTTTAAATTTACTTTTTTAATCAACTGCAACATTTTAAAACTTGATTTTCAATATATTTAAAACATGAGACGTAATCATAATATATTGCATATTTATATTTTAACTTTTTCTTTTAGCGAAAAAAATTAAATTTTATTTTTAATTCAGCAAAATTCTTCTTAAAACTTTTATGCTTTAAATTCTCAATACAAATAATTTATTTAATACAAGACTTTTTAAACTTTTGAGGACGTCTCATATTTATTAAAACTATATAAAAATATATCTTGTTTTATATAATACATTATTTTAACAAAAGTAGGAAAATAAATTTTAACAACAATAAAGCAAAATAAACTACCATAATATCTTTGGAATACTATGCTTGATGAAAAATAATTTTGATAGTCACTTGCTTTTAGAAAGTCCTTTTCTCAGAAATTTCAAAAATGAACCTAAATTAAATATAAGAATTTTTAAAAATATGATCTGAATTTTCTACCTTACATTCCTGACAGTGAATTCTCGTTTGATTTTACGGTGGAATGTAGAGAATTTAATTAATCTCCCAAACTATATTTTCCCTTTATTAATTTTTAGTTTTAAAAGTCTGCCGTGCTATCGATTTAACTTTTCAATGTTTCAGAACAACAGAAGCCTTCAAGAACAACAGAAGCCTTTAAGAACAACAGAAGCCTTCAATGTTTCAGGGCTTATATATCATGATTCTTCCTGTTGTATAAAATTTATACAATCATGCAGTATATTTAAACAAAATTGACTGCATGAAACAAAATAAATAGGTTACATAGATTAAGATATAACAATAGGGGTTTCTATATAGGGGTTTCTTCTTTCAATCTATAAGTTTTCTTGAAAGTAATATATGATTAACTTTTAAGGTAAGCTATCATGTTCAGAACCAATATTTGTATGGAAATTATGTTGATGCTATTGCTATATTTGATAACAGAACATAAACAAATATGAAAATTAAATACGCAGATGCATAATTTATGTTAAAATGTAGCAAAAATGGACTTAAAAGTGATTTTTTTTTTTACGTAATCATTTAAATATTAAATATGCCACATAAAACATGTTAAACTCCATAAAACATGTCATATATATGCACATATATTGCCATTATACATGCACTGAACTAAATGAATTATATTATTGTAAAGAATTACTGAGTTACGGCCAAAAGAGTATAAATAGTCAATAGATAAATAAGTAGATAATATAAGTATAAATTAGTAATGTTAAAAATTGTATATAAATGTAATAAGTATAAATAAGTAATGTTCTTATTGCCGAAATTGCCTCATCTCTAAGTGAATATTTTTTTGACTTTATGTAATCATTTCTTACTAAAAGGAGTAAAGCATGTCACTTACAACATGTGGGCTGAAAAGTTCATAGGTGAAGTTATATAATTTTTAGTGCTCATCACGTGCAGTCCACTCGGCTGACTGTCGATTAGACTCCGGTGGGAAATGATGGAGCCATGTTTCATCCATTGTCACATATCGATGCAAAAATTCGGGTTTATTACGATTGAACAGCTCCAAACACTGCTTAGAATCATCAATTCGTTGTTGTTTTTGGTCGATTGTGAGCTCTGTGCGGCACCCACTTTGAACAGAGCTTTCGCATATCCAAATATTCATTCACGATATGTCCAACACGTTCCTTTGAAATCTTTAGGGTCTCAGCTATCTCAATCCACTTTACTTTACGGTTATCAGAAATTATTTTGTGGACTTTTTTGATGCAGTGTCCTGCAGTGCTAGACGGACATCCCATGAGTGATCTACTCGGAGATGGAGGGAAAGGGGCCAGCTTCTGTTGTGATGGAACACCCGTAGGTAGAAGTCAGACTTTTGCTCCGTGACGCTCTTACAGTCATATGAGACCGGGATCTACGGCTTAAAGTGGATTCTGAACCACTACAAACATCCATGGCACTGCCGGGACTCGAACCCGAAACCTGTGGTACCGAGCGCCAGAGCGATAGCCACTCAACCATTCAGGCCCAGTATTGGGACTAGTATTTACTAATTAATTATTATTATTTTAGCTATTATTTGTACTATTATTTATAGATTTGGAAATGATTTATGTGATACCTCAATTCTAAATGAACACAGCAGAACTCGATTTGTTCAAACCTCTCTCCCCACCTTTTCTCGAATCCAATTTAAAGTGAACAACCCTGGAGATGGTATTTGAGGTGTCCATATCTTCTTACTCCAGCCCACGCAAAGACGGTTCTGGGTGAAATTTCATCAGTCTCTGGAGGGGAATTGCAGATAGAGAAAAAGGAGCTTTTATTTCGTATTTATTTTTCAGGATACGAACCAACCACTTCTGCTTCTAAAATCTCAAAATCAAACCATCAAATATTAAATAACAAATTTAGCCCTAATTTAAATGAATTAAATTTTAAGTTTTCACTCAGTTACCACAATTTGTATTTTCATTGTGTAATTAGTTCCACAGGCCAACATGAACCTCTACTCTTTTATGGATTAACGGCAAACATTTATATATATGTTATTAAGGAATGCGAAATCCTGCAAGAGTTAAATAACAAATGTTGCCTTAATTTAAATTAATTCAATTGCTCATTTTTGGGAAGTTACTAGAAATTCCATTTTCCATTGTGTTTTTTCAATATTATAATGCATCATTTTATTGAGAAAATAGTTCCATTGTGCAAAACTGAACCCCTACTTATGACACGACTACTAACGACAAACACTATATAAGATTTACATGCGTGTTAGGGAGGAATACAGAAAGCTGCAAATAGCAAATAATCAATCCTGCACTAAATTATGGATTATTTTTTTTCCTTTTTGTACATTTACCAGAAATTCCATTTTCAGTGTGTATTTTTATATTATATTGTATCATTTTGTTGACAAATTAGATCCATATAACAAAAATGAACCCATATATGCATTAACGGCAAACATCATAAAAGATTTATATACGCGTTAGGAAAAAATACAAAAACCTGCAAATGACAAATAATCAATTTTGCACTAATTTAAATGAATTCAATTGTTCGCAGTTATCAGAAATTCCATTTCCATCGCTTGTTTTTAACATTAGAATGCATTATTTTATTGAAAATATAGCTCCGTAGAGCAAAAATGAACCACTACTCATGTATGCATTAATGGCAAACTCTAAGAAGATTTATATACGTTTTACGAAGGAATACAAAAACCTCCAAATAGTAAAAGACATTTTTGCCCTAATTTAAGTGTATTAAAGTGTTAGTTTCCGTCAATTCTATTCACTAAGAACATTTTCATTGTGCATGATAATGCTTTATTTTATTAACAATATAATTCCGTAGAGCACAAACGAATCTCTTTTGTAGATGAATACATTAATGCAAAAAGCTACACAAGTTTTATATACGTGTTGAAAGAAATGCAAAAATCTGCATAATCAAATTTCACCTTAATAATTTCCTCCGATTTTAAACCAATGTTAATGTAACCAATTCTTTTGACATTAAATCATATTAACATAATTTTATATAAATTCAATTTGTGAAATTAGATAATTTGCATCGCACACAGAATTAACCTTCTAGCGGTCTCGAGTTTGTGGGAGATACACTAGAGATAATTTTAGTTATATAATTTTAGACCAGATGATACTACGAATATTCGGTCTGTTATTCTCACGCTGATTTAGAATTACTTTGAGCCATAATTTGAATTTTGAGGTGTTAATAGATATTTGCAGATCAGTCATTTGTATTTAACAAGTACGCGCGACCGTTGATGTTAGTTTCTATTATACATCTGTTTTTTTAGTTAAAAGAAATATTTATTACTGTGCCCAAAAAGTAAGACCAACAAAAACCCTTTATTTATTCTTCCAAATTTATTTCATCGCCTTCAAAGTAAACCCCTCCGGACACAATGCACGTATGCCTACTTTTTGTCCAATCCTCAATGCATTCTAAAAAGTCATCGGCAGTGAATGGCTTTCAATTCACGTTGAATCTCTTCAATCAACTCAAATCGATGTCCCCGGAGTAGTCTTTTGAGTTTACGGCATAGCCAGAAGTCGCACGATGTGAATACGGTGGTTGTGAAATGATATGGGTTTCATTTTTGGCGAAAAAGTCACAAAGAATCAATGCTGTTTGAGCTGCCTTATTCAGTGTTTTCGGTACCAATTGGCATTTGACATGTTTGAAGCCCAAAAGGGAATTGACCGATCCTTATGAAATTCTAACATCATCAGCAAGGTCTTTAATTGTCAATCGACGGTTTGCAAGCACCAAATCTTTACTTTTTTGAACGTGAGCTGCGTCGGTTGAGGTTGAGGGTCGACCAGAAGGCTCTTCGTCTTCAACGCGTTCTCTGCCTTCTTCTCTGAACTGTTTATACCACTTTTAACATTTCTTTCCGATATAGGAATGCTCACCGAATACCTTCTGCAACATTTTATGCTTTTCTGCAAAGAAAATGTACTGCAATTTAATGGTCAATTATTTCAGACATTTCAAAAATCTCCGGAATCAGTTTTAGCTTCTCACAAAGCCAAATGTAATTCAAATACTAATAAATATTTTGAAGTGAAATTTTACACAGTTTACACAGGAATAATGAACAATGCCAGCAACCTATAAAAGAAAAAAAAATTGAAATTCCATAAGTCCGGGAATTTTAAATCGAAAATTGGTTTTTACTTTTTGGACATAGTATTATTATGTTAATTTTAAAACAATGTGATTTGATATAGATTTTGTATTTTTATTGTTTTCTATGTAGGAATAGAGCCACTGTTTGAATTCTTAATGAGTTCCAACAGACGAAAAAGCCTGAACCTAATGCTAGTTTATTCGGTTTTAGAATATATGACGCAGATATGATTTACAGAAATTTATATGTCTGGGATTTCTAAGCCGGTTGGCTCATACTGCAACGCTACGATTATTCAATGACTATGAAGACTGAACTGCTCCTTTTTATATCTAAAGTTCAATTGAAGGTTTATTTCTTTATTATATTTTACTTAAATATAAATAATTCATTAACTGTACGGACAATTTCATAATTTTAATTTTCACTTTATTTATACAATTCTTTGGGCATTTTTAATTGTTTTGATGCAATAGAATTACATTATTTATATTATCTATGCAATTAAAAATATAATATAGAAATTTGAAATTTTTTTCTTTAAATATGTTTTATTGATTATTTGAAACGTAATTTCAATAAATATGCCATTTGCATTTTAAATTTTAAAATTTAATTTTACATTTTAAAAGAATGTATCTAAGAAACACTAGCGACCTTTCGCATTGGTTTGGAATTCAAAAGTCATTTGGATTCCATACCAATGTGAATCGTCTGGTCTGGTATCATTAAGAACGATATTATAATCAGTAAATAAGTGCGATATTATAATTATAGTAAAATAACGACAATTACAAATTCATTGCAAAATCACGATAATTATAAATTCATTGCAAAATCACGGCAATTACAAATTCATTGCAAAATCACGGCAATTACAAATTCATTCCAAACTCCATGAGACGTAATATTCATTTTCTGCTGCTGGAAAGCTAATATACTTTGTAAAAATTTTTTAAACTATTGTTATGTAAAAGTGTTTATATTATGTCATTAAGAAATCAAATTAAGTACAATATTATAATAATTGTAATATTATTACGATAATATGATCATTAAATAATCATTAAAACCAATACGATATAATTAATGCAAAATTAGATTAAATAAATTAATTAATTTAATTAATTAATTAATTTTAATTATTTATTATAATAATAATAAATAATATATAATTAAAATTAATTAAATATAATATAAATAATAATTAATATTATATTTAATTAATATGATCCTTGCACATTCATTAAAAAAAACAATACAGATTTATAATTACTACAAAATCATTCCAAAATTAATGTAATATTAGAATCATTACAAAATCATATACGGTTTTGTAGTGATAATATACACGATATTACAATTATTATAAAATAATTACCTAATTAGGATCGTTACAAATTCATTAGAAAAAACCATTACTATCTATACATTTTAAAAACTTTTGAATTATTTTTACTTAAAAATGTTTAAATTGTGTCATTAAGATATCAAAATAAGTACGATTATACAATCATTTCAAAAGCATTACGATAATTAATAATTAATTTCAAAATCAAGGAAACATAATAAGCATTACAAAACCTTTACGAGATCAATGCTATATTATTTACATTTTAAAAACCAGTACTATGAATAATAATAAATATTTTAAAAAATCAACCATATACTTAATACTGTTGCAAATGCTAGTGATTATGTATAATAAACGCATTATTAGTTTGGGCATATAATATATGTTATATATTTATTCATACATCAAATGATTTGGACCAAATAGTTTTCAGTAGTTTACTGAATTCCTTTGAAATGTAATCTAACGTCAGATTTGACATTCCTTTCGATATCACCTTGACATCAATAAGACATCATAAGCAATACAAAGCCCTTACAAAAACAATACCATATTTTCTACATTATAAGAAACCATTGCGATATAATAATGAAATGTTTTTAATAAATCATGCATATACTTAATGATGTTGCAAATGTAAGCATTTATGCATAATAAATATATTATTAGTTTATTATTAATTGGGGCATGTAATATGCGTATACATTTATGCATACATCAAACGAATAGGGCCAAATAATTTTCAGTAGTTTACGAAATTCCTTTGAAATGCTATCTAGCGTCAGATTTGGCATTCCTTTCGATATCACTTTGAAATAAATATGACATAATAAGTAATACAAAGCCCTTACAAAAACAATACTATATTTTTTACATTATAAAAACCCATTACGATATAATAATAGTATTTTTTTAATAAATCACTCGTGTGCCTAATGTTATTGCAAATTTTAGTATTTATGTATAATAAATACATTGTTAGTTAATTGTTAGTTTGGGCATACAGTATATGTACATATATTTATTCCTACATCAAATGATTTGGGTCAAATAATTTTCAGTAATTTGCAGAATTCTTTTGAAAAATAATCTAACGTCTGATTTGACATTCCTTTCGATATCACTTTGAGATCGATACACTTTTAAAAAGGAATGCAGCTGTAGCAGGAGTTAAAATTACTAAAACATCATTTGTATGCGCATCTCCAACAACGCAGAGAGTGTTTCCTCCGGTATTAATGGAATCGCTGTAACCGCACTTGCTTACATGATCCAAAAATGTCGTGTACAATATTCCGTGACTGGAAAAACAAACATGCCTTCTCATCTTCTTTCCCAGTTACACTCCTCACCCCTAGAGATATAATATATCACCGTTATATATATTGATTCATGTTTGCAGGGTTTTCCATAACTGAAGAACCTCTTCCAAGTCTTTCCAAAAGCAGATTATCTGACATTTGAAAAGCTGAAAGAAGCAAGTTACAAAATAAAAAAAGAGGTCAATATAACGTGAAATCTTTTAGTGCTTTGTTATTTCCATTTCACTAACTGCTCTCCTTTCGGGAGACCTGTCAAACATGGGTGAGAGGCCTTGACAAATATTGCTGGGGTTCCATAGTCGCTGGAAGTGTGAAATAAATGTATAAGCAAAATGGATTGCTGCAACAGATGGACTGGCATTCTCCTTTCTATATTTCAAGTATCGATCTACGCTTGGTATCATGCAAAAATGAAATTGTTTTAGGATTATATTGTTTCAGATTATTTCAACAGTTACATCCTCTTGAGTAGATACTATTATACCTTAGAGTATTTTTTAAGGATATTAAAAAAAAGTTGTTTATGTGATTGGATTTTTGTTTTTCACTTTTGTTGATAGGCATTAAACTTTACCCCATAACTGAATTTATGCTAATGTTTTATATAATAGTCAACGATATTAGTGATTTCATATATCATCCATTTTTTTTAGGCATTGAACTTAGACCTTTAACTGAATTGGCATTCATTTTTTATGGAATCATCCAACATTACTAATGGTTCCATAGGTCATCCACTACTTGCCAGTTACTTATCGTAAATTGGAGATTATATCAATATATAACTACTGGGACAGGAATTGCAAGGTTCTTTCCATCTATATCAAGAAACTACCAAAAATTTCAAAAGTAATCTAAAAGATTTAAAATTTAAAATAATCACTTGAATTTTAAAGACAAATCAACATTTAATGTTCTAAAAGAATTTGAATATATGTCGAATATGTCATATATTCAAATTAATTCTTGCTGATATGTTTTTAATATACTGATCAATATATGAATAATACTATACATTCATATTATGTTTTCTTCTACGGTTAATGAGAAGAATTAATGATTAAAGAATACCAGGAAATGCCAACTAATAAATTTTTGTTGTGAAGTATCGTAGTTTGAGACAACCAGCAAAAAAAGTTAATTATATTTTCAAACATAAATTTTTTATAGAATATAGGAAAAATATCGTATAAAAATAAAATTGCCATCATATTTATATCATACTAAAATGTATTTTATAATATATACAACTAGGTGGCAGAATAAAATTACATTAATAATATTATTACCAACAATGTTTTGAAAAAAGTAAATTTTATCCTCAAGATAAACAATAATTAGATTTCATGTAAAAAATTGACTGGCATCATTTGCATATGTTATTTTCACTACAACGTCATTAGCATGTAAATCTTTGGAAAATGTTATTTAAAATTCGTAGAACATGGTATTCTGATTATATAGTATATTAATATATCACAATTTAAGAAAAAATCTTAAATAAAATTATTTTAATAAATTAAAAAATAATACATTTTCTCCAATGTATTTGAAAGTAATTTAAAACAAATTTATTTAAAAATTAAAATAGATATTTCATTATTTAAAATAAATTACACCATAATATATAATAAATAATCCATGTTTATTTTGTAAGATATTAGAAGGATGTTAGTACAGGCATAGTTTGGCAGTGCCTGGGTTCAGTGAAATTTTATAGACTTTCTTTATTTTAATTTTATATAACATGATGATGATGATGATGATGATGATGATGATGATGATGATGATGACAATAACAATAACAATTACGATTTTATGATGATTTTAATGGTTTTAATCCATTTTCAACAAAATGTTTTGAATAAATTTTAGAGCTTACAATGATTTTTTTTAAGCAGCAAGATGTGTAACTTTAAAATATATAGCCAATGGCAAATAATAAGGTTTTTAAGTTGGCAATATTAACAACACATTACATTCTTTGCAACCCAATATAACTGTCTAACGATCGAATACATATTAAAATAAATGCATACACATTGTTAATTTAAACAACAATATATTCAGACTTAAAACTATATTCAGTTTTTTACAGAACACCATTTATAACATTATATATATATATATAATTGTAAATGAATCTAGTGCTAGTGCATTTAAACTTTTATGAACTATTTATCATTTTAAAAAATTCAAATTCTCAAAAAAAAATTCAAATTTTTTTTCTCAAATTAAAAAAAGTACGTTAAAAGTGAATTTTAAACCTCCAGTGAGATAAGTAAGTTAAAGTTAAAGTGAAATTGCTTTACGTGAAACATTCACATTACTTGCATTACGTTATTTCACACTTATTGCTCTATATATAGAGAGTTATATTGATAAATAAAATTATTTACTTCTAAAATTTGAAAGAGTTGTTGATACCAGATTGTTTTTCAACTTTTTCAAATATATTTTGTCTAGTTCTTTCTTAATGTACATACAGAAAAGTATTCAAATTAAATATATATATATATATGTTGTGATCCATGTTAATTGGTTTAGATATCTGCATTATAACGCACAACAGTAGATGTGGGGGTGTTTTAGAAATTCTACCTTCCAGTAAATAGTACTTCTGTCGAACACAATATTGATTAAACATAAATTTGAGAATTCAAATCCCAAGATATTTTTTTTTATTTTAATAGCTTCCTGTCTAGACTATAGGCATTCAATGCTTTCTGAACACGTATAAGTTATAAGAACTCTTTTATTTTCTCACTTTTTCAGCTTCAAACTGGTTCAAGATAAAGATCAGACTCACCTAATCATTTTACAACTTTTTGTAGATGTTAATAAGAATAAGAATATATGTTCCAAAATTATCTAATATAAAGACAAAAAGGATTATATTCAATATTAAAACTATAAATTTTATAGAATTATTTTGTCCCTTTTTATATATCTATAAACACATGCTATTCTAGGTCAACAATATTGAGATTCTCAAAAGGAAGAATTTGTTCAATATTTAATAACGCAGTTTTCCAATCAATATCGATATGAAAAATGTGAATTGTTTGTTTAAGTCTAAAAGCACAGATTTATAATTTGTTCTTATTACAGAAACCCAATCAGAATATTTAAAAATTAATGATTTATCGCAATAAAAATATATTACAGGGTTTTTTTTTTTTTTTTTTTTTAAACAAAATTAAATTAAAAAATAAATAAAAACGTAAAAAAAAAAAAAAAAAAAAATGTCAAATAAACAACCAATAATTTAACACAATACAGAATGAAGGCAACGATATGATTAAAAATTCGCTAAAGTTTCAGTAGGTGTTTAGCTTGCCAAAACAAAGTCGTGTGATTAATCAAATCAAAAATATATTAAAGATTTTTATTAACATAAGCATAAATAAGAACTCTAAAACAAAATTTCAAATAAAAAAAAATGTAAAAGGGATGTGAATTTTTTTTTTTTTTTTTTTTCAAAAAGTGCAGGGCTAGAATTTGTTTTTATTAAAATAAAACAATCTGCACATTAAGAAAATAATAGTTTATCATAATAAAAAATATGTTAGCGGGTTTTCATTGAAAAATATTTTTTTCAAAGAAAAAGCCAATAATTTAAAATGGATGCAAGTAATTACAAAATCGCATTACAAAAAAATTTTTATTCGCATTTGCGCGCTAGGGAGAAAAAGCTAACGGACGTCCTACGGTAACTAACGTACGGTATGCAAAAACTCTCTATTAATTCATTTATAATCCTTCATGCATCCTCATGAAAAAACTTATAAAAGCTATACATATTAGCTTCGAAAAGTTAAAAAGTGAAAATGCAAAGATTATAAATTCAAAAGACAAAATACGTGTCTCTGAGATAAAAAGAAAATTATGTTCATCCTTTAAACTCCCCATCTCTTGTGGATTATGCAATAGTTTCCGATAAACAAACAAAGCACCTATTTAGTGCAATTTTCATGAAAATTTTGCTGTAAAAATTATAATCCTTCTGGATTAAATCTTTTATTTCATATTACTAAGCTTTCCTTATATACACATAAATTCTAAGATTATTATTTCAACGAAACTATCTTCGTAATAATAATAATAATAATAATAATTTTATCATGAAAAAATATCAAAATCTTCAAGAATAATTTCCTTTTATTCTACTTTGCTAATATTAGTATTTAATAATGTGAAATAAATCAAAAATTGTGAAGATAACCTAAATTTTTGAAAAAGATCTTTCCTAGATTTGATCAATTAGTTAAACAAAATTAAAATAGATACAGTGAAAATTGTATCTAAATTTAAAATATTGGTAGTAATAATAATAATAATACTCAATAACTTTCTAAAGTAAATTTCAAAGTTTTATATACCTTAAGAGGAGTTTAGTATACCTTAAAGGGAATAATCCTTTCCGAAGAGAGAACATAAATTTCTTATTCTTAACAATTACAGCTATAGACAGCCTTGAAGAAATGAACTTTAAACACATGCACCAAACGTATAAGTTACCACCATAATATATTTAGTAGAATTTTTTCCAAAAATTCATGTAAACCATTCCATTGAGTAATCATAAAGCACATTTTAAATTCTACTATATTAAATGCATAAGATACAAAGTTTTTGTTGGAAATACGAAACGAGACATAAACATCAAATATAAAGTAGATTTTTTTTTGTTAGAAATTCGAAACATTCTAAAATGCATAAATACATAGTTTGAATTTGTAATCAAATGTTGTAATTGAAACGATACAAAATACAAAATACTTTAAATAAATTGTTGCTAATTTTTTGTTAGAAATTTGAAACTAGATAAAAGGCATAAAAACATAGTTTTGAATTTCTATAAAAAATTACAACTAAGTAAAATGCATCAAAAACATAGTTGCAATCTTTTGTTACGACACAAAACATAACAAACACAGCTGTAGTTATATGTTAGAAATTTGACTCAAGACAAAATGCATCATAGCAATATTTTTGCAAGAAATTTAATGCAATGCAAATTACATCAAATATATAGTTACAACTTCTAGTTAGAAATTCAGAAGAAGATAAAACACGAGTAAGTAATTGCAATTTTTTAGTTAGAATTTTAAAACGAATCAAATACATAGTTGAAATAGAACATAGCCGTTAGAAATCTGAAAAAAGACAAAATTAATGTTTCTGTTTGATGAAACGTGGATGACTGACTGATTACAAATTGGAGATGTTTAACATTCAATCAATTAACTATTTATCATCAATATGTTCAAAAAAAAAATATTTTTGTTGTTCAGTATTTCGAATAAAGTTTTTCCTGTGTAAAAATGCCTATTGTTTTTAAAAATGTACTATATCTCGTTTCTTTGACACACTCTACGGCTTTAGGCAAAGACACGGAAATCGGACCGTCGCAAAGATTAATTAGTTAATGTTCCTATTTTGATGAAACATGGACGATTGACTGATTAAGAATATTAAATTTGTAGCAATCATTCAATTAACCATTTATTATCAACGTATTCAAACAAGTAATATATAATAATAAATAATATGAATAATATTTGTTGTTCAGTATTTCGAATAAACTTTTGCTTTGTAAAAATTCTTAGTGTTTCTAATAATGTACTATAACTCATTGCTTCGACACACTCTAGGAGTGTAGGCAAAGACACGAATCGGAATGCTGCAGAGATTTATTAATTAATGTTCCTATTTTGAGGAAACATGGACAATTTACTGATTAAAAATATTAAATATTTAACAATCATTCAATCAATCATTAAATTAACAATCATTTATTAACAGTATATTAAAAAACATTCCTTTGTTGTTCAGTATGCATGTCCAATTATTTCGAATAATGTTTTTCTCTGTAAAAATTGTTATTGTTTTGTTACAAGGTGCTATATCTCGTTGCTTCAACAAACTCTAGTGCTTCAGGCAAAGACACGAATCGGACTGCTCCGTATTTCACCCAATGAAATTATTTTAACAGTTCGAATCGATATGAATATTCCAGAGCACGCCGATTCACTCATGTGGGCAATTAAACTCGAACATGAACGGCGGAAGTGCTCGGCGAAGTTTACGAATCAATCATTCGAAATACACCATAATGTCCCACCCTGGCTCGCAGATGATTTAAAGCGAAGTGGGCCGGGACTAAATGGCCCTGCTCCCAGAGCAAAGAGGCAGCAGCAGAATACACGAGAATTAGACTATCAACCGAGTGTATGCAGTCTATCACTTTCAGTGACGGTTAATCAGTCACTTGAATAATAGTGGATGCCAGAGTCAGAAATTGAGTGTTCCATCATGGTGTTAGAAGAGCAGTAATTGCTAGATAATCTGTTTACTGTGTCGTGAAGTTTAATTACCTGACTTTTGAATCATCCTTCTTGGGGCTCAACTTTCTTTTCTAATCAGCTTAAATATGCGATCCTAATGCAACGCCGTTTCTAGAAGGAAACCCAGCTCCGAGTAGTACTTTGTTCCTAAAATGACTCTTGTATTAGGGCGAGATCGTAGTAGTAATCATACATCTATATTAATTAAAGTATAGATAGATTGTATCTGTAATATATTATCTTGTCCGTAATCGGTCCCGGACTAATCTTCTAAGTCAGAAGGATTTTAAGTTCATTTAGTACATGTTTTATTCATGAACATAATTCAGTACAGCTTTGTAATCTAATAAAATTTTAAATATTTTTAGATACCCTTTCCACTTTTATTGAGTTTAAAATATGCGTTTGAAGTTTATATTATAATTAAATATTTGTTGTCAATAATTTTAGAAATATATACTTAGTTACTATACTTTATTTTCTCATAGATACTTAGTTACTATTTTTGATGTTACAGCAAATTGAGGTGAAGATGTTGATCTCACAGTATCATAGTAATAGTCCTAATTGAATTAGGTACTAAACATCGTCATAGTCCTAATAACAGACGCAATATCATAGCCATAAGCACTAAATATCGTCACAGTCACTGTTATAATCATAGACACAATATCATACGCAATGCAACACGGTTTCTAAAAGCCTGCTGATTTCTCTTAGAAACATAACTCTGAGTACTTTGTTCATAAAACGACTCTGTATTAGGGCGAGATCATAGTGGTAATCATACAACTATATTAATAAAAGCACATAATGATTGTATCTATAATATATTATCTTGTTCGTAATCGGTTCTGAACTAATCTTCTGAGACAGAATCATTTAGAACATGCTTTATTAATGGATATAATTCCGTGCAGTTTTGCAATCTAATAATATTTCAAATATTTTTAGATACTCTTTTCTGTTCTAAAGTGTTTAAGTATGTGTTTGAAGTTTATATTATAATTAAACATTAGTTCTTAGTCATTTTTGAAAGTTACTTTCTCATATATACTTATTTGATATTTTCGGTGTTACAACAAATTGAGTTGAAGATGTTTAGTTTCTAGTCATAGTTCTAATAGAAATAGGCACTAAACATAGTCATAGTCATAATCACAGATAAGATATCATAGTCGTAGTCATCCTAGAACTAGGTACTACATATCGTCATAATCACAGTTATAACCAAAGACACAATATCATACACACGGCAACACGGTTCTCTAAAAGGCTCGCTTTCTCTTTAAAACCCAGCTCCGAGTACTTTGTTCATAAGATGACTCTGTATTAGGGCGAGATCATAGTGGTAATCATGCATCTATATTAATTAAAGTATAGATATATTGCATCTATAATATATTGTCTTGTCTGTAATAGGTTCTGGACTAATCTTCTAAGTCAGAAGGATTTTAAGTTCATTTAGAACATGTTTTATTCATGGACATAATTCCGTACAGTTTTGTAATCTAATAAAATTTTAAATATTTTTAGATACTCTTTTCTGTTCTAATGATTTTAAGTATGTGTTTGAAGTTTTTATTACAATTAAACATTTGTTGTCAATCATTTTAGAATTAGATACTCAGTTACTATACATTATTTTCTCGTAGATACTTAGTTACTACATATTTTTGGTGTTACATCAAATTGTGTTGAAGATGTTGATGTTGATGATGAAGATTCCCTACAGTATCATAGTAATAGTCCTAATTGAATTAGGCACTAAACATCGTCATAATCCTAATCACAGGCGCAATATCGTAGTCATAAGCACTAAATATCGTCACAGTCACTGTTATAATCATAGACACAATAACATACACAATTCAACACGGTTTCTAAAAGGCCGCCGAATCTGTATTAGGGCGAGATCATAGTGGTAATCATGCATCTGTATTAATTAAAGTATAGATATATTGTATCTGTAATATACTATCTTGTCCTTAATCGGTTCTGAACTAATCTTCTAAGTGAGAAGGATTTTAAGTTCATTAGAACATGTTTTATTCATGAACAGAATTCCTCTCAGCTTTGCAATCTAACAAAATTTTAAATATTTTTAGATACTCTTTCCTTTTTTATTGAGTTTAATTATATGTTTGAAGTGTATTATTATAATTAAACATTAGTTTTCCGAAGGTTACTTTCTCATAGATTACTTAATATTTTATAGATTCTCATAGATTACTTAATATTTTATAGATTCTCATAGATTACTTAATATTTACTTTAATGTTATAACAAACTAAGTTGAAGATTTTGATAACACATAATCATAGTCATAGTCCTAATAGAATTAGGTACTACACATAGACATAATCATAGTTATAATCATAGACACAATTTCATAAACATAGTTATTGCAGAACTAGACATTAAATATCGGCATTAATATCACCTTTGTCTAAATATCACTTTTTTTCATATTAATATAGACAATTATTTTCAATTTAATGTTTATAATTATGAAGCCTATAAATGTGTTAAAATTATTTGTAATGTTTAGTTGCATAATGGCAAACGTAATATTCTCCATATATGTATATTCAAAAGACACAATAATATATTATAATGCAAATATATTTTTATCATCTGTGTTCTTCCTTTTAATTCCCTTATACGTAGTTGCAAGTAATTTAATTTTAGAGAGAAATTAAATATGCAGAAATTGAGAAAAATCTATAATTCAATTTCAATTATTCGTATTTTAAATAAATAAGCACAATGTATTCTGTACATGGACATATTAAGGTAATATATTTCCTACTTGATGCTTGCTACTTTTTCTAATTTAATGTAATTTTATACCTTAGAAATGTATTTAAAATGTTTCAATCGGTTCGAAAAATAATTTGTCTGATTTTTTAAAAACTAGATTTTGGTATAATTATTTAAAAAACTCGATCCTTGCAAAATCCGACCCTATTTATAACGTCCAATAGCAATTTGATTACATGCATGACTGAACTGCGATAACTAGTTAAGTTAACTATTACAAATCATACAGCTGAAATAAAAACAGAATTCTGGTATGAATTCAATTGAAAGCTCTTTTCAGCCTTCAAGCCAAATTCTGAAGTTATTGAACTCATAAAAAGACGGAAACTCGGAACTATTCACGAATGTTTCTTTGTAATGATGATATTACGATCCGTATAAAAACGAATAAACAAATATGCATTTTGTATGCAGAAATTAATTTAAAATCTCGAAACGAAATTGTTCTTTACTAATGTTAAATAAAATTTATTTATTTATGTTTAAAACTTATATTTCTTTTACTTTATAGACTTTTCATAATTGACATTACATAAAAAGTATCTTTATATATGTTAAAATTAGAATCTTTCACTAATTCAAAATGGAGTAATTTTGGTGGATAATGAGTTGAGTTTGATGGATATTGGAAATAATTTTCAACAAGCAAATTTGAGCAAAGGAATAAAATCTGAACAAAGTAAATATGCATGCATTGGGGATGTATTTTATTGGTTTGACTTATCGCTCTATAGTATTTTTTTGCACACTTTAGGTTAATTAGAAGGGGGCGTACAGTTTAAGATGCATTCCGTAAAACTATAACCACCATGATTCGAACATTACAAAATTGGCACTTTGGCACTTACTATCGTGATATATACGTTTTATATTAAAAAATAAACTGGTAGCTAAGATTACATTTTAATGCTTACGAAGCATTCTTAAATATCACTTTTTCACAGGCGCTTCCATTATTTTGACAACCCCCTAAATGTTGCAAAAATTGGTGTAAAACACGAACAGGTGAACAACATGTACAGGCCCATTGATACAGACGAAAATTGAAAGCGTAATATCATTTAATACAATATTCTACTTGCATAATTATTGCAAATATTAAGGATAAAAAGCTCCATTAAAATTTATTTTAAATTACTTTAGAAAAGTTTTGATTCTTCTTATATCTTTAGCTAAAATTGTATTACATTAACATTAGACATACAACTGGAATATATATTTAGTCCACAACAATGAAATATTGGATATTGAAGCAAATTATACAAAAATAAAGGAACCACAAAATTTTAATTGTATGGTAAGTCAAAAAATATTTTCGACTTTTACGACAAATAATGTTATAATTAACATATGTTTTTAAATTACTGCAAATTCATATATAACCAATAATTAAGGCATAAAATGTTTCTGGAGCATAGTTGAATTCGAAACATAATTTCGCTATTTTCCTAAATCTAATCATATTTATAAAACTATTTTTCTGAGACTATTCCATATTACGGAATTCCGGTTCTTATAGCTTGTTTAACAACTCATTTTCTCCAAATAAAAACAATATGCAAACGAAGTTTCCATTCATTTTGTTCACCAGAAAAGGGAATTAGTAAATAATTCTTCTTCAGCAATAGTTGCTGCTTTGGATGTTGTCAAATTTGAATTTTTGAATTAGATCTTCCAGAGAAAAATTCACGTTTCCCCTTGTGTTTAGAAGGAAAGAAAAACTCCTCGGGATTTTACGACAAACATTCAGTTACGAATAACTTTGAATTCTTAAATACTTAAACAGGATTATGGATGCAAATTTGTACTTTATTCTACAATCAGTGGACTGGGAATTTTATTTTTAGACAATTGAACAAGAAATTCGGTGTATTTCCCTCAAAAGGAATTAAAAAGGTTTGTTGTTTGAGTTAACAAATCGCATTATTTTACCGAATCTGCAATATTCTGCAGAATAAATATGCAATTGATATTGTTGGTTGGATTTAAAACATTGTTTTCGAAAAATTGTTGCATATTATAATATTTGAATTCTGCAAATTATAAAGAAAATAGATTCGTAAAATATAGTTATGTTTTAAATGTATCGTTTGTTTGTGCAGCTCGAATTGGGTGTGGTCAAAACTAGTCGCAAGTCCAATAATACATTTAATTTGACGCGCACAATTACCACAAATGCAATTTTAAAAAAATAAACAATATCCCATACACAGCATGTATATTGAAAGAACATTCAATTTAGAAATTTTGCGTAAGAATTCCACTCTTTTTGTATTAATATCTGCAGAATACAGAGTGATATAAAAGTAGGTAAATTAGTATACAGCATGAAATGGTGAATAACAGGAACAACTTGAACAGGTTGAACAACATGAACAGGTTCATTGATGAAACTATAAACCGAAAGGACGATTTCATCAAATATATTGTACGATGTTTACCAAATATTAAAGACAAAAAGCTTTATTTGATTATTTTTTTAATTTCTTAAGCAAATTTGAGTATTTTAGATTTGTCTTATACCTTTAGCCAAAGTTGTATTATATTTTTAACATCAGACATACAGTAAGAATATAAATTTTGTCCACAGTAATGAAATATTTAATATTAAATCAGAAGCATTTATACATAAAGTAATTTTAAAATTTAAATCGAGTGTATTAAATAAATTGTTGCTTAATATAATTAGAAAAAAAAATTATAATATATCATATGAAAAAAATTTAACTGTATTTTTTATATAGTAAAGAAAATTTATGGTAAGTCACAAAATATTTTCGACTTTTATTTTAAATAATGTTATAATTAAGCTAGGTATTTAAATGACTGCTAATTTCTTCATAACACAATAATTAAAACGCTTTATGTCTATGAGGAATAGTTGCAGTCAAAATATAATTTCACTATTTTCTTAAATCAAATCATATTTAAAAAACGATTTTTCTGAGATTATTCCATATTACGGCATCCAGGTTCTTATAATTTGTTTAAAAACTCATTTTCTCCAAATAAAAACAATATGTGAACGAAATTTCCATTCATTTTGTTCACTAGAAAAGAGAATTAGTAAAATAATTCTTCTTCAGCAATAGTTCCTGCTTTGGATGTTGTCAAATTTACATTTTTGAATCAAACCTTCCAGAGAAAAATTCTTGTTTCCCCTTGTATTCAGAAGGAAAGAGAAAGCTCCGCGGGATTTTATGACAAACATTCAGTTACGAACAACTTTGAATTCTTAAATACTTAAACATGATTATGGATGCAAACTTGTACTTTATTCTACAATCAGTGGACTCAGAGTTTTATTTTTTAGACAATTGAATAAGAAATTCGGTGCATTTCTCTCAAAAGGATTTAAAAAGGTTTGTTGTTTGAGTTAGAAAATCACATTATTTTTCCGAATCCGCAATATTCTGCAAAATAAATATGTAAGTGGTATTGTCGGTTGGATTTAAAATCTTTGTTTTCGACAAATTGTTGCTTATGGAAATTTTTGAATTCTGCGAATTATAGAGAAAATAAGTTAAAGGAACTGTTGCAATGCTTATTCAAAATATCAGTCAATCTAAATATCAATTTTGTATAATTCAATTGAATATTATTATGTTTTTTTTTGAGGGGACCTGATGAGTGAGTGGCCAGCGCTCTGACGCTCGGTAGAGCTCTCAGAGTTCCGGTTGTGAGCTATGAATGTTTGTATTGTCTCAGAGTCACTTTAAGCCGTAGGTCCCGGTCTCATATGACTGTATAGCGTCACAGAGTCAAGTCAGATTTCTACCTACCGGTGCTCCATTACAACAAAAGCTCCCCCCTTTCCTTTCAGTCATGAATTCATACGGGTTCATACGGGTTCACGGGTCATCGGGAAAATATTGGATTGTTAAAAACTTCTAAGTAATAAAGGTAATTCGCTGTATAATTTTATTAAGAAAACGTTTTAAGATATGGGAAAGTCAGCTTCAGTAATTTATGCTTTAATTTTCCACATTGGTAATAATGCATTTATGTAAACATTTATTTATTCGAAAATATGCATAATACTATTCAAATGAATTTGACAAAATTGATATTATTTTGAATAAACATTACAACAATTTCTTCAACTGTAACCGTGGTTCCACCATGTTTCCAGCAAGCATGCAAACATGCTTCCTGCTACGCATGACAAGGGACCTGATGTCCGAGTGGCTAGCGCTCTGGCGCTCGGTACCATAGGTTTCCAGTTCGAGTACCGGAGGTGCCATGGACGTTTGTAAGAATCCACTTTAAATCGTATGGCCCGGCCTGTTTAGCCCTCGTGTGCAAAAGATGACCTTAGATCGAGTGACAAACCAAACCTACGAGCAGCAAGAACGTCCCTTGCAAAGAAGAAATTGTCAGTACGCAATCAGACTCTCATGCGAAAGGTCGCATAGCGCAACTGATACTGAATTATAATCTCCCATCCCTAGAGCTGAATGTGGAATAATTCCACTAAATATATAAAGTGAATGTTCTTTACATTTACATGCTAAGTGTTGAATATTGTTAATTTTTCTTTAATTGTGGTAATTGTGCACGTCAAAAAAATGTATTATTGGACTAGGGATTAGTTTTGACACACCCAGTTCGAGATGCAGAAACAAGCGACACATCTGTTACAACTATATTTTACGAATATATTTCCTCTATAATTCGCAGAATTCCAAAATTGCCATAAGCAATCATATTTCAAAAACAATGATTTTAAATCCAACCAACAATACCACTTACATATTTATTTTGCAGAATATTGTGGATTCGGAAAAATAATGTGATTTGTTAACTCAAACAACAAACCTTTCTAAATCCTTTAGAGAGAAATACACCGAATTTCTTGTTCAATTGTCTAAAAAATAAAATTCCTAGTCCACTGTTTGTAGAATAAAGTACAAATTTGCATCCATAATCCTGTTTAAGTATTTAAGAATTCAAAGCTATTCGTAACTGAATGTTTGTCGTAAAATCCCGCGGAGTTATCTCTTTCCTTCTAAACACAAGGGGAAACGAGAAATTTTCTCTGGAAGATCTGATTCAAAAATGCAAATTTGACAACATCCAAAGCAGTAACTATTGCTGAGAAAGAATTATTTTACTAATTCCCTTTTCTGGTGAACAAAATGAATGGAAATTTTTGTTTACATATTGTTTTTATTTGGAGAAAAGGAGTTTTTAAATAACTTTACGGAATATAATTTGGAATAATTTCGGAAAAATAGTTTTATAAATATGATTAGATTTAGAAAAATAGAGAAATTATGTTTCAAATGCAACTATTCTTCAGAAAGATATGCATTAATTATTGGGTTTTATAAGAATTTGCAATTATTTAAACACATAGGTAAATTATAAAAATATTTGTCATAAAAGCAAAAATATTTTGTGACTTGCCATACAATTTAGTTTTGAGGTCCCTTTATTTTAAAATATTGTTTTAATAATCAATATTTCATTATTGGGAGCTAAATGTATATTCTGATTGCATGTCTGATGTTGATAATGTAATACAACTTTTACTAAAGGTATAAACAGAATCAAATCTTTTCTAAAGCAATTTAAAACAAATTTTGTGTAGACACTCGGCCATTCAGGCCACGCTGCCAACTTCTTGAAAATACAATTGCTAGAAAACTCGAATGCAAGAAAACAACATGCGGAAGAAGGTCTAAGACGCAGGAGGGTTGATGTTTTATGTCTCGTCACTTTAATAATTGCTCTCAGAAAGTATTTCGGTAATGATTGGAACAATGTGTGTAATGTTTTCCACATCGATGGTCAGAATATTTTGTGGAATTTTTTTCGATTTTTCCACCATACTAATACACAAATGTGGGGCAGATATCCTTAAAAGTTCTCCAGGAAGGCAATATCCTCTTCATAGTGGCGGCCTTATGGCCAATTGGCTAGCGCTCTGGCCGTTGGTCCCGCAAGCTTGAAGTTCAATCCTGGCGGTGCCATGAATGTTTATAGTGGTTCGGAATCCACTTTAATCCGTTGGTTCAGGTCCCATATGACTATACAGTGTCACGGAGCCCAATCAGATTTCTCACCCACATCATTCCCAAATTGTAAAGGTCAACTCAGTTCTACTCGCAGTGATGTGGGTAGTAGATTGTGTAGTAGTAGTAGTAGAAGTTATGGTTCCTAATACACTTTAAAGTGTAGGTCCCCGGCTAATTAGCTCAAATTCTTCACAAAATGACCGTAGAGAGACAAACCAAAACCAAACCTCTTCTCAGTACCAGTTGGTATGTTATTCATGGTATACATCAGTGAAACAAAAGTTCATCGAGATTTAAGGAAAAAAATAAATAAAATCGCATGATTTAATATCTTTTTTTTTATTGTATTGTAAAGATCAACATGAATTAGAATTTTTTTATTCAACAAAAAATTGAAAAATGTGTTGAAATAATTATTTTATTCAACAAATAATATAAAACAAAAACATATAATTTACATCTCTTTTACTTTATCTCAGCTTACCATAGATAACCTACCTGAAATCGATTGAAACGCTTAGATTTAAAAACCCACCATGTATTTAAAATTTATAATACTACTTATCCTTAAACCATTCTCAGCAGTGACGCATTTTTCTTTTCTTCATTCGTAGAACGACAACAAATACATTGTTTCTCCTTCAAATTTATTCTGCTTCACGAAACATCTACTCATGTATAAATATTTTCGTTATCTCCTACATGTGATTAATCCTGCTTTGTCTCCTAGCTATCTTGGTTCTTTCAATATCTCCTAACCTGGGGACGGAATGATTGGGTATCTGATGTTATCAGATGTGGAAATAGATTGAATGATATATTATTTCAACCAGTTTATATCCAATTACATGGGCTAAATCCTTTCTGATATTAAGATTAAATTCTTCTGGGATGGGATTATTTATTTTCAAAAAGCGCCTTCCAGATTCGATTACCTGGAGTTCAATTCTTTTAAATGGCAAACTGTGATCACGAAATGGAATTTCTACAAGTAATTGTGAAATCCTGGAAGAAAGAAAAAGAAATTGAAAAATGTTATTCTGTGAGGTACTTTAATTTTATTTGCCTTGTAAAAATTCAATTAAAATGGACAAAAGCATTCGAAATTTGGTTAGACAAAGCAATTTTTAAGAAAGAATTTGATGTGGAATACAATTTCGAGAATTGTTACAAAATTTAAGTTATTTGTCAGAACTATTACAAAATTATTTTTAAAAATGTTATTATGTATCCTATTTTTAAATTTTAGTTTCATTTTAAAAATTAAATTAAAACAATTTAATAAGAATAAAAATTTAATCAACCAACTTGCTTACTTAAAAAATCATCAGAAAGTCTTTTCGAATTGTATTGAAAATAATAAAAATTAAAAAAAATCAAGAAATATGGAATATTAAAATTTATTCAAATACATATTTTATTACATCAAGGAAATGTTATGCATTTTAATTTAAACTAGCAGTTGAAATTCGATATTTAAACTACACGACAAATAAATGGCAAATGTTAGTTCTTTCTTAAGAAATTTACATGTTGATTAAAATTAAAGTACCACATTCAAATGCTGTAAGAAAAAGTACCACTCGTCACAATGAGTTCAAATTTGAACTGAAGAAACTTAAAGAAAGGGAAAGTTGTATGACATCAAAAAAAGATTCACTGATTTTTCCCATTCAATTTGGTATGACCTTGCCGTGGTGGATGGTCTTTCCACTAACAGTGCCGCAAATGTTTGATGACTTGGAAGTCATTTTTTTCCTTCAGAAAACCGATACAATCAAGCGCAATGAACACTGCAGTGGGTTTAATGTGCAATTCATGCCAAATACATTGCCATTTCGATTCAAAACATCACCGGCAGCCGATGCATCACCTTTCTTTATGCCGCCGACAGCGCCATCTATTAATACACTTTGGAACTTTTTTTTGATGCTGTACCATTTCTTCCTTCTTCAAGTATCTTCGGTTCAAATTTGAACTCATTGCGACGAGTGGCTCTTTTTCTTACATCATTTTGAAAGTGGGATTTTAATTATAATCACCCTGAAAATGTTGGTTATTTATTAAGTTGGTGATTGTTGGTTATTATTTATTATTTATTTATAAGAAATTTTTATCGTTACAATGCTTGGAAAAATAAATTCCGGAGAAAAATAATTAAAAAAGTAATTTTTCTCTAGAATATTTAAATAATTAATTTCCTTACATTAAGGCAGATAAGTTAAGTTTCAAACTTTGATTTTCTTGTACATTTTGTAAATAATTATTCCTGCTATTAAATAAAGAAATACTGATGATGATCTAGTGAATCCTTCAAAAAATGAGATTTTATTTTAAGACATTGGTAAAGATTCCACTAGAAATAATAAATTGATTTTTTTCTTACTTAGAAGTGTTTCATTTGTTGCAGAGAAAGTTCAGATATAACAGCATAGTATAAGAAAAATAAGTTCCGTTAAGTTTGTTACTTTTGATTAAATGTATTTAATCATAAGGATTGTTTCTTGAAGTTTAGATTGTATCTTAATAGCGACATTGGTTATTAGTTTTACATTCTTATTATTAAAATATGAAACATATTTAAATAAATGCAGAATTTTTCTTAAAATATTTGAGGAAATTGCTGTGTTTCTATAGTATAATGCCACTACTGGAATAGCACATATTAACAAAGAAAATAATTGTTTGTGAAAAAAGCGATCTTTGTAATAGCTGTTGGTCTTCTCATTACATGAAAAATAATGAAAAAAAAAATCCTATCATGTTCAATTTCATCAAAACTCTGAGACAAATTTGAAAGATATAATATATTTAGGAGCAGAAAAATTTTATTTGTATGAGTTAGCAAAACATTAATATAATTTATAGGGAAAGATTTTGTATTAAAACAATAACCATGAAAAGGGAATAATTTTAATTTCAGAATTACTCATTTAGCAAGATGTCAATTAATCACAATAGTAAAATTAGATAAAACAAATAAAACACATAACTTTATGATTAGTGCATGTTTGCCATATATATTTCTCTACTCTTCATTTATGATGTTTATAAGACTGTTTTTTGGAAATAACATAAATATAGGTTATTAAAGTTAAAAATAAAATTTGAATTTTTTTTTTCCAAATTGTGATATTTTATAAAAATTGAAGGTATGTTTATTTTGTATCCATTCCGTTGATTACAACGACTTTTTTTTGTGCATTCCAATTTCATAGTTTATATTTTTTTGTGTTGTATAAGTAATATTTATAAGCATTATGGTATAATTTATTATTAAGATTAGAAAATCCATTTTACATGGTCAGTATATATCAAATGCCAATATAAAATTACATAGTGCATTCGTTATCTCTAATTATGATTTATTTTTGTCAAATAGTTGTTTAAAAATTTAAGAATCTGTTTTTATTGTCTATATATGTCCTCATTTGCATTTATACACTATTTTAATTTATGGATTTCATTAAAAGCAAAATGTAACATGGATAGTAGGTTTTCGTTAACAGCATCAAATTTCATTTTTTTTTTCAGTTTTCTTCTTCTTCTTCATTGGCGCAACATACCCTTGGTGGAGCAAGGCCGTACCCCTGCTGCAGATTTCGAGACAGGACTTTTCTGTTTAGCAGGTTTCTCCTCTTTACGCCCAACACTCTGCAGTTATTTTAGACCGAAACCTACAGCTTAAATTGGATTCCGAAACACTGCAAACAGAAATGGCACTGCCGAGACTCGAACCCGAAACTTGTGGCACCGAACACCCTAACGCTAGACTATTTTACTCTACATCATAGATAAACTTCTTCAATGTTTAAAAAAAAAAAAAAAAAACAATGTTCGATAGATAAAGTTCCTCAATATTTAAAAAAAAAAAAAAAAACAATCTTCGATTGATAAAGTTCCTCAATAAAAAAAAAAAAAAACAATCTTCGATAGATAAAGTTCCTCAATATTTCAAATAAAAACAATTTTCAATAGATAAATTTCTTTAATCATTTTAAAAACATTTATATTAATATATTATACTTCATAAATTCATATAAAGTAACTATTTTGCAAGTTTACTTTATGTACCCCTGCATATCTACACTTTATAATTCTAAGCCTCAGAAAAATATAACCCATATTTATGCAATTCCAACACAAAACATTCATTATACAGCATTTCCATTGTGAAGAAAAACCTTTAAAAAATTAACATAAGAAACACATTACCAAATTTATCATATTTACTTTATATGTTCCTCGCTTTACACAAAAGAAACAAATTAGTTTCATTATTCCACAATAATGGGAGGTATATCTCCAATATTTTAACACCTCCATCACAAAAAAATGGTCATATTACGTTTTATTTTATGAAGATCAAACATTTCAGAAAAAATAATAATAATAACAAACCTTCAATCGTTCTACGTATCTGTTCCATACTTGAATTTCGCAAAATATAAAAAGTAAATCCAAAATGTTAGCACCTCATCACGAAACATTCAGTAAATAATAATTATGACACAATTCCAGCCACTTTCCAAAACGATACAAAGAAAAAAGATTTATGAATGGGCTTTCAGTATACCAATAAACTTTTACTTCCTCATAATGTATAGAGTTACTTCCAATACTTATGCACTTCATCACAAAACATTCATAAAAACCTGCCAACCCTTACACAAAAAGAAACAAATTATCTTATTGGCTTCTATCGCTCACATCTACACACACTTCATTACCCCACAGACACAGCAACGCATATCTCTAATGTTTATGCACCCTCGAAACAAAACGTAGATGGTATAATATTCGCATTATTATAAAAATCAAACAACCCTTCAAAATCATTACCAACAAAAAGAGGTAATTTTCTATCATTTTACGTATCTTTTCCCACTTTATTACAGTGCAATTTATAAAGGTAAATCCAATATTTAAGACCATTATCATAAAAAGTGCATTTACATTATTAGTATGGTACAAAGTTCAAACAATTATGCGACCAATATAAAAAAATATAATTTTACGAATAGGATATTACTATCCAAATAAATATTTACTCTTTCATAATGGAAAGAGTCATCTCCAATATTTTAGGAATTTTTCACAAACTATCCATAAAACGAGACAAATTAACCACTTGACTTCCATTACACATATCTATCCTCACATTATTACCTCACGGCCACAGATAGGGATACCTCAAACATTTATCCAACTCAAAACAAAACATTTGTCACATAATATTCACATTATTATAAAAATAAAAATACGTTCAAAAACTTTTAACAATAAAGATGTCAAATCGTCTATCATATCTCAGACATTTTTCGATAGAATATAGAAAATTAAATAGAGTTTACAAGCAAATTAACACAAAAAAATCATTCACTAATTATTGTGGCAAAAAGTTCAAACAACTCCAGGTAACCTTTACAAAAGAAGACCGTTTTATAAGTTGTCTTTTTCTGTATGAAAAGTAATAGATATAGAATATATATAACACTATGGAAAAGTAAATCCAATATCCAAGCACATTAGCATGAAAAGTTCATTACATAATTAGTATGGCGCAAAGTTCAAACAATTACTCAGATGGGTATAAAGAAAAGTAATTTTACGAATAGGCTTTTACTATAAAAATAAATATTTACTCTTTCATAATGTAAAGTGTTATCTCCGATATTTAGCAAATTATCACAAAACATTTAGTAAACGTCTATATAAAATGAACAAATTGACCAATCGACTTTCATTATACATATATGTCCTCATATTATTACCTGAAGGCCCCAGGGAATGATACCTCAAACATTTCGGCAACTCCTCACAAAACATTTCTCATTTAATAATCACGTTATTATAAAATTAAAAAACTGTTCAAAAATCTTTTACAAAAAAAAGTCCCAAATCTTCTATCATTTCTCATATATTTTCTCACTTCAGAAAATTAAAATACAGCAAAGTAAATCCAGTTTACAAGCAAATTAACACAAAAACAATCATTACACAATTATTGTGGCACAAAATTCAAATTCCGCAAACCGTTAGAAAGGAAAAGCATTTTATGAATGAGTTTTTACTATATAGAAACGTAATAGATATATAATATATATAGCGATACAGAAATGTTAATTCAATTTACAAGCAACATAAAAAAATCATTACACAACTATTGCGGCAAAATTTTCAAAAACTCGGCAAACTGTTACAAATGAAAATATTTTTACGAGTAGGATTTTACTATCCATATAAATCTTTTCCTGTAGACACTAATCTCCAATAGTTCAGCACTTCATCCAAAAAAATATTCATAAAACAGCCACACAAAACCAAGAGCGAAAATCGACTTTCATTACCCCCATCTATCCTCACTTCATTACCTGACCGCCAATGGGAACGTATGTCTTCCAATATTTAAGCATTCTCATCCCAAAACACCCCCTCTTAGCATTAATTTAAGTTAATTTGCAGCGTTTGTTGAGATACACGAAGCAATAAGATCCCAGACCTAACCCTCCAAAATCCATATTCGCTCTCCTCCGATATATTCATTGTGTTTGAGTTGCATAAATTTACGCCAAGTAACTCTAGCTGTCTCTCGCAAATACGTGACTCCCGTTCAATTGGGGGCTTTGGTACGCATAGATTCTGGGCAACTTCCATTAAGAGGGGAGTTTCAGACAAACCGAAGGGGGAGTTTCAACGGCCAACTAAGTGTCCGGGCTTTGATTGGGGGGATTCTGCGGCTTTCTGCCTGGTCGAAATAGGACCCTTTCAGGACGTTATACTCTCTGCTTTGATTACTCACTCAACAGCAGAAGGGGATGCGCATGTGGATTCTGTCCGACAGGGATTAATCTCACTTTCATTGAGCGCCTTATTTACTCACCATCTCCCGCATGAAAGCCCGTTATGTTTGGATGCCGCTGCTACGAATGAAGCTTGCTATTTTAGGCATAATAACAAGCCTTATTAGCTCCACTGATTAAAATTCCATATAGGCTGATTACAATAACGTACATATAGATACATTTAAATAAGGATTCAGGCATGGATGTTCGAGTGTCTAGCGTTCTGAAGCATTGTACGACAGGTTTCGGGTTCGAGTTCCGACAGTGCCATAGACATTTGTAGTGGTTAGGAATCCACTTTAAACTGTAGGTAGCGGTCTAAGAAGAGTGTTTGTTTGGTGTTTTTAACAATCCAATATTTCCCAATGCGAAAGTATTTATTTCCCAATGAGATACATTGGATTGCTTACGGCTTTGTTGAAGACTCAATGTTTTCATCACTAATCGTGGGTGGTTCTGTACGTTTAAACCAATCCATTTAGATACATTTAGCCTGGTCGCTCTATACTCATCTTACTTTAGTACATATATTAAGTCTTACAATAATAGAAACAAGACTAAATATTAAGGATGAGCACAGAGCGTCTATGCTAAATATATCTAAAAGTATTGATTTATGTCAAGAGAACCTCCCCCACATTTTCGAAGCTTTTAGATTATGAAATATTGTAGTATAAGAATGAGCATTTACTTATATTGGCAATAGATCTTTCAGAAGACAATATTTTTTTTTAATATAAATATTTTATTAATATTAATATTTGAATTTTGGGTTATTTATTCTTAATAAATATTAATTAATAAAAAATTTCTTTACAAAATATTATATATTTAAGTGCAGATAACTTATTCTTCAAAAATATTTGCATTGATTCATGCAGAAGAAATACTATAAATGCGATCAACTTTTCCTTCCTAATGTGCTTATAAGTAAACTTCAGTAGAACTGCTTAACATGATTATGCGTCACATTATGATGATTATTATTACATCCGATAATGATGACGTCACATATTATGAGACGTCATCTGTGTTTATGTGACGTTATCTGTGTTGCTGTTCTTCTGTTAAGACGTGCCTATTATTTTCTGCTTCAATCTTTTGTATTCCGCATTTAATCATTAAGTAATAATTATTTAATAAAAGTTATGTTCCTGTTTAATCATAACAACTCTGCTTCATTTTTAAATCAATGGTTATAGGCTTGGAACTCTTCAACTTCGCGTTTCGACCATGCCCATGGACTTCCTGCTAAACTGTAGGAAATCAAATCGGAACTCACTGAGGTGGTTACTGGTAATCAACATACGAAGTCATTTGAGAGGTTAGGGAAGCCACATTGCTAAGTCTGTATTAGTCAGAATATAAGCATGACAAGTAAAGTTGCTATTGATGAACTTTCGAAATACAAATAAGACAGGTAGAAGCTTCCGATTGAAGCTGTTTTTTCGTGAAACTGACAAATCAAATCGGAACTGACTTCGTAGTTACTCGAAAAATCATACAAAATCATTCGAGGTGTGAGGGAAGCCACATAGCTGAGTCTGTATTAAACATAATATAAGCAAGGCAAATAAACATGCTATTGGGAAATTTTTAAAATACAAATATGACAGCTGGAAGCTTGACGATTGAAGCTTTTTTGGTGAAAAATAATCTTTGGAATTTTGTCGATGGTGATGAAACAAACCCAGAAGTTTATGACATCTCAATTGCGTAATGGAAATCAAGTAACCGAAAGGCTCGAATCAATATCTTATCAATTTAGCCTTTATAATTAAATAAAATTAAAAAAGCTGCAAAACTTTACTCGGAATGTGGGCTAAATCAAAAATATTTACGAGTCAGCAATAACGACTGCACTAAACAAATCTACTGAAACATTTTTGGTCAATTAAAAGACTGATTCGAAAAACATGAAAAAACACATCAACGACTTTTTCATGCTTGTTCACAAACTTAGAAAAAATTCTTAAATTCTTAAAAACTTAGAAATATTTCTGAAGATTTACTGTTTTGCTGCTGTACAGTATTTTTGAGTCAGTATTTTGAGAAGAAAATTTTTGAATTACTATCGCAATCCCGAAATGAGCTGCCCACTTCTGTTGCATTGCTGTTGTTGTTTTTTATCCCACTTGGCAGACATCTAAGCCCACAAACCCGTATGGACTCATGGCTGAAAGGAAAGGGGGAAGATTCTGTTGTGATGAAACACCCGCAAGTAGAAGTCTGACTTGGCTCTGTGATGCTATATAGTCATATGAGACCGGGACCTGCGGCTTAAAGTGGATTCTGAGCCACTACAACCATTCATAGCACACAACCGGAATTCAAACACTGTGGTACTGAGCGTCAGAGAGCTGGCCACTCGGCTATCAGAACCCCTCGAAAATAAACATAATAATATTCAATTGAATTATACAAATTTGATATTTAGATTGACTGATATTTTGAATAAACTTTACAACATTTTCTTTAACTATATTTTACGAATATATTTTCTCTATAATTCGCAGAATTCAAAAATTGCCATAAGCAACAGTTTTTCGAAAACAAGGATTTTAAATCCAAACAACAATACCACTTACATATTTATTTTGCAGAATATTGCGGATTCGGAAAAATAATGTGATTTGTTAACTCAAACAACAAACCGTTTGAAATCCTTTTGGGAGAAATACACCGAATTTCTTGTTCAATTGCCTAAAACTTAAAATTCCTAGTTCGCTGATTGCAGAATAAAGTACAAATTTGCATCCATAATCCTGTTTAAGTATTTAAGAATTCAAAATTATTCGTAACTGAATGTTTGTCGTAAAATCCCGCGGAGTTATGTCTTTCCTTCTAGATACAAGGGGGGGAACGAGAAGTTTTCTCTGGAAGGTTTGATTCAAAAATGCAAATTTGACAACATCCATAACAGGAACTATTGCTCAGAAAGAATTATTTTACTAATTCCCTTTTCTGTTGAACAGAATGAATGGAAATTTCGTTTACATATTGTTTTTATTCGGAGAAAATGAGTTTTTATATAAACTTTAAGAACAGGAATTCCGTAATATGGAATAATCTCGGAAAAATAGTTTTATAAATAGGATTACATTTAGGAAAATAGCGAAATTATGTTTCGAATATAACTGTTCTTCAGAAACATATTGCGTCTTAATTATTGGGTGATATAAGAATTTGCAATCATTTAAATACCTACGTTAATTATAAAATTATTAATAAAATAAAAATCGAAAATATTTTGTGATTAACTATATAATTTAATTTTGAGGTCCCTTTATTTTAAAATAATTTTGTTTTAATACGCAATATTTCATTATTGTGAGCTAAACGTAGATTGTGGTTGTATGTCTGATGTTGATAATGCAATACCACTGTGACTAAAGATATAAGAAAATCAAAATTTTCCTAAAGTAATTTAAAACAAATTTCGTCTAGACTCTCGGCCATTCAGGCCCCGCTGTCCAACTTCTTGAAAATACAATTCCTAGAAAACTCGAATGCAAGAAAACAACATGCGGAAGTAGGTTTAAGACGCAGGAGGGCTCATGTTCCAGTTTTCTATCATCGTCACTTTAATAATTGCTTTCAGAAAATGTTTCAATAGTGATTGGGACAATGTGTGTAAAGTTTTCATAGTATTTTGTGGAATTTTTCCATCATACGATACACAAATGTGGGACAGATATCGTTAAAAGTTCTCCAGGAAGGCAATGTCCTCTTCTGAGTGGCGGCCTGATGGCCAATTGGCTAGCACTGTGGACGTTGGTACCACAAGCTTGGGGTTTGAATCCTGGACATGGCATGGATGTTTGTTAGTGGTTCGGAATGGGGCCCGATCACCGAGCGGCTAGTACTGTGGCGCTCGGTACCACAAGTTTCGGGGTAGAGTGTCGGCAGTGCCATGAATGTTTGTAGTGGTTCAGAATCCTCTTTAATCCACTTTTCCGCTGGTTCCGGTCAAATATGAGTGTACAGCATCACGGAGCTCAATCAATCGCGAATTGTAATGGTCAACTCAGCTCTACTCACAGTGATGTGGTGTTGTGTAGTAGTAGTAGTAGTTATGGTTCAAAATACATTTTAAACTGTAGGTCCTAGTTTAATTAGCTTAAATTGTGCACAAAATGACCATAGAGCGACAAACCAAAACCAAATCTCTTCTCAGTATCAGTTGGTATGTTATTGATGATATACATCAATGAAACACCAGTCCATAGATATTACGGAAAAAATAAATAAAATCTTACAAACATGATTAATATCTCTTTTTCATTGTATTGTAAAGATCAACATGAATTATAATTATTTTATACAACAAATAATTGACAACAAAAACGGAAATATACTTTTTTTTTTTTACTTTTTTATTTTATCACAGCTTACCGCTGATAACCTACCTGAAATCGATTGAAACGCTTAGATTTAAAGCCCACCATGTATTTAAAATTTATAATACTACTTATCCTTAAACCATTCTCAGCAATGACGCATTTTTCTTTTCTTCATTCGTAGAACGACAGCAAATACATTGTTTCCCCTTCAAATTTATTCTGCTTCACGAAACATCTACTCATGTATAAATATTTTCGTTATCTCCTACATGTGATTAATCCTGCTTTGTCTCCTAGCTATCTTCGTTCTTTCAATATTCCGAAAGATCTCCTAACCTGGGGATGGAATGATTGGGTATATGATGTTATCAGATGTGAAAATAGATTGGATGATATATTATTTCAACCAGTTTATATCCAATTACATGGGCTAAATCCTTTCTGATATTAAGATTAAATTCTTCTGGGATGGGATTATTTATTTTCAAAAAGCACCTTCCAGATTCGATTACCTGCAGTTCAATTCTTTTAAATGGCAAAACTGTGATCACGAAATGGAATTTCTACAAGTAATTGTGAAATCCTGGAAGAAAGAAAGAAATTGAAAAATGTTATTCTGTGAGGTACTTTAATTTTATTTGCCTTGTAAAAATTCAATTAAAATGGACAAAAGCATTCGAAATTTGGTTAGACAGGTTTTTGACAAAGCAATTTTTAAGAAAGAATTTGATGTGAAATACAATTTCGAGAATTGCTACAAAATGTAATAGTCAGAATTACTTGTCAGGACTATTACAAAATTATTTTTAAAAATGTTATTATGTGTCCTATTTTATTTAATTTTAGTTATGTTTTAAAAATGAGATTAAAACAATTGAATAAGAGCAAAAATGTAATCAACCATCATGCTTACTTAAAAAATCATAAGAAAATATTTACAAGCATATCCAAATAAAAATGTAAGTTAAAAAATTCAAATTAAAGGAAGGTGGAAAATTTAAAAAATTTCAAATATAAATTTTATCACATCAGGGAATGTTATGTATTTCAATACAAACTAGCACTTGAAATTAGATCTTTAAACTGCACAACAAATAAATGGCAAAAGTTAGTTCTTTCTTTATAAATATACAGGGTGATTATAAGAAAAATAAATAAGAACCACTTTTCACAATGACCTCAAATTTAAACTGAAGATGCTTGAAGAAAGAAAAAACGTTACGCCATCAAAAAACAGTTCCAAAATCTAATAATAGCTGGCGCTGTAAGCGGTATGAAGAAATTGAATTCGGCTGCGATTGATATTTTGAATCGAAATGACAGCGCATTTGGCATGAGTTGCACATTAAACCAAATGTAGTGTTCAATGTGCTGGATTGTTTCGATTTTTTGACGAAAAAATGTCCCAAGTCCTTCAACTATTGTGAAACTGTTATGAGAAAAACCTAAGATAAAACGGTATAGCATCAAAAAGAAATCCAACGATTTTTCCCATCCAATTTGGTATGACCTTGCCGTAGTGGATAGGCTTTCCACTAACTGTGTCTACAACTGCTGAATTACTTGGAAGTAATTTTTCCGTCAAAAAACCGAAACAATCAAATACACTCTACAATTGGTTTAATGTGCAACTTATGACAGACACGTTGTCATTTCAATTCAAAATATCACAAGCAGCCGAATTCACTTTCTTTATGCCGCTTACAGTGCCATCTATTAATACCATTTATAACTTTTTTTGATGTTGGACTGTTCCCCCATTTTTCAAGTATTTTCCGTTCTTTTTTTTACGGCATTTTGAAAGAGGGATTTTAATTATAATCACCCTGCATGTGGATACAGTTTCTGAAAATATTGGTTATTTATTATGTTGGTGATTGCAGGTTATTTTTTATTATTTATTTATAAGAAATTTTTATCGTTATAATGATTGGAAAAATAAATTCCGGACAAAAATAATTTAAAAAATAATTTTCTGTTGAATATTTAAATAATTGATTTCCTTATATTAATGCAGATAAGTTAAGTTTCAAACTTTATTTTTCTTGTGCATTTTATAAATATTTATTCCTGCCATTAAATAAAGAAATATTGATAGTGATGTAGTGAATCAAGAAATGAGATTTCATTTTAAGATATTAGTAAAGATTCTACTACAAATAATAAATTGATTTTCTTTGGTACTTAGAAGTGCTTCATTTGTTGCAGAGAAATATCAGATATAACAGCATAATATGAGAAAAATAATTTCCATTAAGTTTTGTTATTTTTGATTGAATGTATTTAATCATAAGAATTGCTTTTAGAAGTTAAGATTTTATTTTAAGGCCGACGTTGGTTATTAGTTTTACATTCTTATTACTAAATTCTGTAACATATTAAATAAATGCAAAATTTTTCCTAAATTTTGTGAAGGAATTGATGTGTTTCTGCAGTATCTAGCCATATTTCAATTACACAAATAAAAAAAATTGGGGCCTGATGGCCTAGTGGCTAGCTGTCTCGCGCTCGGTGCCACAGGCTTTGGGTTCGAGCCACCGGCGGAACCATGGATGTTTTTCGCGTTTCAGAATCCTCTTTATACCGTAGGTCCCTGTCTAATATGATCGTAGAGCGTTATCTTGAGGTTTAGTCAGTCTTCAGTCCTCGTGGCTTCTCGCTAAATAGAAGCTGCATGTTACTCTTAGACATGGCCCTATCGCCTGCGATGGGGGCCTTCTGGACCTGGCGTACCCATACCTGCACCATATTTATTAGTAACAACAACATGAAAAAATTAATCGTGAAATAAGCGATATTTATAATAGCGGTTTGGTTTCTCTTTACAGGACAAAAAAGAAAAAAAAAATATATCATGTTCACTTTCAACACAAATTTCAGTCTGATTTTAACGATTTAATCTATTAGATGCAAAACATCGTTATTTATATGAGTTTCCAAATCATATTAATTTAATTTATAGAGTAAAATTCCATATTAAAATTATAATCATGAAAAGTGAATAATTTTAAATTCAGAATTACTCATTTACCAAGATGCTGATTAATCACAATAGTAAATTCAGATGAAGCAAATTTAACAAATAGCTTTACGACTAATGCATGCTTGCCATAAATTTTTCTCTAATCTTCAATTATGGTTTTGATATTATACTTTTTTTATTTACATTTAAAAAGTTAAATAACTAATTGCAGAGCTATTAATAGGGGTCTGATGGTCGAGTGGCCAGTGTTCTGATGCTCGGTGTCTCGGGTTCAAGTCCCTGGCTAAAGTCAGAATTCACTGTAAACCGTAGGTCTTAGTCTAATATGTTTGTAGAGTGTTGGGCGTAGGATTGAAAACTCTATCCCCTTTAAAGAAAACATCTGCTGCTTAGAAATATGCCAGTAGGTAGACGGCATTGGCCAGTCATGGAACCGTTTCTGCAATAATGACGATGACCGCTTCTAATAATAATAATTAACAGTAGTTCATGATTTGTTACGTCAAATAGCCAGTGCTATTTGAAGTAACAAAGAAGAAAGGATGTGTTAATTCACCAGATCGTTTCTGCTATATTTCGTAACTATGCAGTGAAAAAAGCACCGAAATATTTTACATTTGTATAGATTGATAGAGTAATTAAATTAATGTTGATGATCAAGGTTTCTATTAATTGTAGCAAAATATACAATCTCTTTATGAAAAAAATAATTTTTTAACACATTTAATTTTAATAATAAGCATTGAAAATAACATAAATATAGGTTATTAAAGTTATTTTATAAAAATTCAAGGTTATGTTTATTTTGTATCCATTCCGTTGATTACAATGACTTTTTTTGTACACTCCAATTTCATAGTTTATATGTTTTTTTGTGTTGTATAAGTAATATTTATAAGCATTATGGTCTACTTTATTATTAAGTTTAGAAAATCCATTTTACATGGTCGGATTTATTTAATCATTTATAAAATTATTCAGAAATATAATTATGATATTTTATTTCAGCTATTTAAGCAATTTTAAGGAAATATTACTTATTAAACAACGATTTTCTTAAAAGCCAATGATTACTAAAATTTTAAAATAATCATATTACAAAATTTACATGCGCACTATTACAATTTTTCTTAATAATTTCGTCGATTCTTTCACATTTTATAAAACGTAATACGATAAATATAGTAGTAAATGTTTTATCATACTCTTTGATGTTCTGTAATAAGTTAATTGCAAAATGATAAATTATTCAGTAATGTGCTTTACAATTTAATGAGAAAGAGTATCATTATAATTCATTTTTCTCAAATAGTTGAAATTTATAACTTTATAATGAGTTTAAATTAATAAGGCTTTCTGATATCCTATTAGTATTTAAAAAATGGTTATTACTAATTACCAAAGTAAATATTCATTAGTAACTCTCTTTCACAAAAGTGAGTAACTAATGAATAATAATACTATGATGAAGAAAGTATTTCAAAATTTAATATTCTATAAAGACTGTAATATTAGTTGTATTAACTATGCAAATTATAATGAATTATTATATAAAAACACTTTGTAATTCTACAACATTTCATACATATAAACTGGTATTAAATCAGGTATCATATTTTAACCTATAATAGAAGAGTATGATAAGAGTTAATATATAAAAGTTTATTATATTTTATATTTAAAATAATTCGTAAAAACTATATTATTATTCTAAAAAGAAATGAATATTTTTAAAAGAGTTTGTATAATAAGTTATTTCATGAATTACTTAAAATTTTTTTAAAATAAATTTCTTTAATTATTTTTGAATATTTTAATATGTATTATCAAATGCCAATATAAAATTACATAGTGCATTCGTTATCTCTAATTATGATTTTTTTTTGTCAAACAGTTGTTTTAAAAGTTAAGAATCTGTTTTTATTGTCTATATATGTCCTCATTTGCATTTGTACGCTATTTTAATTTATGGATATCATAAAAGCAAAATGTAACATTCAAACAATTCGAAACACCCAAAGAAAAATAGATAGTAGGTTTTCGTTAACATCATCAAATTTAATTTTTTTTTCAGTTTTCTTCTTCTTCATTGGCGCAACAGCCACTTGGTGGACCAAGGCCCTATGCCTGTTGCAGATTTCGAGACAGGACTTTTCTTTTTAGCAGGGTTCTCTTCTCTACGCCCAACACTCTACAGTTATATTAGACCGAAACCTACAGCTTAAAGTGGATTCCGAAACACTGCAAACAGCCCTGGCACTGCCGAGACTCGAACCGGAAACTTGTAGCACCAAACACCCTAACGCTATACTTTTTTACTCTACATCATAGATAAACTTCTTCAATGTTTAAAAAAAAAACAATCTTTGATAGATAAAGTTCCTCAATATTTTAAAAAAAAAAACAATCTTCGATTGATAAAATTCCTCAATATTTAAAAAAAAAAACAATCTTCGATAGATAAAGTTCCTCAATATTTAAAAAAAAAAACAATCTTCGATTGATAAAATTCCTCAATATTTAGAAAAAAACAATCTTCGATAGATAAAGTTCCTCAATATTTAAAAAAAAAACAATCTTCGATAGCTAAAGTTCCTCAATATTTAAAATAAAAACAGTTTTCAATAGATAAATTTCTTCAACATATTAAAAAACATTTATATTAATATATTATACTTCGTAAATTCATATAAAGTAACTATTTTGCAAGTTTTCTTTATGTACCCCTGCATAATTCTAAGGCTCAGAAAAATATCACCCATATTTATGCAATTCCACCACAAAACATTCATCATACAGCATTTCCATTGTGAAGAAAAACCCTTAAAAAATTAACTTAAGAAACACATTACCAAATTTATCATATTTACTTTATATGTTTCTCGCTTTACACAAAAGAAACAAATTAGTTTCATTACTCCACTTTAATGGGAGATATATCTCCATGCATGAGATATAACACATGCATCACAAAAAAATGGTCATATTACGTTTTATTTTACGAAGATCAAACATTTCAGAAAAAATAATAATAATAACAAACCTTCAATCGTTCTACGCATCTGTTCCATACTTGAATTTTGCAAAATATACAAAATAAATCCAATATTTTAGCACCTCATCACGAAACATTCAGTAAATAATAATAATGACACAATTCAAGCAACTTGCCAAAACGCTACAAAGAAAAAAGATTTATGAATGGGCTTTCAGTTAACTAGTTCAGTATACTAATAAACTTTTACTTCCTCATAATGTATAGAGTTACTTACAATACTTATGCACTTCATCCCAAAACATTCTTAAAAACCTGCCAACCCCTACACAAAAAGAAACAAATTATCTTATCGGCTTCCATCGCCCACGTCCATACACACTTCCTTACCCCACAGACACAGCGACGCATATCTCTAATGTTTATGCACCCTCTAAACAAAACGTAGATGGTATAATATTCGCGTTATTATAAAAATCAAACAACCCTTCAAAATCATTACCAACAAAAAGAGGTAATTTTCTATCATTTTACTTATCTTTTCCCACTTTATTACAGTGCAATTTATAAAGGTAAATACAATGCTCAAGACCATTATCATAAAAAGTGCATTTACACTACTAGTATGGTACAAAGTTAAACAATTATGTGACCAATATAAAAAAATATAATTTTACGAATAGGATATTACTATCCAAATAAATATTTACTCTTTCATAATGGAAAGAGTCATCTCCAATATTTTAGCAATTTTTCACAAACTATCCATAAAACACCCATAAAAAGAAACAAATTAACCACTTGACTTCCATTACACATATATATCCTCACATTATTACCTCACGGCCACAGAGAGGGATACCTCAAACATTTATCCAACTCAAAACAAAACATTCGTCACATATTATTCACATTATTATAAAAATAAAAAGACGTTCAAAAACTTTTAACAATAAAGATGTCAAATCGTCTATCATATCTCATACTTTTTTCCATAGAATATAGAAAATTAAATAGAGTTTACAAGCAAATTAACACAAAAAAAAAATGATTCACTAATTATTGTGGAAAAAGTTCAAACAACTCCAGTTAACCTTTACAAAAGAAGACCGTTTTATAAGTTGTCTTTTTCTATATGAAAAGTAATAGATATAGAATATATATGACACTATGGAAAAGTAAATCCAATATCCAAGCACATTAGCATGAAAAGTTCATTACAAAATTAGTATGGCGCAAAGTTCAAACAATTCCGCAGAAGATTATAAAGAAAAGTAATTTTACGAATAGGCTTTTACTATAAAAATAAATATTTACTCTTTTATAATGTAAAGTGTTATCTCCAATATTTAGCGAATTATCACAAAACATTTAGTAAACATCTATACAAAGGAAACAAATTGACCAATCGACTTTCTTTATACATATATGTCCTCATATCATTACCTGAAGGCCCCAGGGAATGATACCTCAGACATTTCGGCAACTCATCACAAAACATTTCTCATTTAATAATCACGTTATTATAAAATTAAAAACTGTTATATTAAAATCTTTAACAAAAAAAAGTCCCAAATCATCTATCATTTCTCATATATTTTCTCACTTCAGAAAATTAAAATATAGCAAAGTAAATCCAGTTTACAAGCAAATTACCACAAAAACAATCATTACACAATTATTGTGGCACAAAAATCAAATTCCGTAAACCGTTACAAAGGAAAACCATTTTACGAATGAGTTTTTACTATATAGAAACGTAATATATATATATATATATAATATATATATATATAATATATATATATATAATATATATATATTACGTTTATATATTATAATTACACTGAAGTGACAAAAGTCATGGGATAGCAATATGCATATTTTCAGATGGCAGTAGTAAGAACAGGTATAAATGCGCAGTGCTTTCGCAGAGCTTTCATTTCTGTTGAAGTTATTCATGAAGAGGTTTTGACATGATGATGACCGCACGACGGGAATAACAGACTTTGAACGCGGAATGTTAGTTGGAGCTAGACGCATGGGTCGCGCCATTTCGGAAATCGTTAGGGAATTCAACATTATCCACTGTGTCAAGAGTGTAGAGTATGAAATTTCATGCATAACATTGGACAGCGCAGTGGTCGACCGCCTGCATAACGACCGAGACCGGCGAAGTCTGCAAAGAGTCGTAAATTCTAAAAGCAAATCATTACACAACTAGAATTGCTTTCTTGGGCTATTCCAGCAGAAGAAAATTTTCAAAGCGACTCGTGGGCAGAGCATATCGGTTGGTCCCTAGAAATGGAAAAAATGATTTTTAAAGCTGAGTAGGGTTTTTGCAGACTATGGACCCAAAGAACTGTTCAAGCTGGTGGTGGCTCCGTAATGGTGTGGGCTGTTTTTCATGGCATGGACTTGGTCCTTTACATTGACTGAAATCATGTTCCGTACTTGAATCACTTGCAGCCATTCGATGGGATTTTTATGGATGACAATATGTCACCGGGCCACAACTGTTCGCGATTGGTTTGAAGAACATTCTGGACAATTCCAACGAAAATCTATAGATCGCCCGACATGAATCCCATCGAGCATTTATGGGACATCATCGAGAGGTCTGTTCGTGCCCAAAATCCTGCACCATCAAAAAATGGACGTCTATCGAGACAGCATGGCTCAATACAGAAGACTTCCAACGACTTGTTGAGTCCATGCCACGTCGAGTTACTGTACTTCGCCGGGCGAAAGGAGGGCCAACACGATATCAATCCCATGACTTTTGTCACTTCAGTGTATATTACGCTATATATATATGTATATATATATATATATATATATATATGTATATATATATATATTATATATATATGTATATATATATATGTTATATATATATGTATATATATATATATTATATATATATGTATATATATATATATATACGTAATAGATATATAATATATATGGCAATGTAGAAATGTTAATTCAATTTACAAGCAACATAAAAAAATCATTACACATCTATTGTGGCAAAATTTTCAAACACTCGGCAAACTGTTACAAATGAAAATATTTTTACGAGTAGGATTTTACTATCCAAATAAATCTTTACCTGACCACGTAAATCAGACAGTAATCTCCAATAGTTCAGCACTTCATAGAAAAAAATATTCATAAAACAGTCAAACAAAAACCAACAGAGCCAATCGACTTTCATTACCCCCCTCTATCCTAATTTCATTACCTGACCGCCAGTGGGAAGGTAGGTCTTCCAATATTTAAGCATTCTCATCCCAAAACACCCCCTCTTAGCATTAATTTAAGTTAATTAGCAGCGTTTGTTGAGATACACGGAGCAATAATATCCCAGACCTGACCCACCAAAATCCATATATGGTCTCCTCCGATATATTCATTATGTTTGAGTCGCATAAATTCACGCAAGTAACTCTAGCTGTCTCTCGCAAATACGTGACTCCCCTTCAATTGGGGTCTTTGGCACACACAGATTCTGGGGCACTCCCCCTCCATTAAGAGGGGAGTTTCAGACAAACCGGAGGGGGAGTTTCCCGGCCAACTAAGTGTCCGGGCTTTGATTGGGGGATTGTGCGGCTTTCTGCCTGGCCGAAATAGGACCCTTTCAGGACGTTATACTCTCTGCTTTGATTACTCACTCAACAGCATAAGGGGATGCGCATGTGGATTCTGTCCGACAGGGATTAATCTCACTTTCATTCAGCGCTTTATTTACTCACCCTCTCCCGCATGAAAGCCCGTTATGTTTGGATGCCGCTGCTACGAATGAAGCTTGCTATTTTAGGCATAATAACAAGCCTGATTAGCTCCACTGATTAAAAGTCCATATAGGCTGATTACAATAACGTACATATAGATACATTTAAATAGGGATTCAAGCATGAATGTTCGAGTTGCTAGCGTTCTGAAGCACTGTAAGACAGGTTTCGGGTTCGAGTTCCGACGGTGCCATAGACGTTTGTAGTGGTTAGGAATCCACTTTAAACTGTAGGTCCCGGTCTAAGAAGAGTGTAGTTTAGTGTTACTAGCATTCGTAGCATATCTTCACATTACACGTGTCCCCTGGATAGTGCTAAATGAGTAGTCGGTGCAGCGCTTGTCTTTAAGGCATCGAAGAAAACTGGCTAAGTATTTGCCAGCTCCATTAGACCAAAAATAATTCTTGCCAAATATTAAAGACAAAAATTCTTCTAAAGTTTGTTTCAAATTGCTTTTGAAAATTTTGATTTTGATTAAATCTTTAATCATCCAAAGTGAGGTATTACATTATTAACATTAAGCATACAACCAGAATATACATTTAGTTCACAAAAATCAAATATTGAATATTAAAACAAAATTACTTTAGATAAAGGAACCTCAAAATTTCAATGTATGGTAAATTACAAAATATTTTCGACTTTTATGTAAATAATGTTATAATTAACTTAGGTTTCAAATGATTGCAAATTGTTATATCACTCAATAATTAAAGTATATTATGTTTCTCAAGAATAGTTGCCTTTGAAAGATTGTTTTCCTATTTTCTTAAATCTAATCATATTTATAAAACAATTTTTCTGAGATTAATAATTACGGAATGCCTGTTCTTATAGTTTGTTTAAAAACTCATTTTTCCAAATAAAAACAATATGTAAACGAAATTTGCATTCATTTTGCTCAACAGAAAAGGGAATTAGTAAAATAATTCTTTCTCAGCAATAATTCCGGCTTGAATGTTGTCAAATTTGCATTTTTGAATCAGATCTTCCAGAGAAAATTCTCATTTCCTCTTGTGTTTAGAATAAAACAAAAAACTCCCCGGGATTTTACGTCAAAAATTCAGTTACGAATAATTTTGAATTTCTAAATACTTAAACAGGATTACGGATGCAAATTTGTACTTTATTCTACAATCAGTGGACTAAAGATTTTATTTTTTAGACAATTGAACAAGAAATTCGGTATATTTCTCTCAAAAGGATTTAAAAAGGTTTGTTGTTTGAGTTAACAAATCACATTATTTTTCCGCAATAATCTGCAAAATAAATATGTAAGTGGTATTGTTGGTTGAATTTAAAATCATCGTTTTCGAAAAATTTGTTACTTATGGCAATGTTTGAATTCTGCAAATTATAGAGAAAATATATTCGTAAAATATAGTTAAAGAAAATGTTGTAACGTTTATTCACAATAAAATCGATCTAAATATAAATTTTGTTTAAATATTAATTTTCGATTTCAATATCAATTTTGTCCATTTTTATAGACACAATTTTTCTATATGTTGTATAATATTAATTTTTTTATTTTCAAAATTTGTCTATATGTTGTATAATATAAATTCAATTTATTCTCTAAATTTGTCTATATGTTGCATAATATCAATTGATTTTATTATCAAATTTTTTTCTGTATTTTTATAATATTAATTTTTTAGTGTCAAAATTTGTCTGTATGTTATGTAATATCAATTTATTTTATTATCAATTTGTTTACATGTTGTTTCATATCAATTTTGTTTATGTGTTAAATATCAGTTTTAATAAAATTATATAGCGAGTAGTCTTTATTTGTTTGATGTTTTTAACAATCCAATATTTCCCAATGCGAAAGTATTTATTTCCCAATCAGATACATTGGATTGCTTACGGCTTTGTTGAAGACTCAATGTTTTCATCGCTAATCGTGGGTGGTTCTGTACGTTTAAAGCAATCCATTTAGATACATTTAGCCTGGTCGCTCTATAATCATCTTACTTTAGTACATATATTAAGTCTTACAATAATAGAAACAAGGCTAAATATAAGGATGAGCACAGAGTGTATTTGCTAAATATATCTAAAAGTATTGATTTATGTCAAGAGAACCTCCCCCACATTTTCAAAGCTTTTAGATTATGAAATATTGTAGTATAAGAATAAGCACTGACTTATATTGGCAATAGATCTTTCAGAAGACAATATTTTTTTTAATATTAATATTTTATTCATATTAATACTTCAATTTTGGGTTATTTATTCTTAATAATTATTAATTAATAAAAAATTTCTTCACAAAATATTATATATTTAAGTGCAGATAACTTATTCTTCAAAAATATTTGCATTGATTCATGTAGAAGAAATACTATAAATGCGATCAACTTTTCCTTCCTAATGTGCTTATAAGTAAACTTCGGTAGAACTGTTTAACATGATTATGCGTCACATTATGATGATTATTATTACTTCCGATAATGATGACTTCACCTATAATGAGACGTCATCTGTGTCTATGTGACGTTATCTGTGTTGCTGTTCTTCTGTTAAGACGTGCCTATTATTCTCTGCTTCAAGCTTTTTGTATTCCGCATTTAATCATTAAATAATAATATTTAATGATAAATAATAATATTTAATGATAATTAATAAACATTAATTATTTAATAAAAGTTATGTTTCTGTTTAATCGTAACAACTCTGCTTAATTTTTAAATCAGTGGTTATAGGATTGGAACTCTTCAACTTCGCTTTTCGACCATGCCCATGAACTTCCTGCTAAACTGTAGGAAATCAAATCGGAACTCACTGCGTGGTTACTGGTAATCAACATACGAAGTCATTTGAGAGTTTAGGGAAGCCACATCGCTAAGTCTGTATTAGTCAGAATATAAGCATGACAAGTAAAGTTGCTTTTGATGAACTTTCGAAATACAAATAAGACAGGTAAAAGCTTCCGATTGAAGCTGTTTTGGTGAAACTGACAAATCAAATCGGAACTGACTTCGTAGTTACTCGAAAAATCATACAAAATCATTCGAGGTGTGAGGGAAGCCACATAGCTATGTCTGTATTAATCATAATATAAGTAAGGAAAACAAACATGCTATTGGGAAATTTTTAAAATACCCATATGACAGCTGGAAGCTTACGATTGAAGCTTTTTTGGTAAAAAATAATCTTTGGATTTTTGTCGATGGTGATGAAACAATCCCAGAAGTTTATGACATCTCAATTGCGTAGTGAAAATCAAGTAACCAAAAGGCTCGAATCAATATCCTATTATTAATTTAACCTTTATAATTAAATAAAATTAAAAAAGGTGCAAAACTTTACTCGGAATGTGGGCTAAATCAAAAATATTTACGAGTCAGAAATAACGACTGAAAAAGCAACTCTACTGAAACATTCTTGGTCAATTAAAAGACTGATTCGAAAAACATGAAAAAACACATCAATGACTTTTTTATGCTTGTTCACAAACTTAGAAAAAATTCTTATAAATATTTCTGAAGATTTACTGCTTTGCTGCTGTACAGTATTTTTGAGCCAGTATTTTGAGAAGAAAATTTTTGAATTACTATCCAATCCCGAAATGAGCTGCCCACTTCCGTTGCATTGCTGTTGTTGCTTCTTATCCCACTTGGCAGAAATCTTGGCCACAAACCCGTATGGACTCATGGTTGAAAGGAAAGGGGGCAGCTTCTGTTGTGATGGAGCACCTGTAGGTAAAAGTCTGACTTGGTTCAGGGAAGCTATAAAATCATACGAGTACGGCTTAAAGTGGATTCCGAGCCACTACAAACATTCATGGTACACAACCGAAACTCAAAAACTGTGGTACAAAGCGTCAGAGCTCTGGCCACTCGGCTATCAGAACCCCTCGAAAATAAACATAATAATATTCAATTGAATTATACAAATTTGATATTTAGAATTTCTTGTTCAATTGTCTAAAAGATAGAAATTTTTAGTCCTCTGATTGTAGAATAAAGTAAAAATTTGCATCCATAATCCTGTTTAAGTATTTAAGAATTCAAAGTTATTCGTAACTGAATGTTTGTCGTAAAATCTCGGGGAGTTTTCCCTTTCCTTCTAAACACAAGGGGAAAAGGAGAATTTTTCTCTTGAAGGTTTGATTCAAAAATGCAAATTTGACAACATTTAAGCCGGAACTATTGCTGAGAAAGAATTATTTTACTAATTCCCTTTTCTGTTGAACAGAATGAATGGAAATTTCTTTTACATTTTGTTTTCGTTCGGAGAAAATGAGTTTTTAAAGAAACTGTAAGAACAGGAATTCCGTAATATGAAATAATCTCGGAAAAATAGTTTTATAAATATGATTAGATTTTGGAAAATAGCGAAATTATGTTTCGAATATAACTATTCTTCAGAAAGGTAATGTGTCTTAATTATTGGGTGATATAAGAATTTGCAATCATTTAAACAGCTACGTTAATTATAAAATTATTTGTCATAAAAGTCGAAAATATTTTGTGATTTACTATACAATTTAATTTTGAGGTCCCTTTATTTTAAAATAATTTTGTTTTAATACGCAATATTTCATTATTGTGAGCTAAACGTATATTCTGGTTGTATGTCTGATGTTGATAATCCATTACCACTGTGACTAAAGATATCAGCAAAAGCAAAATTTTCCTAAAGCAATTTAAATCAAACCCGCTGCCCATTCTTTAAAATACAATTCCTGGAAACCTAGATTGCAAGAAAACAACATGCGAAAGAAGTTCTAAGATGGAGGAAGGCTGATGTTCCAGTTTTCTATCATCGTCACTTTAATAATTGCTTTCAGAAAGTGTTTCAATAGTGATTGGGACAATGTGTGTAAAGTTTTCGGAATATTCAGAATATTTTGTAGAATTTTTCCATCATACGATACACAAATTTGGGACAGATATCCCTAAAAGTTCTCCAGGAAGGCAATGTCCTCTTCTGAGTGGTGGCCTGATGGCCAATTGGCTAGCACAGTGGACGTTGGTACCACAAGCTTGGGGTTTGAATTCTGGACATGGCAGGGATGTTTGTTAGTGGTTCAGAATGGGGCCCGATCACCAAGCGGCTAGTACTGTGGCGCTCGGTTCCCCAAGTTTCGGGGTAGAGTGTCTGCAGTGCCATGAATGTTTGCAGTGGTTCGGAATCCACTTTAATCCACTTTTCCATTGGTCCCGGCCAAATATGAGTGCACAGCATCACGGAGCCCAATCAATCGCAAATTGTAAAGGTCAACTCATCTCTACTCGCAGTGATATGGTGTTGTGTAGTAGTAGTAGTTGTAATAGTAGTAGTTGTAATAGTAGTAGTAGTAGTTAGGGTTCAAAATACACATTTAACTGTATGTCGCAGACTGATTAGCTCCAATTGTGCACACAATGACCATAGAGCGACAAACCAAAACCAAACCTATTCTCAGTATCAGTTGGTATGTTATTCATGATATACATCAGTGAAACACCAGTCCATCGATATTAAAAAAAAAAAAAAAAAAATCTTACAAACCTGATTAATATCTCTTTTTCATTGCATTGTAAAGATCAACATGAATTATAATTATTTTATTCAACAAATAATTGACAACAAAAACGGAAATATACATTCTTTTTTACTTTTTTGTTTTATCACAGCTTACCGCTGATAACCTACCTGAAATCGATTGAAATGCTTAGATTTAAAACCCACCATGTATTTAAAATTTATAATACTACTTATCCTTAAACCATTCTCAGCAGTGACGCATTTTTCTTTTCTTCATTCGTAGAACGACAACAAATACATTGTTTCCCCTTCAAATTTATTCTGCTTCACGAAACATCTACTCATGTATAAATATTTTCGTTATCTCCTGCATGTGATTAATCCTGCTTTGTCTCCTAGCTAACTTCGTTCTCTCAATATTCCGAAAGATCTCCTAACCTGGGGATGGAATGATTGGGTATCTGATGTTATCAGATGTGAAAATAGATTGGATGATATATTATTTCAACCAGTTTATATCCAATTACATGGGCTAAATCCTTTCTGATATTAAGATTAAATTCTTCTGGGATGGGATTATTTATTTTCAAAAAGCGCCTTCCAGATTCGATTACCTGGAGTTCAATTCTTTTAAATGGCAAACTGTGATCACGAAATGGAATTTCTACAAATAATTGTGAAATCCTGGAAGAAAGAAAGAAGAAATTGAAAAATGTTATTCTGTGAGGTACTTTAATTTTATTTGCCTTGTAAAAATTCAATTAAAATGGACAAAAGCATTCGAAATTTGGTTAGACAGGTTTTTGACAAAGCAATTTTTAAGAAAGAATTTGATGTGAAATACAATTTCGAGAATTGCTACAAAATTTAAGTTATTTGTCAGAACTATTACAAAATTATTTTTAAAAATGTTACTATGTATCCTATTTTTTTAATTTCAGTTTCGTTTTAAAAATGAGATTAAAACAACTGAATAAGAGCAAAAATTTAATCAACCAACTTGCTTACTTAAAAAATCATAAGAAAACATTTACAAACATATCCAAATAAAAATGTAAATTAAAAAAATCAAATTAAAGAAAGGTGGAAAATTAAATTTTTTTCAAATATATATCTTATCACACCAGGGAAATGTTATGTATTTCAATTCATACTAGCAGTTGTAAACATATCTTTAAACTGCACAACAAATAAATGGCAAAAGTTAGTTCTTACTTATGAAACATACAGGGTGATTATAATTAAAGTCCTACTTTCAAGATGCTGTAAAAAAAAAAAAATAAATAAAAAAAAAAAAACACACGATGAGTTCAAATTTGAACTGAAGATGCTTGAAGAAAGAAAAAACGCTACGACATCAAAAAAACTGTTCCCAAATCTAATAATAGCTGGCGCTGTAAGCGGTATAAAGAAAGTAAATTCGGCTGCAATGAATGACAACGCATTTGGCATGAGTTGCACATAAAACCAAATGTAATGTTCAATGTGCTGGATTGTTTCGATTTTTTGACGAAAAAAATTCCCAAGTCATTCAACAATTGTGAAACTGTTATGATAAAGCCTGAGATAAAAGGGTATGGCATCAAAAAAAAAAAATACACCGGTTTTTTCCCATTCAATTTTGTATGACCTTGCCGTGGTGGATAGGCTTTCCACTAACTGTGTCACAACTGTTGAATGACTTGGAAATAACTTTTCCGTCAATAAACCGAAACAATCAAGCACATTCAATACTACAGTAGGTTTAATGTGCAACTCATGACAAACAAATTGTCATTTCGATTCAAAATATCAGTGGCAGTCGAATTCACTTTCTTTAGCCGCTTACAGGGCCATCTATTAATACCATTTATAACTTTTTTTGATGCTGTACTGTTTCCCCATTTTCCAAGGGGGTTGTGGGTTTCAAGGGGGTCACTCATTGTGAAGAATGGTTCTTTTTTTTGGCATTTTGAAAGTGGGACTTTAATTATAATCACCCTGCATGTGGATACAGTTTCTGAAAATGTTTGTTATTTATTAAGTTGGTGATTGTAGGTTATTATTTATTATTTATTTATTAAAAAAAAAGTATCGTTATAATGATTGGAAAAATAAATTCCGGAGAAAAATAATTAAAAAAATAATTTTTTGTAGAATATTTAAATAATTAATTTCCTTATATTGTTGCAGTTAAGTTAAGTTTCAAACTTTGTTTTTCTTGTACATTTTATAAATATTTATTCCTGCCATTAAATAAAGAAATACTGATAGTGATCTTGTGAATCTTTCAAGAAATGAGATTTCATTTTAAGATATTAGTAAAGATTCTACTAGAAATAATAAATTGATATTCTGCGGTACTTGGAAGTGCTTCATTTGTTGCATAAAAAGATCAGATATAACAGCATAGTACAAGAAAAATAATTTCCATTAAATTTTGTTATTTTTGATTGAATGTATTTAATCATAAGAATTGCTTTTAGAAATTAAGATTGTATTTTAAGGGCGACGTTCGTTATTAGTTTTACATTCTTACTATTAGATTATGTAACATATTAAATAAATGCAAAATTTTTCCTAAAATTTGTGAGGGAATTGATGTGTGTCTGCTGTATCTAGCCCTATTTGAATTACACAAATTAACAATGAAAAAATTGGAAAAAAATTGGCTAACTCTCTGGCGCTCGGTGCCACAGGCTTCGGGTTCGAGCCACCGGCGGTGCCATGGATGTTTTTCGTGGTTCAGAATACACTTTAAACCGTAGGTCCCTGTCTAATATGATCGTAGAGCGTTATCTTGAGGTTTTGACTGTCTTCAGCCCTCGTAGTTCCTCGCTAAAGTAAAACTGCTTATTACTCTTAGACATGGCCCAGTCGTCTGCGACGGTGTCTTCTGGACCTGATAGTTCCTGCACCAGGGGAATTAGTAACAGCAACATGAAAAAATTGTTCGGGAAATAATCGATAGCTAATAGCTGTTGGATTTTTTATTACAGGAAAGACAATGACAAAAATCTATTACGTTTGATTTCATCACAAATTTCAGTCAAATTTTAACGATTTAGGGCATTAGATGTAAACTATAGTTATTTATATGAATTTCGAAATCATATTAACTTAACTTACAGAGAAAAATTCCATATTAAAACAATAATCATGAAAAGTGTATAATTTTAAATTCAGAATTACTCATTTACCAAGATGCTGATTAATCACAATAGTAAATTCAGATAAAGCAAATTTAACGAATAGCTTTACGACTAGTGCATGCTTGCCATAAATGTTTCTCTACTCTTCAATTATGGTTTTTATGTTATACATTTTTTATTTACATTTAAAAAGTAAATAACTAATAACAAAGCTATTAATAGGGGCATGATGGCCGAGTGACTAGTGTTCTGGTGCTCGGTGTCACGGGTTCAAGTCCTGGCGGTACCATGGCTATTTGTAGTGGTTCAGAATTCACTATAAACCGTAGGTCTTAGTCTAATATGGCTGTAGAGTGTTGGGCGTAGGGTTGACAACTCTATCTCCTTAAAGAAAACATCTGCTGCTTAGAAATATACCAGTAGGTAGACGGCATAGGCCAGTCATGGAACCGTTTCTGCAATAATGACGATGACCGCTTCTAATAATAATAATTAACAGTAGTTCATGATTTGTTACGTTAAATAGCCAGTGCTATTTGAAGTAACAAAGAAGAAAGGATGTGTTAATTCACGAGATCGTTTCTGCTATATTTCATTACTATGCAATAAAAAAAGCACAGAAATATTTGGATTTGTATAGATTGATAGAGTAATAAACTTAATGATGATGATCAAGGTTTCTGTTAATTGTAGCAAAATATACAATCTCTTTGTGAAAAAAAATCAATTTAATTTTTATAATAAGCATTGAAAATAACTTAAATATAGATAATTAAAGTTAAAAATAAATTTTGATTTTTTTTTTTTCAAATTGTGTTATTTTAAAAAAATTCAAGGATATGTTTTCAATCAAAGGGTGATATTTTTAAGCATTATGGTCTACTTTATTAATATGATTAGAAAATACATTTTACATGGTCTGACTTATTTAATCATTTATAAAATTAATCAGAAATATAATTATGATATTTTATTTCAGCTATTCATATGTTACGAACTTATGAACAATTTTAAGGAAATATTACTTATTAAGCAACGACTTTCTTAAAAGTCAATGATTATTACAATTTTAAAATAATCATATTACAAAATTTACATGCGCACTATTACAATTTTTCTTAATAATTTCGTCGATTCTTTCACATTTTATAAAACGTAATACGACAAATATAGTCGTAAATGTTTTATCATACTCTTAGATGTTCTGTAATAAGTTAATTACAAAATGATAAATTATTCAGTAATGTGCTTTACAATTTAATGAGAAAGAGTGTCCTTATAATTAATTTTTCTCAAATAGTTGAAATTTATAACTTTATAATGACTTTAAATTAATAGGGCTTTCTGATATCCTATTAGCATTGTAAAAATGGTTATTACTAATTACCTTAGTAAAGATTCATTAGTAACTCTCTTTCGCAAAAGTGAGTTACTAATGAATAATAATACTATGATAAAGGAAGTATTTCAAAATTTAATACTCTATAAAGACTGTAATATGAGTTATAACTATGCAAATTATAATGAATTATTATATAAAAACACTTTGTAATTCTACAACATTTCATACATATAAACTGGTATTAAATCAGGTATCATATTTTAAAGCTATAATGAAGAGTATGATAAGAGTTAATATATAAAAGTTTATTATATTTTATAGTTAAAATAATTCTTAAAAACTATATTATTATTCTAAAAAGAAATGAATATTTTTAAAAGAGTTTGTATAATAAGTTATTTCATGAATTACTTTTAAATAAATTTCTTTAACTATTTTTTAATTTTTTGATATGCATTATCAAATGCCAATATAAAAATACATAATGCATTCGTTATCTATAATTATGATTTATTTTTGTGGAAAAATTGTTTAAAAATTTAAGAATTTGTTTTTATTGTCTATATATAAATCTCATTTGCATTTGTACACATTTGTAATTGATGGATTTCATCATAAAAACACAATGTAACATTCAAACAATTCGAAACACACAGACACACACACAAAAAAAAGTAGGTTTTCGTTACCAACATCCAGTTTCTCATTTTGTCTTCTTCTTCATTGGCGCAACAGCCCCATGGTGTACCAAGGCCGTATGCCTACTGGCAGATTTTGAGACAAGGCTTTCCATTTTACGTTGCAGTTTTCTCAGCGCCAACGCCCAACACTCTACAGTTATATTATACCGGGACCTACTGTTTTAAGTGGATTCTGAAACACTGCATTCCGGGTCACGAATCTGTAATTTGTTGCACCGAACACCCCAACGCTAGACATTTTTACTCTAGATCGTAGATAAACTACTTTAATGTTTAAAAAAAAACAAGATTCAATAGAAAACTTCTTCAATGTTTAAAAGAAACAATCTTTAAAAGATAAACTTCATTCCTATTAAAAAAGCATTTATCATATATTATACTTCGTAAATTCATATAAAATAACAATTTTGCAAGTCTACTTTCCGTACCCACATATCTGCCTTTTATAATTCTAAACCTCAGAAAAATGTCACCCATATTTATGTAACTCCAACTCAAAATATTCATCATACATTTTTTTATACATTATGAAGAACAAGGAACCCTGCAAAAAATTAGCATAAGAAACAAATTACCAAATTACCAAATTTATCATATTTACTCTATATGTTCCTCACTTTATCAGCTCTCCATACACACATAAAAGAAACAAATTAATTTCATTACTCGACAACTGGTCATATTACATTTATTTTATGCAGAATAAACATTTCCGAAAAAAAATGGCAAATCGTCTATCATGTCACATATCTGTAGTCCATACTTAAATACTGCAAAATATAAAAAAGAAAATCCAATATTTTAGCACCTCATCATAAAACACTCAGTAAATAATAATTATGACACAATTCTAGCAACTTGCCAAAACGATACAAAGAAAAAAGTGTTATGAATGGGCTTTCAGTATACCAATAAACTTTTACTTCCTCATAATGCATAGAGTTGCCTCCAATATTTATGCACTCCATCCCAAAACATTCTTAAAAACCTCCCAACACCTACATACAAAAAGAAACAAATTATCTTTTAACACCCACATGTATCCGCAATTCATTACCCAGCAGCCACAGCGACACATATCTCTAATGTTTATGCACCCTCGACACAAAACGTTGGTGATATTGTATTCAAGTTATTATAAAAATCAAACAACTCTTCAAAATTATTAACATGCAAAAGAGTTAGTTGTCTATCTTTTCCGACATTTTATTACAGCACAATTTATAAAAGTAAATCCAATATTCAAGAACATTATCATAAAACGTTCATTACATAATTAGTATGTCACAAAGTGCAAACATTTCCTCAGGCAGATACAAAGATATATAATTTTACGAATAGGCTTTTACTATCTAAATAAATATTTACTCTCTCATAATGCAAAGGATATCTCCAGCGTTTTAGCAATTTATCACAAAATATTCATAAGATATCCACGAAAAAAAGATACAAATTAAGCAATCGACTTTCATTACACATATCTATCCTCATATTATTATCTCACGGCCACAAGGGTAACTCAAATATTTATGCACTTCACCACAAAACATTTGCCATATAATATTCACGTTATTATAAAAATGCACACTTCAGTATCAGCTAATAAGAGCTAATTATTTATCCTTCATTGTCACAACAGTGTCTCAAGATCGTTTAGTTACTGGAAGATTTCGAAACACGAGATGTTTTCTTTTTACATGATAGGGTTGGGAACCCTAGGCTCAACAGTCATATTTGGAGTGGATTTCGAATCACTGCAAATATACATGTCACCGTCGGGGCTCGAAACCGAAAGCTGTGGTATCAAGCACCAGAGGGATAGGCTTTCTTATTTTATAACATACATAAACTTCTTCAATGTTTAAGCATCATATGACAAAACAGTTATCATATATTAATATATTATATTTCGCAAACATATACTAAATAACTATTTGAATATCTACTTTATGTATCTAACTATATTTGCACTTTATAATTTTAAACCTCAGATAAATATCGCCTATATTTAATTAACTCTACCTCAAAACATCCATCATACAGTATTTACATTGTGAAGAACGTCTGTAAAAAAATTAACATAAGAAACAAATTACCAAATTTATTATATTTACCTTATATGTTTTTATTTGTTACCATACCACACACAAAAGAAACAAATTAACTTCATTTCTCCATAATAACAGGAAGGTATATCTCCAATATTTTAACACCTTTATCACAAAAAAATGGTCATATTACATTTATTTTACGAAAATCAAACATTTCGGAAAGAAAATGGCAAATCGTCTATCCTGTCAAATGTAAATACTTCAGTGATGTAAAATATAAAGAAAAGTAAATTCAATATTTTGGCACCCTTTCGTAAAAAATTCATTACATAACAATTATGACACAATTCTAGCAACTTGCCGAAACGATACCAGGAAAAAAGATTATGAATGGGCTTTCAGTATCCCAATAAACTTTTGCTTCCTCATAATGTATAGTGCTACGTCCAATATTTATGCTCTTCATCCCAAAACATTCATAAAAACCTGCCAATACCTACACAAAAAGAAACAATTTATCTTATCGACTACTAACACCCACATCTATCTTCAATTCATTACCCAGCAGCCACTGCAACGCATGTCTCTAACGTTTATTCATTCTCTTCCTCAATGTTGATGATATAATATTCAAGTTATTATAAAAGTCAAACAATTTTTAAAAATCACTAACATGAAAATTATGTAATTGTCTATTATTTTCCATATCTTTTCCCACATCAATAAAATACAATTTAAAAAATAATAATAAATCTAGTATTCAAGCACATTATAATAAAAAGTTCATATAGTATGAGCTTTTTAATAGTATATGTATATAGTTAACTTGCATGGCACAAACGGCAAACAATTCCGCACACTGATACAAAGAAATATAATTTTTACGCTTTTACCATAAAAATAAATATTTGAGCTCTCATAATGCAAGAGTTATCGCCAATATTTTAGCATTTTATCACAAAATAATCAAGAATAGATATAAAAAAGAAAACACATTAGCCAATCTACTTCCATTACATACAACTATCTTCGTATTATTACATAAAGCACATTATCATAAAACGTTCATTACATAATTCGTATGTCACAAAGTTTAAACAATTCTGCCGACCGATATCAAAGAAATATAATTTTACTAATAGGATATTACTATCTTAATAAATATTTACTCTTTCATAATGGAAAGAGTCATCTCCAATATTTTAGCAATTTTTCACAAACTATCCATAAAACACCCATAAAAAGTGACAAATTAACCACTCGACTTCCATTACACATATCTATCCTCACATTATTACCTCACGGCCACAGAGAGGAATGCCTCAAACATTGATCCAACTGAACATAAAACATTTCTCATCAAACATTCGCATTAATATAAAAATAAAAATAAAAATGCTCAAAAATCTTTAACAAAAAAAAATATCAAATCGTCTACACTTTACACTTTTTACACTTCAGTAAAGTAAAATATAAAAAAGTAAATTCAGTTTTCTAGGAAATTAACACAAAAGCAATCAATACACAAATATTGTGGCAAAAAGTTCACACAACTCCACAAAAGAAAATAAATTTTTCAGTGGAGTTTTATTACATGATATACAAACACTATGGAAAAGTAAATCCAATATTCAAGCACATTATCATAAGAAGTTCATTACTGACTAATATGATACAAAGTTCAAACTATTCTGCAGACAGATGCAAAGAAATATAATTTTACGAATAGGCTTTTACAATCAAAAAAATATTTATTCTTTCATAATGCAAAGGGCCAATATTTTATCAAATTATCACAAAATATTCAATAAACGCCTATCAAAAAGAAACAAATTAACCAATCGACTTCCATTACACGTATGTATCGTCACAAAGAGGGGTATCTCAAATATTTATGCACCTTATCAGAAAACATTTGTCACATAATATTCCCATAATTATAAAAATAAAAAAAAAATTCTTCAATATCATTAACAAGAAAAAGATATAATTCTCATTGGCTCAACAGTATCGCAAGGTCGTTTGTATTCAGGCATATTTAGAAATGAGTGATGTTTTCTTTTTACAGAATCGAGTTGTCAACCATACGCCAACAGTCACATTTGACTTCGACCTACATTTTAAAATGGATTTCGAACCACTGAAAACATCCAGGGCACCGCCGGGCCTCGAACCCGGAAACTGTGGCACAAAGTGCCATAGCACTAGTCACTTGGCTATCAGGCCCCTGATTGTTTACAATTTAAAATGCATTTTCCCACTTCTATATCGTATAATATAGAAAATTAAATCTATTTTATACGCAAATTAACACAAAAATTCAATACATATTTATTGTGGCAATTCGAACAACTCCGCAAAACCGTTACAAAGGAAAAATAATTTTACAAGCGGGTTTTTAATACTTGAAAAGTAATAGATATAGAATATATGTAGCAATGTAGAAAATTTAATTCAATTTTTAAGCAAATTAACACACACACACAAAAAAAAAAATCAAAAGAAAATAATTTAAGGAATGAGAATTTACTTTTGGAAAAGTAATAGATATTGAATATATTTACAGTAATATAGAAAAGTAAATCCAGTTTACAAGAAAATTAACACACAAAATTCACTAATTAAGTATGGTGGCACAAAATTCCCCATTAAACAAATCATCACAAAAGAAAATAATTATACGAGTGGGCTTTTACTAAATGAAAAGTAGTAGATATAGAAAATATATAGCAATATAGAAAAGTAAATTCAGTTTACAAGCAAATTAGCACAGCTATTAGAGATTTATTGTGACACAAAGTTCAAGCAACTCCACAAACAAAAGAAACAGTAACAAAAGAAAATAATTTTCCGAATGATCTTTTACTGTATGAAAAGTAATAGATATAGAATATATTTAAAGCAATATAGAAAAGTAAATCCAGTTTACAAGACGATTAAAAATAAATCACTACATAACTACTGTTGCACAAAATTCCAATTCCGTAAACCATTACAGTGAAAAAAAATTTTATGAATGGTTTCTACTATAAAGAAAAGTAATATATAGTATGTAATATATATAGCAATATAGGTAATAAATGTTTACAAGCAAATTATAACAAAAACATTACATTTATTGTGGCACAAAATTCAAACAAATCCGCAAACCGTTACAAAAGAAAACACTTTTACGAATATGCTTTTACTATCCAAATAAATCTTCACCTGACCACGTAAAGCGTACAGTAATCTCCAACAGTTAAGCACTTCATTTCAAAATATTCATAAAACAGCCATACAAAAAACCAACAAAGGGAATCGACTTTCATTACCCGACATGACAGTGGGAAGGTATGTCTCCCACTATTTAAGCATTCCCCTCACAAAATACCCCCTCTTAGCATTAATTTAAGTTAATTTCCAGCAGTTGTTGAGATACACGAAGCATTGAGACCCCAGACATGACCCGCCGAAATCCATATTCGATCTCCTCCAATATATTCATTATGTTTGAGTTGCATAAATTTACGCGAAGTGACTCTAGCTGTCTCTCGCAAATACGTGACTACCCTTCAATTGGGGCTTTGGGCACACATATTCTGAGGCGGTCCTCCTCCATTAAGGCGGGAGTTTCAGACAAACCGGAGGGGGAGTTTCCCCGGCCAACTAAGTGTCCGGGCTTTGACTGGGGGGATTCTGCGGCTTTCTGCCTGGCCGGAATAGGACCCTTTCAGGACGTTATACTCTGCTTTGATTACTCACTCAACAGCAGAAGGGATGCGCATATGTCCGACAGCGGCCAGGGATTAATCTCACTTTCATTGACTGCTTTATTTACTCTCCCTCTCCCGCATGAAAGCCAGTTGTGTTTGGATGCCACTGCAAATTTAACAATGTTATTTTAGTCATAATAACAGGCCTTATTAGCCACACTGATTAAAAATACATGTAAGCTGATTACAATAACATGTATATAGATCCATTTAATATATTTGAATATGAACTCCATACAAGAATTCAAATGTTACCCCTTTTGGTCATCCTTTCGTCATATTTTTGTATATTTTATTCATTATGTGATATGTGTATTTATAATTAATTTAACTTTCATTGAGAGGGGCCTGATGGCCAGTCCCGACGATGACATGTTTTAGTAACTGGGAATCCCCTTTAAACTTTAGGTCCCTGTGTAATAGGTTCGCACAGGGTTGGGGGGGGTAGTGTTACTCGCATTCCCAGCATATCTTCAAACTACACGTGCCCAATGTGTAATACTAAATGAGTAAAAAAAGTGCAGCCCTTGCTTATGTCATAAAAGTTAACTGCATGGGTATTACCAGCAGTATTAGATCAACCACTTTCATTGAGCGCTTTATTTACTCATCCTCCCCCGCATGAAAGCCGGTTGTGTTTGTATGCCGCTGCTAATGAAAGCTTGCTATTTCAGGCATAACAACAAGCCTTATTAGCACTACTGATTAAAATCCATGTAGGCTGGTTACGATAACGAGCATATAGATAAATTTATACATGAACTCAATACAACTATAAAAATGTTTTCCCTTTTGATCATCCTTTTGTATATGGTATCGATAGATATATATAAATATAAAAAGTAAATCCAGTTTACGATTGTTTTCTGCTTTACAAATTTTACGAATGTTAATAGAAAAGTAATATTTGTAATGTATATATAGCAATATAGATAATAAATGTCTAAATGCAAATTAATGCACAAAATTGATTACGTGGCACGAAGTTTAAGCAACTCAGCAAATCGTTACAAAAGAAAACAATTTTACCAATAGGCTTTTACTCATACCAATTAAATCTATACCTGACCACGTAAAGCATAGTTTGAATCTCCAATAGTTAAACACTTCATCCCTAAATATTCATAAAACAGGCATGCAAAAACCAACAGAGCCAATCGACTTTCATTAGCTCCCATCTATCCTCGATTCATTACCCTAACAGCCACTGGGAAGGTATGTCTCCAATATTTAAGCATTGCCATCACAAAACACCCCCCTATTAGCATTAATTTAAGTTAATTTGCAGCTTTTGCTGAGACACACGAAGCATTAAGGCCCCCAGACCTGACCCAACCAAAATCCATATTCGCTCTCCTCCGATATATTCATTGCGTTTGCATAAATTTACGCCAAGTAACTCTAGCTGTCTCTCGCAAATACGTGACTCCCCTTCAATTGGGGACTTTGGCACACAGATTCTGGGGCAGTCCTCCTCCATTATGGGGGGAGTTTCGGACAAACCGGAGGGGGAGTCTCCAAAGTCAACTAAGTGTCCGGGCTTTGATTGGGAGGAGGCTGCTGCTTTCTGCCTGGCCGGAATAGGGCCCTTTCTGGACGTTATACTCTGCTTTGATTACTCACTCAACAGCAGAAGGGTATGCGCGTATGTCCGACAGAGGCACGGGATTAATCTCACTTTCATTGAGCGCTTTATTTACTCACCCTCTCAGTTCCGCGCATGAAAGCCGGTTATATTTGGATGCTACTGCGAATGGAAGCATACTATTAGAGGCATAACAACAAGAGGCATAACAACATTAAAAATGCATGTAGGCTGATTACGATAACGTTCTGACAGATGCATTTAAATATGAATTCAATACAAGTATTCAAATGTTTTCCTTTTGGTCACCATTTTGTATATTTTATACGGTGTGTGATACATGTATTTATGTTTATTCTCAATTTCATTGAGCGCTATATTTACTTACCCTCTCATCTGCCTATCACAAGTTTCAGGTTCGAATACTGGCTGGGGCACGGATGTTTGTTAGTTGTTTGGAATCCACTTTGAAATGTAGGCTCAGGTCTGGTTAGCCCTCGTGTGCACAAGACCTGTCGATTTAGCACAAATCATGGCACAAAGCACCAGAGAACTAATCACAAGGCCATCAGATCTCCATACCAATATACCATTTGCCATATATTTTCACAGTTCATTATTGTACAATATACACTGAAGTGACAAAAGTCATGGGATACCTCTTAATATCGTGTCGGCCCTCCTTTCGCCCGGCGAAGTGCAGCAACTCGACGTGGCATGGACTCAACAAGTCGTTGGAAGTCTTCTGCAGGAATATTGAGCCATGCTGTCTCGATAGAAGTCCATAATTGCGAAAGCGTTGATGGTGCAGGATTTTGGGCACGAACAGACCTCTCGATGATGTCCCATAAATGCTCGATGGGATTCATGTCAGGCGATCTAGGTGGCCAGATCATTCGTTGGAATTGTCCAGAATGTTCTTCAAACCAATCGCGAACAGTTGTGGCCCGGTGACATGGCGCATTGTCATCCATAAAAATCCCATCGTTGTTTGGGTACATGAAGTCCATGAATGGCTGCAAGTGATCTCCAAGTAGCTGAACATAAGCATTTCCAGTCAATGTTCGGTCCAGTTGCACCAGAGGACCAAGTCCATGCCATGAAAAAACAGCCCACACCATTACGGAGCCACCACCAGCTGGAACAGTGCCTTGCTGACAGTTTGAGTCCATGGCTTCGTGGGGTCTGCGCCACACTCGAACCCTACCATCAGCTATTACCAACTGAAATCGTGACTCATCGGACCAGGCCACGGTTTTCCATTCATCTAGGGACCAACCGATATGCTCACGTGCCCACGAGAGTCGCTGCAAGCGATGTCGTTCTGTCAGTAAAGGCACTCGAGTCGGTCTTCTGCTGGAATAGCCCAAGAAAGCCAAATTTATCCGCACAGTCCTAACAGACAAGTCCCTTGTACGTCCCACATTGATTTCTGCGGTTATTTGACTCAGTGTTGCTGGTCTGTTAGAATTTACGACTCTTTGCAGACGTCGCCGGTCTCGGTCGTTAAATGCAGGCGGTCGACCACTGAACTGTCCATGGTGGGATGTTATGCCTGAAATTTCATACTCTCGGCACACTCTTGACACAATGGATCTGGGAATGTTGAATTCCCTAACGATTTCCGAAATGGCATGACCCATGCGTCTAGCTCCAACTAACATTCCGCGTTCAAAGTCTGTTAATTTCCGTCATGCGGTCATCATCACGTCAAAACCTCTTCACAGGAATAACTTGAACAGAAATGGAAGCTCTGCGAAAGCACTGCGCATTTATACCTGTTCTACGCGATGCTACTGCCATCTGAAAATTTGCATATTGCTATCCCATGACTTTTGTCACTTCAGTGTATATAAAATTAAATCCAGTTCACAAGAAAATTAACACAAAAAAAACCTTACATAATTTCTGTGGCACAAAATTCAAACAACTCCGCAAATCGTTACAAACAAAATGAATTTTACGAGTGGACTATTACTATTTAGAAAAGTAAGATATATAGAAAATATGTAACAATGCAGAAAAGTTCATTCAATTTTACAAGTAAATTAACACAAAAAAATTGCTACATATTTATTGTGGCACAAAATTCAAATGTATATACATTACTTTTTCACATAGTAACAACCCATTCCTAAAATGAATTTCCTTTGTAATGGTTTGTGAATGCATTATGTATATATATAGCAATATAGGAAAATAAATCCCCTTTACAATCAAATTAACGCAAAAAAAGTAATTACACATTTCTTGTGGCACGAAGTTTAAGCAACTCGTCAAACGGTTACAAAAGAAAACACTTTTAAGAATAGGTTTTTAACATCCAAATAAACCTTTACCTGACCATATAAAGCAGGCAGTAATCACCAATAGTTGAGCACTTCATCCCAAAATATTCATAAAACAGCCATAGAAAAACCAACAGAGGCAATCGACTTTCATTACTCCCCTCTATTCTCACTTTATTACCCAACATGCCAATGGGAAGGTATGTCTTCCAATACTTAAGCATTCCCATCACAATACATTTGTGGTTAATTTGCAGCGTTTGTTGAGATACACGAAGCATTAAGGCCCCAGTCCTGACCCAACCAAAATCCATATTCGCTCTCCTCCGATATATTCATTATGTTTCAGCTGCATAAATTAACGCCAAGTAACTCTAGCTGTCTCTCGCAAATACGTGACTCCCGTTCAATGTGGGGATTCTGGGGCACTTCTCCTCCATTAAGGGGGAAGTTTCAGACAAACCGGAGGGGGAGTCTTCCCGGCAAACTAAGTCTCCGGGCTTTGATTGGGGGATTCTGTGGCTTTCTGCCTGGCCGGAATAGGACCCTTTCAGGACGTTATACTCCTCTGCTTTGATTACTCACCCAACAGCAGAGAGGATGCGCATATGTCCGACAGGGATTAATCTCACTTTCATTGAGCGCTTTATGTACTCAACCTCTCCGCTCCGGGCATGAAGGCCGGTTGTGTTTGGATGTCGCTGCGAATGGAAGCTTTGCTATTTCAGGCACAACAACAAGCCTTATTTGCTCCGCTGATTAAAAATTCATATAGGCTGATTACGATAACGTGCCTATAGATACATTTAAATATGAACTCTATACAAGTATTCAAATGTCATCCCTTTTGGTCATCCTTTTGTATATTTTTTTCGGTATGTGATATATGGATTTTTCAGCCCTACGCCCAACAACCCTATACTCTACAATTTTATTACACTGATGGCCGAGTGGTTTGTTCTGGTGCTGAGTACAACAAATATCGTATTCGAATTCTGGCGGTGCTATGGATGTTTGTACTAGTGTGGAATCCATATTAAGCTGTAGGATCCGGTCTCATATGACGGTAGAGCGTCACAGAGCCTAATCAGACTTCCACCCACATCATTCCCAAAATTTATAGGAGCAACTCAGCTCTAGGCACAGTGGTGCGGAGTAATAATAGTAGTTATATTAGACCGGGTGTTCTGAATGGCCGAGTGGCTAGTGCTCATTACATAACTAGTATAACACAAAGTGTAAACAATTCCGCAGATAGTTATAAAGAAATATAATTTTACGAATCGCTTTTACTATCCAAATAAATATTTACTCTTTCATAATGTTATAAGTTATCTCCAATATTTTAGCAAATTGTCACATATTAACACCAATAAAAAAGAAACAAATTAAACAATCGGCTTCCATTTCAAGCGGATGTATGAAACATTATGGAACTCATCGCAAAATATTATAGATAATAGTATATATAAATTCATATAATATTGCCGTTAACGTTAAAAATAGAAAAACTGTTCAGAATCTTTAATTAAAAAAAATGTCAGATTGGCTATTATGTTTCAAATATATTTTCACACTTCAGTACAGCACAATAGAGGAAAATAAATTCAGTTTACAAGCAAATTAACAAAAAAAAAAAAAAAAAAAAAAAAAAATCATTACACAATTATTGTGTAGCAAAATTCAAACAACTTTGTAAACTGCTATAAAGCAAAATAAGCTTATGAATGGGCTTTCACTGTATAGAAAAGTAATAGATGTATTATATATATAGCAATATAGAAAAGTTAATACTGTTTACAAGCAAATTAGTCCAAAAAAATTATTACATAATTAATGTGCCACAAAATTTACTCCGCAAAACTTACTTAAAACTCCGTAAACCGTTCACAAAAGAAAATAATTTTAAGAATAGGTTTTTATTATACAGGAAAGTAATATATATAGAACATATATAGCAACATAGAAAAGTAAATGCAATTTACAAACAAATTAACACAGAATAAAATAATTACACAATTATTGTGACACAAAATTCCAATTCCGCAAACTATTACAAAGGGAAACCACTTTACGGATGGTTTCTACTATAAAGAAAAGTAATATATTCTTTTTTGCAAAAATTGTAATTTTGTGCCATATATATACACGTATAAAGATAATAAATGTTTACAAGCAAATTAACGCAAAAAAAATTCATTCGTAACTATTATGGCACAAAGTTCAAACAATTCCTTAAACCGTTACAAAGGAAACTACTTTTACAAATAGGCTTTTACTATGCAAATAAATCTTCGCCTCACCAAGTAAAGCAGAGAGTAATCACCAATAGTTAAGCACTTCATCCCGAAATATTCATAAAACAGCCATAACAAAAACCAACAGAGCCAATCGACGTTCATTACCTCCCTCTATCCTCACTTCATTACCCGAACCCTTAACCCCCAATATTTAAGCATTCCCATCACAAAACAGCCCCTCTTAGCATTAATTTAAGTTAATTTGCAGTGTTTGTTGAGATACACGAAGCATTAAGGCCCCCAGACCTGACACACCGAAATCCATATTCGCTCTCCTCCGATATATTCATTATGTTTGAGTTGCATAAATTTACACCAAGTAACTCTAGCTGTCTCTCGCAAATACGTGACTCCCCTTCAACTGGGAGATTCTGGGGCAGTCCCCCTCCATTAAGGGGGGGGAGGGGTTTCACACAAACCGGAGGGGAGTTTCCCCAGCCAACTAAGTGTCCAAAGGCTTTGATTGGGGGGATTTTGCGGCTTTCTGCCTGGCCGGAATAGGACCCTTTCAGGACGTTATGCTCTGCTTTGATTACTCACTCAACACCAGAAGGGGATGCGCATATGTGCGACAGCGGCCAGGGATTAATCTCACTTTCATTGAGCGCTTTATTTACTCACTTCTTTACTTGCACCCTCTTGAGTCCTCCTCCCGCAAACAATTACAAAGGGAATATATTTTACGAATAGTTTCTATTATAAAGAAAATAATAGGTATAGACTATATATATATATATATATATATATATATATGTATATATGGAAACGTAAACCCAGTTTACAAGCAAATTAATGCAAAAAAATATTATTCAGTTATTATGGCTCAAAATTCAAACCACTGCGCAAACCGTTACAAAGAAAAACACTTTGACAAATACGCTTCTATTACACAGATAAATCTTTACCTGACCACTAAATGCGGAGAGTAACCTCCGATAGTAAAGCACTTCATCCCAAAATATTCATAAGACCGCCATCCAAAAACCAACAGAGCAATCGACTTTCATTACCCCCATCTACCCTCACTTCATTACCGGACCTTCAGTGGGAAGGTATGTCTTCCAATACTTAAGCATGCCCATAACGAAACACCCGCTCTTAGCATTAATTTAAGTTAATTTGCAGCATTTGTTGAGATACACGAAGCATTAAGGCCCCCAGACCTGACACACCGAAATCCATATTCGCTCTCCTCCGATATATTCATTATGTTTGAGTTGCGTAAATTTACGCCAAGCAACTCTAGCTGTCTCTCGCAAATACGTGACTCCCCTTCAATTAGGGGCTTTGGGCCCACAGATCCTGGGGCAGTCCTCCTCCATTAAAGGGGGAGTTTCGGACAAACCAGAGGGGGAGTTTCCCCGGCAGACTAAGTGTCCGGGCTATGATTGGGGGGATTCTGTGGCTTTCTGCCTGGCCGGAATAGGACCCTTTCAGGACGTTATACTCTCTGTTTTGATTACTCACTCGACAGCAGAGGGGATGCGACAGCGGCACAGGGATTAATCTCCCTTTCATTGATCGCTTTATTTACTCACCCTCTCCTGCACGAAAGCAGGTTGTGTTTGGATGCCGCTGCTATTGTAGGCATAACAACAAGCCTTATTAGCTGTACTGATTAAAAATCCATGTAGGCTGATGAAGATAACTTGCACAGAGATACATTTAAATATGGATTCAAATGTAATATTTGTGTATATTTCATTCTATATATGAAACATAGATTTATGTTTAATGTCAATTTCCAAGAATCTCAATTAATTTAAAATCTTAGATCTCAGATGTGAATGGAAGCTTGCTATTTTAGGCATAATAACAAGCTTTATTACCACCAATCTATCCGACACGTAATCTATTATTGATTAAAAATCCATGTAGGCTGATTACGATAACGTGCCTATAAACACATTTAAAGATGGATTCAATACAAGTGTTATCTTTTTTGGTCATACTTTTTATTTTTCCATCATGCCCGTGATCATTTGTCATATATTTTCCCACTTCAGTGTAATGCAGTACATAAAAGTAAATCCAGTTTGCAAGAAATTAACATAACAAATTGTGGTACAAAATGAAAATAACACCGCAAATCATTACGAAGGAAAACCATTTTACGAATGGTCTTTTACTGTATGAAAAGTAATATATATATAATATATATACAGATAGCAATATAGATAAGTTAATCAAGTTGATAAGATAGAAAAAGATCAATAAGTAGATCAAGTTGATAGATAAGTTAATAAGTTAAAGTTAATAATTGAAAAAAAAAACATTACTTAACTATTGAGGCACAAAATTCAAACAACTCCGCAAATGTCGTTACACGAAAAAGTATGGTCTTTTACTATATAAAAAAAATTAAATAAATAGAATATATCTAAAGCAATACAGAAAAATTAATCCCATTTACAAGAAAAATAAACAAAAACATCATTCAAAATTGGGGTGGCACAAAATTCAAACAATTCTTCAAACCATTACAAAGGAAAACATTTTTTACGAATGTGCTTTCAATATACAAATAAATCTTCACTTGACTACGTAAAGCAAAGAGTAACCTCCAATAGTTAAGCACTTCATCCCAAAATATTCATAAAACAGCCACACAAAATCCAACAGAGCTAATCGGCTTTCATTACCCCCTCTATCCTCACTTCATTACCCGATATGCCACTGGGTATGTCTTCCAATATTTAAGCAGTCCCATCACAAAACACCCCCTTTTAGCATTAATTTAGGCTAATTTACAGAGTTTTTTGAGATACACGAAGCATTACGGCCCCCAGACCTGACACACCGAAATCCATATTCGCTCTCCTCTGATATATTCATTATGTCTGAGTTGCATAAATTTACGCCAAGTAACTGTAGCTGTCTCTCGCAAATACGTGACTCCCCTTCATTTGGGGGCTTTGGCACACAGATTCTGGGGCAGTCCTCCTCCATTAAGGGGGGAGTTTCAGACAAACCGGAGGGCGAGTTTCCCCGGCCAACTAAGTGTCCGGGCTTTGATTGGGGGGATTTTGCGGCTTTCTGCCTGGCCGGAATAGGACCCTTTCAGGACGTTATACTCTCTGCTTTGATTACCCACTCGACAGCAGTGAGGATACGTATATGTCTGACAGCGGCCAGGGTTTAATCTCACTTTCATTGAGCGCTTTATTTACTCACCCTCTCCCGCATGAATGCCCGTTGTGTTTGGATGACGCTGTGAATGGAAGCTTGCTGTTTTAGGCCTAACAATAGGCCATATTAGCCCGGTTGATTAAAAATCCATGCAGGCTAAACACGATAAGGTGCCTATAGACACATTTAAATATAAACTCTATACAAGTTTTAAAATGCTAAATGTTATAAAATGTCCCCCCCCCTCTAATGTTATAAATGTTCCCCTGTTAATGTTTTAAATGTCCCCTATTGGTCATCCTTTATACTTCAATGTTTGTTTTACTTAATAAACTTCTATAAAATATACCACCATTTTGTATATTTTACTCAATATGTGATATATATGTATTTATGATTAATCTCAATTTAATTGAACGCTTTATTTACACTCATGCCCATAAATTAAGGATAATTCAGAATCACACAGAAATTGAACTCTAAAATAAAATTTCACCTGTAGAACTATCGCACGCAACCTGAAGAAGAATATGCAAATTTTAGGAAACCACCAGATGGCGCGGATAGTATGTCACAATGACGAGAGTGTAAGAGAGGGGCATATAAAGAATGGTAGCAAGGATGTAAAATTGTTCACAAGCGCTTTAAAAGCCTTTCAGTGCAATAATCGCATAGTTATGGCACAAAGGAAGCATTGGACGATTTTTTACGTGGTAGAATTATCGGACGATTGGAATGTGGACATACCCAGCTGGAAGTATCCGAGGAACTTGGAATCGCCTAAAGTGTCATCTCCAGTCTTTGGCTACGATTCCAAGATGATGGTAATGTGAGTAGATGTTACAGCACAGGTCGCTCCCGAGTTACAACGCTGAATGAGGACCGGTATTTAGCAGTTACTGCAAAAAGAAGCAGACGGAGCACAGTATCAGACCTGTCTGGTCAGCTCTCTGCAGCTACCGGTACGACAGTTTCAAGGCAGACCATGTACAGGCGCTTAGGGCACATTGGTCTATATGCTCGTAGACCTGTCAGATGTGTTCCACTTACCGCAACTCACTGTCGCCTGCGATTAACCTGGAGTAGAGAGCATGCATTGTGGACACTGCAACAGTGGTCTGGTGTGATGTTTTTCGACGAACCCAGGTTTAGTTTGCAATCTGATTCTCACCGGACTTTCATATGGAGAGCGCCAGGTACCCGTTACCACCAAGAGAACACAATTGAATGACACCGCTACGGTGGTGCAGGATGGCTCGTGGAGAGGAACTATTCTTGGTTCCAGAACTGGCCTGCATGTTCAGAGTGTAACGATGACACGCCACATCTATCGGGATGTCATTCTGGAACAACATGCACGGTTGTTTCGGGGTGCCATGGGTGCTGAACTTCTGTTTATGGATGACAACGCCCGTCCTCACCGTGCAAACATTGTAGACGAATGCCTTCAATTTGAGGATATCACCCGTATGGATTGGCCAGCATACTCACCGGACTTGAATCCAATAGAGCATGTGTGGGATATGCTTGGCCGACGAATTGCAGCCCGTCAACCCCCTCCCACTTGTCAACCGGAACTTTGGAGGGCATTGCTTGATGAGTGGTGTAATATTTCCCAAGATCAGATTGATAATTTGATACTCAGCATGCCTTGGCGTTGTAGGGCCTGTATTGCATCTTCCGGGAGACATACTCTATATTAACCATCATACTAACTATGTTATACTGTTTTTTGTAAATAGGTTCTTTTTTGAAATTTGCTCCAGGGAGTAAAAATCGCAATTTTCATTAATTATGTGAAACATATAGCATCTTTTTTGCTCTTTATCTTTTGTTTAATAAATAGACTTTACAAATAAGTCAAATTTGTTTTGCCCAATATTGTCCCGCAATATTGAAGCCATCACAAAACCCCCTCTTAGCATTAATTTGGTTAATTTGCAGCGTTTGCTGAGATACCCGATGTATTGATTCCCCAGACCTTACCCACCGAAATCCATATCCGCTTTCCTCCGATATATTCATTATGTTCGAGTCGCATAAATTTACGCCAAGTAACTCTAGCTGTCTCTCGCAAATACGTGACTCCCCTTCAATTGGGGGACTCTGGGGCAGTCCTCCTCCATTAAGGGGGTAGTTTCAGACAAACAGGAGTGGGAGTTTCCCCGTCCCATTAAGTGTTCGGGCTTTGATTGGGGGGATTCTGTGGCTTGCTGCCTGGCCGGAATAGGACCCTTTCAGGAAGTTATGCTTTGCTTTGATTACTCACTCAACAGCAGAAGTGGATGCGCGTATGTCCGACAGCGGCACAGGGATTAATCTCACTTTCATTGAACGCTTTTCTTACGCACCACTCTCCCGCATGGAAGCCCGTTATGTTTGGTTATGCGAATGGAAGCTTGCTGTTTTAATATGCACTTATGATTTATCTTATTAATTTACCATATTAGATCTCAGAGGGGAAGGGAATCTTGCTATTTTAGGCATAACAACAAACATTATTAGCTCCGCTGATTAGAAATATATGTAGTTTGATTACGAAACCCTACGTATTGATACATTTAAATATGAATATACAAGTTTTAAAATGTTATCCCTTTTTTTCACCTTTTTGTATATTTTATTCAGTATGTGATATATGGATTTATGATTAATATCAATTTCATTGAGCGCCTTATTTACTTATCCTCTCAGCTCTCTATCACATGATTCAGATTCCTGGCAGTGGCCTGAATGCTTTTTTGTGGTTCGAATTCCACTTTAAACTGTTGGTCGTGGTCTTTTTAACCATTATGTGCACAAGATGACCGCACGGCAAAAAAACCGAAACAAACCAAGCCTCTGAACTCCAGCATGAAAGCCGGTTCTGTTTGGATAACGCTGCGAATAGAAGCTTTGCTATTTCACGCATAACAACAGGCCTTATTATCTCCGCTGATTAAAATTCCATATAGGTTGATTACGATAACGTGCACCGAGATTCATTTAAATATGAACTCTATACAAGTATTCAAATGTCATCCCTTTTGGTAACCTTTTATATATTTTATTCAGTATGTGATATATGGATTTATGTTTAATCTCAATTTCAATTACTTTAACATCTTAGATCTCAGATGGGAATGGAAGCAATAATAATAATAATCATTATTAACTCCACTGATTAAAAGACCATGTAGACTGATTACGGTAACGTGCCAACAGATATATTTAAAAATGAACTCAATACACGTATTCAAATGTTATCCCCTTTGGTCATCCTTTTGTATATTTATTCAATATGTGATATATAGATTTATGATTAATCTCAATTTTAAAGAATCGTAATTACTTTAACATCTTAGATCTCAGATGGGAATGGAAGCTTCCTGTTTCAGCAATAATAACAAGCAATACTAGCTTCGCTGATTAAAACTCCATGTAGGCTGATTAAGATAACGTGCCTATAGATACATTTAAATATGAACTCTATACAAGTATTCAAATGCCGTCCCTTTTGTATATTTTATTCAGTATGTGATATACGGATTTATGATTAAACTCAATTTCAATTACTTTAACATCTTAGATCTCAAATGGGAATGAAAGCTTGCCATTTTAGGCATAAAAACAAGCCTTATTAGCTCCACTGATTAGAAACCCGTGTAGGCTGATTACAATAACCTGCATAGAGATACATTTAAATATGAATTCAATACACGTATTCAAATGTTATCCCTTTTGGCCATCCTTTTGTATATTTTATTCAGTATGTGATTATAACAATAATTTACAGTTTTTAGGTGTACAGTTTATGCACACATAAAATATAATTTTTTTTTTTCAAATTTTAATTTTGTTTCATTTACTTCAATAAATTTTGTGTCTTATAAGAAATTATATAATTCCATTACCTTAAACTTTTTATTTTTTATTTTACACACTTATTTTCCCTTCACTTCATTTCTTTCTTATTTATTTGCACTTCAATTTATTTATTATTAAAGTTAATTTTCCCATTATGTAAATTAAAACATTGTTTAAAATATGAATACACTGCAATATTAATGTTTAATTCGATAATTATAAATGTTAATTTGATGTTTAATTTATATATATATATATATTCTTTTATTTTTACATATGAGTGCGTTTATTGTTGCAATTATGCATGACATTAATTAGCGCACCGACATCTGATGATGGTAATTCATTGTTGAGAAAAGTTTTGGATGTAACTGCATTCTCTTGTTGTAAAGTAAAAACCCCAGAACAGTCCCACCAGGTATCAATTCGCATACGTTACTGTAAATTCGTGACATTTTGCAAACATTTCCACATTCACCATTGTATCTCCGAGTTTCTGAAATCAGTGATTTCAATGAATCCATAATGGATTCGAATCAAGTTTTTTAAATCACGAATAATGTCATTTTATTATATTGTATGCTTTTTCACGCTACGAAATCAGTTATCTGGCATTAGTTAATTTATGGTTTTTATTCTTACATTTGCGATAGTATCAAATACATGAATTAAGTTAAAAGCATACATTAAAAAAATTTAAATAACTCTCTAATTTAAATAACTTTCAATATAAGTTTTATTGTATTAAAATATACCACTGCAATAAAATTAATTATAACAAAGTCGATAAAAAATTAATAGGCATACTCTTTAACAAATCAGCGTAGTTAATTTTAATTTTAAGTTTCATATATAAAATTTTATTTTTAAAAAAATATTAAAGCAATATATCTGCAAAATAAAACAATTCATGAATTTGCTAATGCAAAATTGTATGCATGCATAATTTAAGAAAAGGTTTATTAACTTATTTTCAAGCACACGGAACTTAAAATGTTGCTAATATTTATTTTTGCAAGTAAATAATGCCTCAAAATGTCTAGACTTAAAAAAAAAATGATAAAAAGAAACTACTGAATTCGTCGACTTGCAAAATATAAGGCAACCAGCACTTCTCAACTCAATCGCTAACGAGCAAAGTCATTTAAAGTTTTAAATTTGTAATGAATTTTTAATTAGAATTAAAAACAAAAGTACCTAATTAAGAAAGCTACTTTGCAAACATTAGTCTGTAGCGAAAACAGAATAACTGGCAAAATAATACATCAGAGCATTTAATTATAAGCATCAATTAAAAGCATTTAATCAAGAGTGTTTAAAGCTGCATATTTTGGTGGAAATTTTTGAAAAAAATTGATTATTATTTCATTTTTATAAACGAAATTTTAATTGCATGCAATATAAAATCATAATTAATAATTCAATATTGCAATTATTTTTTTTTAAATCCGGACATTTTGTCTTTTTCAACACTTAGTCTACGATGTATCCCTGAAGAACTATGTAATTGTGTTTCAGTAAAATATCCCTAAAAAGAAAGTAGTAGACTTTCCTTATTATAATATCCATAAAAAGAAAATAGTAGATGTTCTTTCTTATAATATTCATAAAAAGAAAATAGTAGACGTTTTTATTATAATAACAATATAAAGAAAGTAGACGTTCTTTATTATAATATCAATAAAAAGAACATATTAGAGGTTCTTTATTATAATATAAAAAGAAAGGAACAGACGTTCCTTATTGCAATATTCATAGAAAATAGTAGATGTTCTTTATTATAATATCAATAAAAAGAAAGTATACGTTCTATGTATCATATCAATAAAAAGAAAATAATAGAGGTTCTTTATTATAATATCAATAAAACAAAAGTAGTTGACATTCTTTATTATAATATCAATAAAACGAAAGTAGTTGACGTTCTTTATTATGATATCAATATAGTAGACGTTCTTTAATATTAATAAAGAAAGCATATATTAGTAGAAGAAAAAATATATTATTTTTAATCTATCTATCAATCTATGTATATATATATATATATATATATATATATATATATATACATATATATCAAACATATATATATCTGTATCTATTTTTCATTATTCATTCATATTCAAGGGTGCACTCCCGTATTGAACTGAAAATAGTAAGTCCTATCTGTAAGTGGTACTTAATGTAATCTACTTTAATATGGGAGTAATAAGTGCATTGTGTTCCATAATGCTGAGATTAAACCTACATCACTCTCTACGTGTGTCAAAAGTATCCGCATGAACATAATTTTCACTGCTTATTTAATAATAAAAAATAAACCAACTCTGTAGGTGAATTGGAAAACAGATCTTGCTTTATTTGGTCATGCGGAGACTACCGAAAGGTTTGAAACGGTGGTTTCCGTAACTCGTGCAGCTACCATTATGGAACTTGTGACTTCTTCAAAGCGTTTCTTGTTGAAAGAGATCAAAAGTCATCTTAAGGTATAAGTAACAGTCAGCTAGGTATAAACTAAATAATAATTAATAATAATACTTAATTAAAGAAGTAGTTCTATAATGGACTAAACAAATCTACACACACACACACTCGCATACACACATATATATGTGCATATATATATTTACATTACATTGGCTGTACTACGTAATATACAGAATATCTCAGCATCAGATTTACAAATTTCTATAACGGCTAAGGTGCATCTTAGACGAATGGCAATTGCATTATTAACAAAGGTGTGATAAAGCATTCCTTGTGCGGGAGTGCACACAAAGACACCGGTAGTGTAAGGACATCATGAAAGCAAATAAAAAGTTGGACATATTCAACGTATATAAAAAATTAACAGTGGTCAATTATAAGAAATCAAAATTAGGGATGGATGTCATTTTCAAAGGTCTTCAAAAAAGCAGTCTGTAACGATAAGTCACAGGCACCATGGTGCACTATAAGTTGATGGGCTATAGATGTAGCACTATAAAATGGTGGGCTATACATAGTGCGTTATAAATCATGCAATTTAACAAAGAATGTCCTATTGTATCAAATCTAGAATAGTCTCTTCTATTTCTAGAGTCCATACCACTCACAATTCATGACTCTGGGAAAAAAACCTCTCAAATAAGCAATGGTGCAGGAATCCAAATGGATTTGCATGAAAGTATACAGTTGGTGCAAGCATCCAAAGGAATTTGCATTAATGATACATTCAGATGAAACTAACCCAAGTGCTGAGCATACCATTTATTGCACGCTGTAACAACGTAACCTAGATGTATTTCCGTTAATTCCGCATTTGTATATTCAGACAACCCATCTCCGCTGCTATGAAGTGTGAAATGAAGAATATCTGAGGCAATACCATCTCGTGCAACAAAACTATACATTCATATATATATATCGATACCATATACAAAAGGATGATAAAATTGGAAATATTTGAATAGTTGTATTGAGTTTATGTTTAAATTTATGTATATACACGTTATCGTAATCAGCCTGCATGGATTCTTAATCAATGGAACTAATAAGGCTTGTTGTTGTACCTAAAATAGCAAGCTTCCATTCGCAGCGGCATCCAAACACAACCGGCTTTCATGCGGTAGACAATAAGTAAATAAAGCGGTCAATGAAAGTGAGATTAATCCCTGGCCGCTGTCGGACATATGCGCATCCTCTCTGCTGCTGAGTGAGTAATCAAAACAGAGTATAACGTCCTGAAAGGGTCCTATTCCGGCCAGGCAGAAAGCCGCACAATCCCACCAATCAAAGCCCGGACACTTAGTTGGCCGGGAAACTCCCCCTCCGGTTTGTCCGAAACTCCCCCTTTAATGGAGGAGGACTGCCCCAGAATCTGTGTGTGCCAAAGCCCCCAATTGAAGGGGAGTCACGTATTTGTCAGAGACAGCTAGAATTACTTGGCGTAAATTTATGCAACTCAAACACAATGAATATATCGGAGGAGAGCGAATATGGATTTCGGTGGGTCAGGTCTGGGGCCTTAATGCTTCGTGTATCTCAACAAACGCTGCAAATTAGCTTAAATTAATGCTAAGAGGGGGTTGTGTGATGGGAATGCTGAAATATTGGAAAACATACCTCCCACATGGCGGTCGGTTAATGAAGTGAGGATAGATGGGGGTAATGAAAGTCGATTGATCTTTGTTGGTTTTTGTATGGATGTTTTATGAATATTTTGCATGAAGGGCTCGACTATTGTAGGTTACTCTCTGTATTACGAGAAGGTAAATGATTTATTTCGATAGTAAATGCCTATTTGTAAAATGGTTTTCCTTTGTAATGGTTTGTGGAGTTGTTTAAATTTTGTGCCACAATAAATATGAAATGATATTTTTGTGTCTTAATTTGCTTGTAAAATGGATTTACTTTCCCATATTGCTATATATATATTTAAACCATTCATAAAATAGTTTCCCTTTGTAATGGCTTGCTGGAGTAGTAGTTTCGTGCCACAATAGAATTCTTCTAATGCAGCTGGTAAACACTTAAACAGGTGTTCTTTACTCCTTAAAGCAGGCGCTGCACAGCTGTTACTCATTTAACACTACAAACTTTAACATCTTAGGCTTCTTTGAGATTGAGATTAAACTTAAATACATGCATCACATACCGAATGAAATATACGAAATATGACCAAAATGGATGACTTTTGAATGCTTGTATATAGAATGCTCACATTTAAATGTATCTATATGCACGTTATTATAATCCGCCTGCATGGATTTTTAATCAGTGGAGCTAATAAGGCTTGTTGTTGTGTCTAATATAGCAAGCTTCCATTCGCAGCGGCATCCAAACATAGCGGGCGTTCATGCGGAACTGAGAAGGTAAGTAAATAAAGGGCTCAATGAAAGTGAGATTAATCATTAATACATATATCACATACTGAGTAAAACATAAAAAAGAATGACCAAAAGGGAAAACATTTTAAAACTTATATTGAATTATGATCTAAATGTATCTATATACACGTTATTGTAATCAACCAACATGTATTTTTAGTTGGCGGAGCCAATACGGCTTGATAATATTTCTAACATAGCAAACATATTATCATCTAAGATCTAAGATAAGATCTTCTTTGAAGTTGAGATTAATCATAAATACATTCTGATGACTAAAAGGGATAACAATTGAATACCTGTATTGAGTTCATATTTAAATGCATCTATATACGCGTTATTGTCATTAGCATGCATGGATTTTTAATCAGTGGAGCAAATAAGGCTTGTTATTATGCCTGAAACAGCAAGCTTCCATTCGCAGCGGCATCCAAACATAACCGGATTTTATGCGGAGAGGGTGAGTAAATAAAGCGCTCAATGAAAGTGAGATTAATCCGTGCCTCTGTCCGACAGGATCCATATGCGCATCCCCTCTGCTGTTGAGTGAGTAATCAAAGCAGAGTATAACATCCTGAAAGGGTCATATTCCGGCCAGGCAGAAAGCCGCACAATCCCCCAATCAAAGGCCGGACACTTAGTAGGGCGGGGAAACTCCCTCCTTAATGGAGGAGGACTGCTCCAGAATCTGTGTGTGCCAAAGCCCCCAATTGAAGGGGAGTCACGTATTTGCCAGAGACGGCTAGAGTTACTTGGCGTAAATTTATGCAACTCAAACACAATGAATATATCCGAGCGAATATGGATTTCGGTGGGTCAGGTCTGGGGCCTTAATGCTTCCTGTATCTCAACCAAACGCTGCAAATTAACTTAAATTAATGCTAAGAGGGGGGTTTTGTGATGGGAATGCTTAAGTATTAGAAGACATACCTCCCAGTGGCATTCGGGTAATGAAGTGAGGATAGATGGGGGTAATGAAAGTCGATTGATCATTGTTGGTTTTTGTATGGCTGTTTTATGAATATTTTGGGATGAAGTGCTCAACTATTGGAGGTTATTCTCGGCCTTACGTGGTCAGTTAAAGATTTATTTGGATAGTAAATGCTTATTTGTAAAACATTTTTCTTTTGTAACGATTTGCCGATTTGCTTGAACTTCTTTCCACGTAATGATTTTTTTACATTAATTTGAATTTAGACATTTAATATCTATATTGGTATATATATATATAACATAAAATGTTTAATTTAAGTAACAAATATAATGATTCATCGTTTAATAAGAAAATATATATGAAATATATAACCATGCTTCCTTCGGCACACTGGCAATAGCGGCCAGAGGAGAAATGGTTAGTAGGCCTCGAGACTTTCTCCCGAGAGGAAGTACAGATCAGCCATTCGCTTCTGTTAAAAAACGTTTAGTTTACAGTCTCTCATCGCGAAGAGGAAATATATTTTGCGCAACCCTACGTATTGATTGTATTATAGACTCTTACATTGAGAAGAAGTATATTTCTTGCAATTCTGCGGTAGCTGATTTCAGTTCTTTCTTCAAAGAAGTGGATTCTACAATGATCTGCCTTTTACTTTAAATGCATTAAATATTGTACATGTCTAATTATATATGTGTGCGGTGTTTGTGCATGTGTAAATAAAACTATCAGTCCTCAAATCAGTGCCTCTAGTACTTCATCCCAGTCACAACAATTTACAATTTGGCTGTCCAGCCTGCACACTTCAAATATTTAATTGTAACAATGTTTTCCACAAATGTAAAAGTAACGAGTTACTTTGATACATACATTATTTTTTACAAGATTCATTTTTATAACAGTTCCTTCTCCCAACTATTAAATATTTCCCATTCCTTAAGACGTATGTTATTCTTTTGTTCTTTTCAAATTACTTCAACTAAATAGAAATACACATACGAAAAGAAACCAGCCAGTAGACACAAATTTCCATTAATCTGTGCCATCCGATTCTGAGTAGAATTGTTTTCAGAGAAAAAGGAACACAATACTGCAGGACAAAAGAAAAAAAGAACACAATTGCGAAAGCGGAATGAGCATACGCTGATATCTGGAATTCCGCTCAACCCATGTAAACTGATGTCTAAAAGAACCATTTTCTCTCTCGTTGAAAGAGCGATGGACTAAATCTTTTAAAACAAGATGAATTCGTTTAGCAAAACTATCTATCTTTAGAGTTATTGTTAAATTTTGTTGAAATAGTTTTAAATTTTCAATTCTTCATTTTTTAATAAAAGTATTTAAAAACACCAAAGCTAGCAAGAAAAGTCATTATCTTTCAAATACTTACCTTTTTATATTAGTAAAAGTAATAAAATTGTTCTAAATATATTTATATTGGGGCCTGATGACCGAGTGGCCCGCGCTCTGCCGATCGGTGCCACATATTACGGGTTCGAGTTCCGGCTACGCCAATAAACTTTTGGCCCAACATAGGGCTGTTATTCTGCTGCTGCTGGTGATATAAACAAAATAAAATAATAAGATATAAATAAAATTCAAATAAATAATAACATCATAAACGAATTCATATGACAGATACAACAGATACAATAATGTTTGAAAATTGTATTTAAAAAAAAATAAGTAAGAAAATTAAATACATTTAGTAAATTTATTTATTTATTAATTTTTTGTAAATTTTACGTAAAAAATGTATTATGTTAATGTATTTTTCCACCACCAGGATTAGAACCTGAAGCCTGTGGTACCAACGGGCAGAGCGCTAGCAATTGGCCACCAGGTCGTAACTAGACTTGAAGAAGGCATGTCGTGTGGGATACACCGACAAATGTTGATATTTAGCACTACCCAGGGGGCACGTGTAGCTTGAAAATATGCTACAGACGAGAGTAACACTTCTCCCACAAAGTTCTATGATCTTTTCAGACAGTAACCTACGGTTTAAAGTGGATTCCGAACCATTGAAATCATGCGCAGCACCGCTACAGCGCTTGCCACGCGGCCATCAGTCTTTTGGGGGGGGGGGCCCAAAAAAAATAATAAGATATAAATAAAAACAAGAATCCTAAAAGACTTTTTATGCTATACATATTAAAAAATTATAACATTTGAATGAAAAGGTGATTTTATATTTTTCTTTTAAGAAGAAATAATACTATTTATCACTGTGATGAAAATAAAGCAACAAATGCAAAGTCATGAATTCCGTTACTCCAAAGGGTAAAAACGATTGAAAATAAAGAAAAGAAAAAAAAAGAATATGTGCATGTTTAGTAATCTAGAATCTTCTAATCAAATCTTCTGATGTTTTTAAACTCTGACATATTAAAAACATTGCATTATTGCCAATACAGCAGATACCACATATCACCGCCTCGTCTTTTTTTTAAAAAAATGTTCCCCTTCTGTCGTTATTATTATTTTTTTTTATTCGTTCTTCAACAAAATTCTTCTGGCCACTTTTTTATTTCTTTTGAGAAGGATATTTTTTTTTAATCTTTCTTTATACCTTATTTATGTAGATTAGAAGACAGATGGCTAGTCGTTTGCATAAGTCAAAAGAACCTTTCGGAAGACAAAACAGCCGAGGACTGTTCAAAAGGACGATTATAGATTTTTACTTTTTGTTTCAAAAACTGGGGAGGACCTCTTTTCGACTGCGAATAGAATTCGGGGGGGCAGAGGAAGAGGGGCATTTCCTTTGCAGAAAAGGGATTCCAGTGGCGCTGTTTTCTTTCCTTTCATATTTCCCCCTTAACTTCGGCATTCAGGTCGATGGGGCTTATTTTTGCATAAAATGAAACAGAAAGATTGCTGCCGTGTGTGCAAAAATACTTCCAGCAGCTGCTGGGCGAAAGGAACTGCGTTTTGTTCGCGCCAAAAAGGTTCTTTCTAACTTCCACAGAGCTTCGATATTAAATTGAGTTTGGGACGGGGCAGACTTCGGAAGTCGAAATCACTGACTGCGAGTGTGAGGCTCGTCAATTTGTCTTCGAGACTCCTTAAGCACCTTTTCTTCCGTTTCGGGACAACTGGTTATTACGAACTGAATAAATAAGACGGTGATATGTCAAAATCCCGGGTACAATTTTTCTGTTTGGAAAAATTTGATACACTACTACATATAAGTAGATAGATAAATATTATATATATAATGCAGTTTTTTTTTTGTTTATTAAATGATTTTTATTTTCGCTGCTGAAACTATTCAACACTTCAAACCTTGAACAGTTTATTCCTTTTTCTTTCTTTTTTTTAGAGGTTTGAATGTGAGGTACTTCATTTTATTACGAATGCTATGATGGGTTTGTTATACACTCAAGAGCCAAAGCATTATGACCACCTGTCAATAACGAGTTGGCCCACCTTTGGCGCTCAACACAGCTTCAACCCGCCTTGACATGGATAAATACCGCCGTTTAATACCAGTTAAATACCACTTCCACCTGATCACGTGCCTTACACGTCGTCCAGGCGAGTTCATTGCAAAATGTAGGGGTGGTTATAATGTTTTGGCTCTTGAGTGTACATTTTTGATGGCAGCGACAGTATGTAGTAACTTTTGGGTGCAAAAATATCTTCTAATTCATTCCTCGTGAGTAATTTTTCTGTTCATCATATACGAATTATAAAGTATTAAATATGTAAATAAAAAATTTCTTAAATATATCTGCAAGTAAATCAAAGATTGTTTAAATATAATATGATTGATTTTGTATTGTAATCGAAGATAGAAAATTATACATGGTATGGATGGAAGTTTGTAGGATGTATATAATTTATGTTTATACCATGAATATTTTTAGTGGTTCGTAATCTATTTTAATCTCTTGGTACCCATCCTAAGAGGACCACAGATTGTTGGATGTAGAGATGACACCTCCTGACTAGATATCTGCCAATAGATAGACGACCTCGGTCCATCATAGGGCTTTTTGTGCCGATGATGATGACGAAGATATAAACAAACAAAATATAAATAAAATGCAATTAAAAGCAAAAATCTGAAAATAATTGTTATGAAAAACTATTATAAAATGAAAATTATTGAATGAAAGTTTGTTTTATATTTTTCTTTGAAGAAGAAATAATATTATTTATCACTGTAATGAAAAAAATACAGCATGCAGAGTCGTGAATTCCGTTACTCAAAAGGGAAAATAAAGAATAGCAAAAGAGAATATGTACATGTTTCGTAAACTAGATTCTTCTCACCAAGAAAAAATTGTCAAAGATTAAAAACATTGTATTATTGCCTATACAGCAGATACCACATATCACCGCCTCGCCTTTTTTTAATTTTTTTTCCCATTCCGGCGTTAATATTATTTTTTTTTATTCCTTCTTCACCAAAATTCTTCTGGCCACTTTTTATTTCTTTTGAAACGGAATTTTTTTTTCATCTTTCTTTATACTTTATTTATGTAGATTTGAAGACAGATGGATAGTCGTTTGCATAAGTCAAAAGAACCTTTCGGAAGATAAAACAACCGAGGACAGTTGAAAATGAAGATTATAGATTTTTACTTTTTGTTTCAAAAACTGGGGAGGACCTCTTTTCGTCTGCGAATAGAAAATTCGGGGGAGGGGGGTCAGAGGAAAATTGGCATTTCTTTTGCATAAAATTGATTCCAGCGGCACTTTTTTCTTTCCTTTCATATTCCACCTTTAACTTCGGGATTCAGGTCGATCAGGCTTATTTTTGCATAAAATGAAACGGAAAAATCGCTGCGTTTTGTTCGCGCCAAAAAGGTTCCTTCCACCCTCCACGGCGCTTCGATATTAAATTGAGTTCGGGACGGGGCAGACTTCGGAAGTCGGAATCACTGACTGCGAGTGTGAGGCTCGGCAATTTGTCTTCGAGACTCCTTAAGCACATTTTGGGCCGTTTCAGGAGAAATGGTTATTACGACAGGAATAAATAACACGGTTTTATGTCAAAATCTGGATACAATTTTTCTGTTTTCAAAAAATTGATATCCAAACTTATATATAGATAGTTAAATATTACAATATATTTAAAAGGCAGTTTTTGTGTTTGTTAAACGATTTTCAGTTTAATTGCTGCAGTTATTGAACACTTCCAATCCTGAACAATTATTTCCATTTAATTTCTTTTTTCATGAGATTTCAACGTGAGTTACTTTATTCCTTTGCGAATGCTATGATGGTTTTGTTATATACCTTGATGATAGCGACTGTTTGTTGTAACTTTTGGGTGCAAAAATGTTTTCTAATTCATTCCTCTTGAGTAGCTATTGTGTTCTTCATATACGAATTATAAAGTATTAAATTTGTCAATAAAAAAAAAAAAAAAATCATAAATATATTTGCATGTAGATCAAAGATTTTTTAAGTATAATATAATCGACTTTGAATTGTAATTGTTGATGGGAAATGATATATGGTGATGAGTTTGGATGGATGGATCTTTGTACCACGGATGTTTTTTGTTGTGCGGAATTTTCTTTAAATTCTTGGTCTCCATTATAATAGGACCATAGAGTGTTGGACGCAGAACTGAACCCCCATGCCACCCCCGCAAAAAAAACATATCTTGTCTAAGAATCTGCTAGTTGATAGACGGCCTTGGCCAACCATAGGGCAGTCATGATGCTACTGACAGATCGTTGATTGTGTAAATATAATATAATGGATTTTGTATTGCAATAGATGATAGGAAATGATACATGGTGATAAGTTTGGATAGATGGATGTTTGTAAGATGTGTCAGAGGGATGTTTGTACCATGGATGTTTTTAATGGTCCGGAATCTTCTTTAAACTCTTGGTCCACCTCCTAATATTACCATAGAATGTTCGACTTATATTACAATCCGCACTCATGATTAGAAATCTGCCAGTACGTAAACGGCCAGGGCCCACCGTAGGGCTGTTATGCTAATGCTGCTGATGATGAAGATATAAACAAAATAAAATAATAAGATAAAAATAAAATGCAATTAAAAGCAATCATGATAAATTAAGTCTTATGATATATATTAAAAAATGGAAATGATTGAGTGAAAATTTTATTTTATATTTTTCTTTTAAGAAGAAATAATATTATTTATCACTGTAATGAAAAAAAAAAAAAAAAAAAAGCGCAGCAAATGCAAAGTTGTGAATTTCGTTACTAAAGAGGGAAAAAAAGAGGGAGAAGCAAAGAATGAAAAAAAAAGAATATGTACATGTTTGGTAATCTAGATTCTTCTCATTAAGATAAAAATATTGTATTATTGCCAATACAGAAGATACCACATATCACCGCCTCGTCTTTTTTTTAAAAAAATGTTTCTCTCCCGTCGTTATTTTTTTTTTTTTTTATTCGTTCTTCAGCAAAATTCATCTGACCACTTTTTATTTCTTCTGAAACTGAATCTTCTTTTCCTTTATCTTTCTTTATATATTTTATTTATGTAGATTAGAAGACAGATGAATAGTTGTTTGCATAAGTCAAAAGAACCTTTCGGAAGATAAAACTGCCGAGGACTGTTGAAAATGAAGATTATAGATTGTTACTTTTTGTTTCAAAAACTGGGGAGGGCTCTTTTCGTCTGAGAATAGGAAATTCTGGTGGGGGGGGGGAGCAGAAGAAAATAGGCATTTCTTTTGCATAAAAGTTATTCCAGCGGCATTGTTTTCTTTCCTTTCATATTTCTCCCTTAACTTCGGCATTCAGGTCGATCTGGCTTATTTTTGCACAAAATGAAACGGAAAAATTCCTGCCGTGTGTGCAGAAATACTTCTGGCAGCCGCAGGGCAAAGGGAACTGCGTTTCGTTCGTGCCAAAAAGGCTCTTTCCACCCTCCACGGCTCTTCGATATTAAATTGAGTTTGGGACGGACAGACTTCGTAATTCGAAATCACTGACTGCGAGTGTGAGGCTCGGCAGTTTGTCTTCGAGACTCCTTAAGCACATTTTCTTCCAGTTCGGGACAACTGGTTATTACGACCGGAATAAATTATGATATGATGACGGTGATATGTCAAAATCCAGATACAACTTTTCTGGTTTTTATTCTTTTTTCTGAAGAGATTTGATCATGAAAAACTTGTTTGCATTGCGAATGCTATGACGGTTTTGTTGTACATTTTGAGGATAGCCTTTGTCTATAATAGTTTTAGTGGGCAAAATTGTCTTCTAATTCACTGCTTGTGATTTAGATCTTGCGTATTTTACATATGATACGCACACCTTTATATACATGTGTATACCTTTTTCCTGTATAACAGGTCAGCACTGCCAATTCTTTTCGAGTTTTGTACCTTGTAGAGTCTACAGAAGGGTATTCCGTGCACACCATGTTATCGTAATACATATCTGTCTTTGATTTGCATCCTACTATATACCGACCAGGGGCGTAATGGCCGAGTGGCTAGCGTTTTGGCGCTGGGTACCACATATTTTGGGATCCAGTTATGGCGATGCCCTAATGGGTTGTAGTTGTTCGAAATGCACTTTATACTCTTGGTTCCTGTCTAATAGGACCCTAGAACGTTGGGCTGATAACTCTACCCCGTTAAAAGATAAAATATCTCCTGTCTAGGAATCTGCCATTAGACAGACGGCCTTGGTCCAACATAGAGCTGTTATGCTGATACTGATGAAGATATAAACAAAATAAAATAATTAAGTGCACTTAAAGGCGATAATCATAAAATAATTATGATATATATTAAAAAATGAAAATCATTGAATGAAAAGCTGATTTTACATTTCTTTTAAAAAGAAATAATAGTATTTATCACTAAAGAAAAAAACCAGCAAATGCAGAGTCGTGAATTCCGCTATTCTAAATTGAAAAGCGAAAATAAAGAAAAGAAAAGCAAAATATGTACATGTTTAGTAATCTAGATACTTCTCATCAAGAAAAAAACTGCCAGAGATTAAAAACATTGTATTATGACCAATACAGCAGATACCACATATCACCGCCTCGTCGTTCTTTTAAATTTTTTCCCTTCCCTCGTTATATTATTATTTTTTATTTTTTTCATGCTTCAATAAAATTCTTCTGGCCATTTTTTATTTCTTTTGAGAAGGAATTTTTTTCTTTATCTTTCTGTATACTTTATTTATGTAGATTAGAAGAGAGATGGCTAGTCGTTTGCATAAGTCAAAAGAACCTTTCAGAAGATAAAACAGCCGAGGACTGTTGAAAATGAAGATTATAGATTTTTACTTTTTGTTTCAAAACTGAGAGGGCCCTTTTCGTCTGTGAACGGGAAATTCGGGTGGGGGGCTGAGGAAAATGGACATTTCTTTTGCATAAACGGGATTCCAGCGGCACTGCTTTCATTCCTTTCATATTTCCATCTTAACTTCGGGATTCAGGTCGATCAGGCTTATTCTTGCATAAAATGAAACGGAAGAATAGCTGCTGTGTGTGCAGAAATACTTCTGGCAGCCGTTGGGCAAACGGAACTGCGTTTTGTTCGCGCCAAAAGGGTTCGTTCCACCATCCGCAGTGCTTCGATATGAAATCGAGTTTGGGACGGGGCAGACTTCGGAAGTCGGAATCACTGACTGTGTGTGTGAGGCTCGGCAATTTGTCTTCGAGACACATTAAACCTTTTTTTGGCCGTTTCGTGACAACTGGTTATTACAACAGGAATAAATAAGACGTTGAAATGTAAAATCCGGATACAATTTTTGTCTCTTGGAAAAATGTGATACACACACACATATATATACACAGATAAATATTATTTATGCATATATATATATAGCAGTTTAAATTATTTTTAGTAGCGATATCGCAGTTATTGAACAGATTCAACTTTCAACAATTTCTACCCTTTTCCTTTCTTTTTTAAGAGGTCTGAGAATGAGGAACGAGTACTGTGATGATTTTGTTGCACAGTTTGCAAATAGTACCATTAGCGTGCAAAATGGTCTTCTAATTCACTCCCTGGGTGTGTGTAATTTGGTTTTTGCGGTCTTTATATAAGAACACCCTCCTCTCTCCATATTTATAATATCTCAAATCTGTGCCTCTAGTATCTCAACCCAATCACACTAATTTTCAATATGGTTGTCCAACCTGTGCACCAACAATATTAAATTTAAACAATGTTTTCTAAAGTAAGTAGTTACTTTCATATACATTTTATTTGTTAAAAGTTTCCTTTTTTTTTCATTTATAATAGTTCCTCGTCTCAACAATGAAATATTTCCCTTTCCTTAAGACGTCTGTTTTTTTTCTTATTCTTTCGAACGCACTTAAACTAAATAGAAATATACACATACAAAAAGAAACCGGCCAGTGAACCAAATTTCCATTAATCTGTGCCATCCAATTCTGAGTAGAATTGTTTTCAGAAAAAAGAAACACAATGCTGCAGACAAAAAAAAGAAAAGAACACAATTCCGAAAGCGAAATGAGCATACGCTGATATCTGGAATTCCACTCAACCCATGTAAACTGATGTTTAAAAGAACCATTTTCTCTTTCGTTGAAAGAGCGATGGACGGAATCTTTTAAAACATGAGGAATTTGTTTAGCAAAATTATCTTTCTCTTTTGAGTTATTATTAAATTTTGCTAAAATAGTTTTAAATTTTCAGTACTTTATTATTTTACTAAAAATATTTACGAAAAAAATTAAGACAAATGATAAAAAGAAAATTCATTATCTTTTAAATACTTACATTTTGATGATAATAAAAGTAATAAAATTGTTCCAAATATATTTATATAGGAGTCTGATGGCTGACCGTCTAGCGCTCTGCCGCTCGGTGCCACAGTTTGTCGGGTTCGCGTTCCGGCTGCTCCATGAATATTTCTAGTGGTTCGGAATCCACTTTAAATCTTAGGTCACGGTTTAATATAATCGTAGAACATTGTCTTGAGGCTTAGTTAGTCTTCAGCCCTCTTGGTTCCTCGCTAAAGTGAAGCTGTATATTACCCTTAGCCATGACGCAGTCACCTGACCTGGTCTTCAGCACCTGGTGTAGGATTTCTTGCACCAGTTGAATTAGTAACAACAACATAATACAAGATATGATCATGGCCCTGTCACATGTGAAGGGGTCTTCTGGACCTGGTGTAGGCTTTCCTGCACCAGGGGGATTAATAACAACAACATTATGCAGGATATATATAAGTATATAAAAACTATGTCTTATATAAATGTATAATACGGTATAGTTTATTATAAAAAATTATTAAATTATCTTTCATGAAATATGACTATCATTTAAATATCATGTACTTAATTGATGGGGTACTGTGATTGTGTACAAAAAGTATTTCGAGGATTAAATGTTAATGAAGTAATGGATTAATAGGCATTGAAAAAACGGTGGTAATAGAAATAAAACTGTATCAATATATTTGCCAATCATAAATTTCATAAATATATTTACATGGAGGTCAAATAATTTTAAAATATCATATAATTGGTTTTGTATTACAATTGTTGATAGAAAAGGATATATGGCGATGAATGGATGTTTGCAGGGTATGTAGGATAGACGCTTGTACCATGGATGTTTGTAGTCGTTCGGAATCCACTTTAAACTCTTGGTCCCTGCCAAATATACCCACAGAGCGTAGGGTTGATAAAGAAACCTACCCTGTAAAAAAAAAAAAAAAAAAACATCTCCTGACCAGAAATTTGCCAGTAGGCAGAAGGCTTTGGCCCAACATTGGGCTGTTATGATGATGATGATTAAGATATAAACAAAGTAAAGTAATAAGATATAAATAAAATGCAATTAAAAGCAAAAATCCTAAAAGAATTATTATGGTATACATATTAATAAATGATAAGGATTGAATGAAAAGTTTAGTTTATATTTTTCTGTGAATAAGAAATAATATTATTTATCATTGTAAGAGAAAACATGATGATACTTATTATCACTAGCCTGGTCGCAAATGTAGCTTGAAAAAAGACTACAGACGCGAGTAACACTTCCCCCAAAAAGCTATGCGATCTTTTTAGACAGGGACCTACGGTTTAAAGTGGATTCCGATCCACTACAAACATCCACGACACGGCTGGGACTCTAAACGAAACCAGCGGCAAAGACCGACATCAGGCCCCAAGCAAAATAAAATAATAAGATATAAATAAAAGTAAGAATCAAAAAAATATTTTTATGCTTTGCATATTAAAAAAAAAGATAATGATTTAATGAAATGTTGATTTTATATTTTTTCTTTTATGAAGAAATGATATTATTAATCACTTGAATGACAAAAAACAGCAAATGCAGGGTAGTAAATTCCTTTACTCAAAAAGGAAAAAAAAAAAACAGAGAATAAATAAAAGATAAAAATAATCTGCGCATGTTTATTAATCTAGATTCTTCTGAACCAGAAAAAAATTGTCAAAAATTAAAAACATTGTATTATTGACAATACAGCAGATACCACATATCACCGCCTCGTACTTTTTTTTTTTTTTTTTTTTTTCAATTTTTTCCTACCATCGGTTTTTTGTTTTATTATTTTTTTTTGGTTCCGCTCTGCAACGAAAATCTTCTGGTCACTTTTTTTTTTCTTTTATCTTTCTTTATGCTTTATTTATGTAGATTAGAAGACAGATGGATAGTCGTTTGCATAAGTCAAAATAACCTTTCGGAAGATAAAACAGCCGAGAACTGTTGAAAATAAAGATTATAGATTTTAGTTTTTGTTTCAAAACTGGGGAGGGCCTTTTTTCGTCTGTGAATAGGAAATTCAGGCGGGGGGGGGGGTCAGAGGAAAATGGGCTTTTCTTTTGCATAAAAGGGATTCCAGCGGCACTGCTTTCTTTCCTTATTTCCTCCATATTTCCCTCTTAACTTCGGGATTCAGATCGATGGGGCTTATTTTTGCATAAAATGAAACGGAAAGATCGCTGCTGTGTGTGCAAAAATACTTCTGGCAGCCGCTGGGCAAAAGGAACTGCGTTTTGTTCGCGCCAAAAATGTTCTTTCCACACTCCACAGCGCTTCGATATTAAATTGAGTTTGGGACGGGGCAGACTTCGGAAGTCGGAATCACTGACTGCGAGTGTGAGACTCGGCAATTTGTCTTCGAGACTCCTTAAGTACATTTTCGTCCATTTCGGGACAACTGGTTATTACGACCGGAATAAATAAGACGGTGATATGTCAAAATCCGAATACAACTTTTCCTGTTTTTAAAAAAAACATTTGACATATATATATATATATATATATATATATATATATATATATATATATATATATATATATATATATATATATATATATATATATATATATATATATATATATATATAATGCAGTGTTTGTGTTTATTAAATGATTTTCAGTTTAGTCGCTGCAGCTATTGAATACTTCCAATCTTAAACAATTTCTCACTTTTACTTTCTTTTTTAAGAGATCTGAACGTGAAATACTTCATTCCATTACAAATGCTATGATGCTTTTGTTATATATCTTGTTGCAACGAGATACTGTTGCAACAAGATATATAACTAGATATATAGCAAGATATATAACAAAATATATATGTACTTGCAACTGTTGTAACTATTGGGTGCAAAAATGTCTTGTAAATCACTACTCGTAAGTATTTTTTGTGTTTTTTATATACGAAATATTAAGTATTAAATTTGTCAAATAATAGAATTCTTCAAATAGTAATAATTTTTCAAAACTTCAGAAATATATTTACATGTAGATCAAAGAGTGTTTAAATATAATATAATAGATTTTGTATTGTAACCGAGGATAGGAAAGGATATATGGTGATGTGTTTGGATGGGCGTATGTTTGTATCATGGTTGTTTTGGGGGGTTCAGAATCTACTTTAAAGATATATCCCCATCTTAATAAAGCCATAGAGTGTTGGACGTAGAGCTGACAAAGCTACCCTGAAAAAAAAAAAAAAAAAAAACTCCTGACGAGAAATCTGCAGTAGGCGTACCACCTTGGCCCATCACAGGGTTGTTATGCTGGTGATGATGTTGATGAAGATATTAACAAACTAAAATAATAAGATATAAATAAAATGCTATTAATACCAATAATCATAAAATAATTGCTATGATATACTTATTAAAAATGATAATGATGGAAAAAAAATTAATTTTATATTTCTTTTAAGATGAAATAATATTATTTATAATGTAATGACAAAACGTGCTGATACTCTTTATCACTACACAGGGAACACGTGTAGCTTGAAAATATGCTACGGACGGGAGTAACACTTCCTCCACAAAGCTATACGACCTTTTTAGAGAGGAACCTACGGCTTAAAGTGGATTCCGATCCACTACAAACAACCACGACACGGCCGAGACTAGAGGCACCGAGGGCTAGAACGCTAATCACTCGGCCATAAGCCAAAATAATAACAAAATAAAATAACCTATAAATAAAAGAAAGAAACCTAAAAGAATTGTTATGCTACACATAAAAAAAAAGATAATGATTGAATGAAAAGTAGATTTTATATTTTTTTTAATCAGAGATAGTATTATTTATCACTGTAATGAAAAAACAACAGCAAATGTAAAGTCGGGAATTCCGTTACTATAAAGGGAAAATAAAGAATAGAAACAAAAAATAATATGTACATGTTTAGTAATCTAGATTCTTCTCATCCAGAAAAAATTGTCAAAGATTAAAAACATTGTATTATTGCCAATGCAGCAGATACCACATATGAACGACTCATCTTTTTTTTTAAATTTTTCTAGATTTTTTATTTTTTATTTATTTTTTTTTTATTCCTTCTTCCACGAAATTCTTCAGACCACTTCTTATTTCTTTTGAGACGGATATTTTTTTTTCCTTCATCTTTCTTTATACTTTATTTATGTAGATTAGAAGACAGATGGATAGTCGTTTGCATAAGTCAAAAGAACCTTTCAGAAGACAAAACAGCCGAGGACTGTTGAAAATGAAGATTTTAGATTTTTACTTTTTGTTTCAAAAACTGGGGAGGGCCTCTCTTCGTCTGTGAATAGGAAATTCGGGGAGAGAGGGGGGGGCAGATGAAAATGGGCTTTTCTTTTGCATAAAAGCGGCACTGTTTTCTTTCCTTTCATATTTCCCTCTTAACTTTGTGATTCAGGTCGATCTGGCTTATTTTTGCATAAAATTAAACGGAATAATCGCTGTCGTGTGTGCAGAAATACTTCTGGCGGCCACTTTGCAAAACGGAACTACGTTTTGTTCGAGCCAAAAAGTTTCTTTCCGCCCTCCACAGCGCTTCGATATTAAATTGAGTTTGGGACGGGGCAGACTTCGAAAGTCGAAATCACTGCCTGCGAGTGTGAGGCTCGTCAATTTGTCTTGGAGACTTCCTCGAGCACATTTTCGGCCGTTTCGGGACAACTGGTTATTACGACCGGAATAAATAAGACGTTGATATGTCAAAATCATTATAAAATTTTTTCTGTTTAAAAAAATTTGATACACACATTCAAGTATGTAGATAGATATATTATATATATATATGACGCAGTTTTTGTGTTTATTAAAAGAGTTACTGTTACGTTACTGCAGTTATTGAACACTTCCAATACTAAGCAATTTATAATATTTCTTTTCTTTTTAAAGACAACTGAACGTAAGGATTCGTAAGGCAGGTGGGGAGGGGAGTTGTAGTATTACTAGAGTTTTTTGTATATTTTCATGATACACGTGCGTCCTGGTGGTGCTAAATCAGTAACAGCGGTGCTGAGCTTGCTTACAGTATAAATATAACTGCCTATATTGCACGCTGGATTAGAAAAAAAAAAGTGTATGATTAAATATGTGTGGGGTTTGTGTGTGTGCAAATTAAATTGAGAGTTCTCAAACATGTTCTTTATTATCTAATTAGTAATTTACAATTTAGTTGTCCCACCTGTGCACTACAAATATTTAATTGAAACCAGGTATATAATTAAAACTACTAATATCAAAGTAATTGGTTACTTTGATACATAATTTATTTGTTACAATGATTCATTCAATTCCTTCTATTAGCTCTCACTCTCCCTATATATATCTTGTTCAAATATTCAATCGTTAATAAAACACATTTTATAAATCCACTCAAGTTCAAATACATTTTTTTGAACTTGTAGTGGAAGACACTTTATGTTAATACAGTTTTTTCAAATATTAATTCAGTAATTAAAATTTAATTAATTAGTTTTAGTTTTTTTTTATATTTAAGTTGCATATATCTACCAATAGATGGCGCCAGATAAACATAAAAAAATGAGTGAAAATTATTTATAAAGGACTTTTCTGCAATAGAGTGGAAAAAAAGTAGGAATTGACTTACATTTTTTTTTTTTATATATATTACTTGTTTTTAAAACAATTCATCGTCTAAACTGCGAAATATTTCCCATTCCTTAAGACGTATAATATTTTCTGACAGTTTTGAACGCACTTAAACTAAATGGAAATATACACATACGAAAATAAACTTTCTCTTTTGACATATTGTTAAGTTTTTGTTGAAATAGTTTTAAATATTCTGTTACTTTATTATTTTTCCAAAAATATATCTGAGAAAGAAATTAAAAGGCCAAACTAACAGGAAAATTCATTATTTTTTAAATACTAATGTCATTGCTGTAAATATATATATATACGAAAACTGCAACAGTCTGTAGTTGGAGACGAATGTATCTTGCTAATCAAGAAAATACGTGAATGATTATAGAAATTACAGAAGTGCAGCAGTTAGAAGGGGCTGTTCCAAATAATGATGTAGAACTAAGTTTAATAGAAGTTAGTATAGCGACCGAATTTATTAGATATAGGTAGAGTTCAGGAAGAGCAAAACGGATTTTATTGCAAATATAGAGTGAGATAGATAGATATATTGGTCGAGGTGTGAAGTAAAAATGTATAAAAGAGGAAACAGTAGAATATATTAAAAGGAACATTTTAAAAACATAATAATGGTATTAGTTTAAATACTGGCATAAAAAAGGACAAATAAACTATATATATATATGCTCTGGCACTCCGTTCCAGAGGTTTCAAGTTTAAATCCCAGAGGTGGCATGAATGATTGTAGTGGTTCGGAATCCCCTTTAAACTGTAGATCCCGGTCTTATATGGCTGTAGAGCTTTGGAAGCAATGTTGACATCCCTGACCTGTAAAGAAGAAAACATCTCCTGTTTAGAAATCTGCCAGTGCGTAGACAGCTTTGGCACGCCATGGGACTGTTGCGCCACAGATGATGATAATTATGATATATATATACAATGAAGTGACAAAAGTCATGGGATACCTCTTAATATCGTGTCGGCCCTCCTTTCGCCCGGCGAAGTGCAGCAACTCGACGTGGCATGGACTCAACAAGTCGTTGGAAGTCTTCTGCAGGAATATTGAGCCATGCTGTCTCGATAGACGTCCATAATTGTGAAAGCGTTGATGGTGCAGGATTTTGGGCACGAACAGACCCCTCGATGATGTCCCATAAATGCTCCATAGGATTCATGTCGGGCGATCTAGGTGGCCAGATCATTCGTTGGAATTGTCCAGAATGTTCTTCAAACCAATCGCGAACAGTTGTGGCCCGGTGACTTAGCGCATTGTCATCCATAAAAATCGCATCGTTGTTTGGGTACATGAAGTCTATGAATGGCTGCAAGTGATCTCCAAGTAGCTGAACATAAGCATTTCCAGTCAATGTTCGGTCCAGTCGCACCAGAGGACCATGTCCATGCCATAGAAAAACAGCCCACACCATTACGGAGCCACCACCAGCTTGAACAGTACCTTGCTGACAGTTTGAGTCCATGGCTTCGTAGGGTCAGCGCCACACTTGAACCCTACCATCAGCTCTTACCAACTGAAATCGTGACTCATCGGACCAGGCCACGGTTTTCCATTCATCTAGAGACCAACCGATATGCTCACGGGCCCACGAGAGTTACTGCAAGCGATGTCGTTCTCGTAAAGGCACTCGAGTCGGTCTTCTGCTGGAATAGCCCAAGAAAGCCAAATTTCTCAGCACATTTCTAACAGACAAGTCCCTTGTACGTCCCACATTGATTTCTGCGGTTATTTGACGCAGTATTGCTCGTCTGTTAGAATTTACGACTCTTTGCAGACATCGCCGGTCTCGGTCGTTAAGTGCAGGCGGTTGACCACTGCGCTGTCCATGGTGGGATGTTATGCCTGAAATTTCATACTTTCGGCACACTCTTGACACAGTGGATCTGGGAATGTTGAATTCCCTAACGATTTCCGAAATGGCATGACCCATGCGTCTAGCTCCAACTAACATTCCGCGTTCAAAGCCTGTTAATTCCCGTCGTGCGGTCATCATCACGTCAAAACCTCTTCACATGAATAACTTGAACAGAAATGAAAGCTCTGTGAAAGCACTGCGCATTTATACCTGTTCTACGCGATGCTACTGCCATCTGAAAATTGCATATTGCTATCCCATGACTTTTGTCACTTCAGTGTATAAGAACACATCATAGAAACACAAAAATTTATGGAGAATTGACAAAGAGTATGCTACACACAAATTTTGTAACAAAACCATCATTCACAAGGCTATAAGCATCTCTCTCAATAAAAAGGAAGAATTTTTTTAATATATGATGTCTGCGAAATGTGTACGATATTAAAATTTCACTTGTGTATCAAAAATAGGACATGCAAGTTTTAATACATATCAGATAGAAAGGTTTTTAAAATAATTTGACCATAACATTCGAAAATTAACAATGAAATTACTAAACACTACTAGATATATGATAGGATGGAAGTCAAAGACACATTTAACAACGTATTCCGACAGCATGGAGTAGACAGAATATCCTTCCGTATAGAGTTTGCAAATAACAGACTGAAACGAATTGCTTAATAAAGTAAATTAACAATAATTATTAAACTAAAAAGGGTTATAGTTTATAAAGTAAGAATGGTTATAAGTATATATATATATATATATATATACAAATATGGAGGTGAGGATGTTGGTATACAAATAATACAAAAATTGAAGGCGATCTCACAAGCAGGGTACCAGAAAAAAAATTTTTAGTTCATCTACTACATACAATTGCTACCGTCAAACTGTATAACAAAGCCATCATAATGTCCGCCCTGCAAAGATGTACGTTCTCCCATTCAAACCTCTAAAAAAAAAAGAAAAAGGAATAAATTGTTCAAGATTGGAAGTGTTCAATAGCTACAGCAACTAAATTGAAAATCATTTAATAAACACAAAAACCACTTTATATAGATATATTTACCTAACTACATATATGTGTATGTGCATCAAATGTTTCCGAAACAGAAAAATTGTAGCCGGATTTTGGCATATCACCGCCTTATTTATTCCGGTCGTAATAACCAGTTGTCCCGAAACGGAAGAAAATTGGCTTAAGGAGTCTCGAAGACAAATTGCCGACCCTCACACTCGCACTCAGTGATTTCGACTTCCCAAGTCTGCCCCGCCCCAGAACTCAATTTAATATCGAAACGCTGCGGAGGGTGGAAAGAGCCTTTTGGAGCGAACAAAACGCAGTTCCTTTTTGCCCAGCGGCTGCCAGAAGTATTTCTGCACACACGGCAGCTATTTTTCAGTTTCATTTTATGCAAAAATATGCCTAATCGACCTGAATCCTGAAGTTGAGAGGGAATTATGAAAGGAAAGAAAAGAGTGCCGATGGAATCCCTTTTATGCAAAAGAAATGCCCATTTTCCCTCTGCCCCTCTCCCTCCCCGAATTTCCCATTCACAGACGAAAAGAGGTCCTCCCCAGCTTTTGAAACAAAAAGTAAAAATCTATAATCTTCATTTTCAACAGTCCTCGGCTGTTTTATCTTCCGAAAGGTTCTTTTGACCTATGCAAACGACTATCCATCTGTCTTCTAATCTACATAAATAAAGTATAAAGAAAGATAAAAGTAAAAAAAATAAAAAGTCACAAAAGAAATAAAAAGGGGCCAAAAGAATTTTGTTGAAGAACAAATTAAAAAAAAAAATGACGGATGAAAATAAAAAATAAACCATGCAGTGAAATGTGGTATCTTCTGTATTGGCAATAGTACTACGTTTTATAATCTCTGAAAAATTTTTTCTCGATGAGAAGAATTTGCATTACTTTTTTTTCTATTCTTTATTGTCCCTTTTAGAGTAACGGAATTCACGACTTTGCATTTTTTTTTTCTTTACTGTGATAAATAATAATATTTCTACTTAAAAGAAATATTAAAATAATCTTTTCATTTTTTATTATTTCTCACTAGAATTCTTTTATGATTATTGCTTTTAAATACATTTTATTGATATCTTATTATTTTATTTTGCTTGTATCTTCATCATCATCAGCAGCATTATAACTGACCAAAGTTGGGCCAAGGCTGTCTGCCTTCTGACAGATTTCTATACAGGTGATGATTTCTTTTTTTTTGTGGGATAGGATTGGCAGCTCCACTTTCAACACTATGTTCATATTAGGATGGGGACCAAGAGTTAAAATAGATTCCGGAAAACATCCATCCATTCGCATCCATTCCCAAAATCATCCATGGTAAAAACATCCATTCTACACATCCTACAAACATCCATTCATCCAAACACATCACCATATATCATTTACCATCATCCATTGCAATTCAAAATCAATTGTATTATAATTATGTAATATTTGTTCTACATGCAAATATATTTATTAAGTTTTTTATTGAGAAATTTAATATTTTATAATTTGTATATAAAGAACACAAAAACTACTCAAGTGGAAGACATTTTTGCACCCAAAAGTTACTACAAACAGTTGCTATCATCAACAAATATAACAAAACCATCAAAGCATTCGCAAGGAAATGAAGTACCTTACTTTTAGATCTCTTAAAAAAGAAAGTAAAATTAATATATTGTTCATGATTGAAAGTGTTCAATAGTTTCAGCATCGTAACTTAAAATCATTTAATTAACAAAAAAAAAACTGCATTATATATATAATATTTATCTCTCTACATATATATATGTGGAAATCAAATTTTTCTAAAACAGAAAAATTGTATCCGGATTTTGACATAAAACCGTTATATAAAACTGTTATTTATTCCAGTCGTAATAACCAGTGGTCCTGAAACGGCCCAAAATGTGCTTAAGGAGTCTCAAAGACAAATTGCCGAGCCTCACACTGGCAATCAGGGATTTCCACTTCCGAAATCTGCCCCGTCCCAAACTCAATTTAATATCGAAGTGCCGTGGATGGTGGACGGAACCTTTTGGCGTGAACAAAACGCAGCTCCTTTTGCCCAGAGGCCGCCAGAAGTATTTTTGCACACACTGCAGCGATTTTTCCGTTTCATTTTATGCAAAAATAAGCCCGATCGACCTAAAACCCGAAGTTAAGGGGGAAATATGAAGGGAAAGAAAACAGTGCCGCTGGAATCCCTTTTATGCAAAAGAAATGCCCATTTTCCTCGGTCCCCCTTCCCGAATTTCCTATTCACAGACGAAAAGAGGCCCTCCCCAGTTTTGAAACGAAAAGTAAAATCTATAATCTTCATTTTGAACAGTCCTCTCCCGAAAGGTTCTTGTGACTTATGCAAACGACTATCCATCTGCCTTCTAATCTGCATAAATAATAGTATAAAGAAAAATAAAGAAAAAAAAATATATGTCTCAAAAGAAATAAAAAGTGGCCAGAAGAATTTTGGTGAAGAACGACGATAAAAAATAATATTAACGACATTAAAAAATTAAAAAAAGATGAGGCTGTGATATGTGGTATCTGTATATCAATAATAAAATGTTTTTAATCTCTGACAATTTTTCTTGTTGAGAAGAATTGTAGATTACTAAGCATGTACAGATTTTTTTTTTTTTCTATTCTTCATTTTCCCTCTTTTTTTCCCTTTTAGAGTAACGGAATTCACGACTTTACATTTGCTTTTTTTTTCCATTAAAGTGATAAATAATATCATTTCTTTTAAAAAGAAAAATATAAAATTAACTTTTCATTCAATCATTATCATTTTTCATATGTATAGCATAAAAATTCTTTTAGGATTCTTGCTTTTATTTATATCTTATTATTTTATTTTGTTTGCGGCCTGATGGCCGAGTGATTAGCGTTCTGGAGCTCGGTGCCACGGGTTTCTGGTTAGAGTCCAAGCAGGGCTGTTAATGATTGGAGTGTTTTGGAATCCACTTTAATCCGTATATTCCTGTCTAAAAGGATCGTAGACCTTCGTAGATGAAGTGTTACTCGTGTCCGTAGCATATTTTCAAGCTACATCTGCCCCTGGGTAGTGCTAAATATCAACATTTTTCAGTTCAGTCCACACAACATGCGTTCTTCAAGGTTAGTTACGACCTGGTGGCCAGTTGCTAGCGCTCTGCCCTTTGGTACCACATGATTCAGGTTCCAATCCTAGTGGTGGCAAAATATACATTTCAATCATTACCGTTACATAAAATTTACAAAAAAATTAATAAATAAATAAATTTATATATGCCCCTATATAAATATATTCAAAATAATTTCATTACTTTCATTAAAATGAAATAGTAAATATTTAAAAGATAATGAATTTTCTTGTTAGCTTTGGTATTTTAATTTTCTTTCTCCAATATATTTTTGGAAAATAATAAAGTAACAGAATATTTAAAACTATTTCAACAAAACTTAACAATATGTCAAAAGAGAAAGATCATTTTGCTAAGCAAATTCATCATGTTTTAAAAGATTCCGTCCATCGCTCTTTCACCGAGAGAGGAAATGGTTCTTTTAAACATCAGTTTACATGGGTTGAGTGGAATTCCAGATATCAGCGTATGCTCATTCCGCTTTCGGAATTGTGTTCCTTTTTTTGTGTCTGCAGCACTGTGTTCCTTTTTTTCTGAAAACAATTCTGCTCAGAATTGGATGGCAGAGATTAATGGAAAGTTGTGTCTACTGGCTGGTTTCTTTTCGTATGTGTATATTTCCATTTAGTCTAAGTAATTTGAAAAGAACAAGAAAATAACATACGTCTTAAGGAATAAGAAATATTTCACAGTTGAGGCGATGAACTATTATAAATGGGAAAAAAAATGACTATTTTAACAAATAAAATGCATAAAAAAGTAACTACGTTGTTACTTTGGAAAACATTGTTTCAATTTAATATTTGTAGTGTACAGGTTGGACAAGCAAATTGTAAATTACTTTAGTCGGGATGAACTACTTGAGGCGCAAGTTAGAGAACTCATAGTTTTATTTGCACACGCACAAACACCGCACATATTTAATATAAATTTTATTCTTCTAATGCAGCTGGCAATATAGACAGTTATCTTTATACCATACGCAAGCGCTGCACCACTGTTATTCATTTAGAACTACCAGGGCGCACATGTATTAAAGATATGTAGCAAACGCGAGTAACACTGCCCCCCTATCTTACGAATCCTCACGTTCAGTCATCTTAAAGAAGAAAGGAAATAGAATAAATTGTTCAGATTGGCTGTGTTCAAAGCTGCAGTATTGTAACTGTAAATATTTTAATCAACACTAAAACTGCATCATAAATATATATGTATAATATTTATCTATCTACATATACGTATGTGTATATCAAATTTTTCCAAACAGAAAAATTGTGTCACCATATTTCATTTCCTATCTTAAATTACAATATAAAATCAATTATATTGTATTTAAACAATATTTGATCTACATGCAAATATATTTATAAATATTTTATTGTCAAAATTAATACTTTATAATTAGTATATAAAGAGCAAAAAAAACTACTCATGAGGTGTGAATTAGAAGACATTTTTGCACACAAAAGTTACAACAAACAGTTGCTACCATCAAGATATGTAACAAATAGCCACACGTTCCGATCTCTTAAAAAAGAAAGTAAAAGTAACTGTACAAGATTGGAAGTGCTTAATAGCTGCAGCAACTCAACTGAAAATCCTTTAATAAACACAAGAACTGCCTTATATCTATATAATATTTATCTATCTACATACATGTATGTGTGTATCAAATTTTTTCAAAAAAGAAAATTTGTATCCGGATTTTGACATATCAAAGTTTTATTTATTCTGGTCATAATAACCAGTTGTCCCGAAACGGAAGAAAATGTGCTTGAGGAGTCTCGAAGACAAATTCTCGAGCCTCACACTCGCAGTCAGTGATTTCGACTTCCGAAGTCTGCCCCGTCCCAAACTCAATTTAATATCGAAGCGCCGTGGATGGTGGAAAGTACCTTTTTGGCGCGAAAGAAACGCAGTTCCTTTTGCCCAGAGGCTGCCGGAAGTATTTTGCTCACACGGCAGCGACTTTTCCGTTTCATTTTATGCAAAAATAAGCCGATCGACCTGAATCCCGAAGTTAAGAGGGAAATATGAAAGGAAAGAAAACAGTGCCGCTGGAATCCCTTTTATACAAAAGAAATGCCCATTTGTCTCTCCCCGAATTTCTCTATTCACAGACGAAAAGAGGCTCTCCCCAGTTCTTGAAACAAAAGGAAAAATCTATCATCTTCATTTTCAACTGTCATCGGCTGTTTTATCTTCCGAAAGGTTCTTTTGACTTATGCAAACGACTATCCATCTGCCTTCTAATCTGCATAAATAAAGTGTAACGAAAGATAAAAGAAAAAAAATAATCCCGTCACAAAAGAAATAAATAGTGTCCAGAAGAATTTTCGTTGAAGAACGAATAAAAAAAATAATAATAACGATGGAAAGGGAAAAAAAATTTAAAAAAAAAAAGTGACGAGTCGGTGATATGTGGTATCTGCTGTATCGGCAGTAATACAATGTTTTTAATCTCTGCAATTTTTTCTTGGTGAGGAGAATCTAGATTACTAAACATGTACATATTTTTATTTTTAATTTTCTTTATTTTCCCTTTTAGAGTAACGGAATACACGACTCGGCATTTGCTGTTTTTTTTCCTTTACAGTGATAAATAGTTTTATTTCTTCTTAAGAGAAATAAAAAAAATGGGCATTCAATCATTATCATTTTTTAATATGTATATCATAAGATGTTTTTTGTGAGTATTGCTTTTATTTATATCTTATTATTTTAGTGTTTTGTTTTAGGACCTGATGCCCGGGTGACTAGCTGTCTGGCACTCGGTGACACTGATTTCGGTTTCGAGTCCCGGCTGGATGTTTGTAGTGGGGTTCTGAATCCACTTTAAATCGTAAGCCCCAATCTAAAAATATCGTAGAACTTTGTGGGGGAAGTGTTACTCGCATTCATAGCATACTTTCATGATACATGTGCCCCTTGGGTAGTGCTAAATGTGTATCAGCATTTATCAGTGCAGCCCATGTGGCATGCCTTTTCAAGACCAGTTGCGACCTGGTGACTAAGTGAATAGTGCTCTGGCCACTGGTACCACAGATTTCAGGTTCCAATCCTGGTAGTGTCAAAATACACTTTTAAATCATCATTTTTCACATGTTTCATGAGAAATTTCTTAAGGTTATTGCTTTTAATTGCATTTTTTGATATCTTATTATTTTATTTATATCTTTATCATCATCACCATTGGCACAACAGACCTATGGTTGGCCAAGGCCATTTGCTAACTGGCATATTTATAAACGGGAAATGTTGTCAGCTCCACAGCTAAACAGGAGATGTGGTAGGTTTGTCAGCCCACGTCCAACACCTTCTGGTCATACTAGGAGGGGGACAAAACGTTTAATGTAGATTCCGAACCACTACAAAAATCCATCCTACACATCTTACAAACATCCAAACTCATCACCATATAACGTTTCCTATCATTAACTACAATACAAAATCAATTGTATTATACTTGAATCTTTGATCTACATAGAAATATATTTCTGGTTTTTTTTATTGACAAATTTACTACTCTATAATTTGTATAGAAAGAACACAAAAAACTACTCCCAAGTAGTGAATTAGAAAGAAATTAAAATCCAAAAGCTACTACAGAGAATCGCGAACATCAAAATGTATAACAAAACCATCATAGCATTCGCAATGAAATGAAGTACATCACGTTCATAATTCTTAAAAAAGAGAGTAAAAGAAATAAATTGTTTAAGATTGGAAGTGTTCAATAGTTTCAGCATTATAACTTAAAATCATTTAATAAACAAAAAAAAAAACCTGTGTTATATACACAATATTTATCTATCTACATACATGTATGTGTGTATCAAAATTTCAGAAAAACGAAAATTGTATCCGGATTTTGGCATATCACCTCCTTATCTATTCCGGTCGTAATAACCAGTTGTCCCAAAACGACAGAAAATGTGCTTAAGGAGTCTCGAAGACAAATTGCCGAGCCTCAAACTCGCAGTCAGTGACTTCGACTTCCGAAGTCTGCCCCGTCCCAAACTCAATTTAATATCGAAGCTCTATGGAGGGTGGAAAGAACCGTTTTGGCGCGAACAAAACGCAGTTCCTTTTGCCCAGCGGCTGCCAGAAGTATTTTTGCACACGCGGCAGCGATTTTTCCGTTTCATTTTATGCAAAAATAAGACCGATCGACCTGAATCCCGAAGTTAAGAGGGAAATATGAAAGGAAAGAAAACAGTGCCGCTGGAATCCCTTTTATGCAGAAGAAATGCCCACTTTCTTTTGATCCCCCCCCCTTCCCGAATTTCCTATTCGCAGACGAAAAGAGGCCCTCCCCATATTTTGAAACAAAAAGTAAAAATCTATAACTTCATTTTCAACAGTCCTCGGCTATTTTATCTTCCGAAAGGTACTTTTGACTTATGCAAACGACTATCCATCTGTCTTCTAATCTACATAAATAAAGTATACAGAAAGATGAAGAACGGAAAAATATTCGTCTGAAAAGAAATAAAAAGTGGTCAAAATAATTTTGTTGAGGAACGAAAAAATAGTAAAATAACGACTTTAGGCGAAAAAATTAAAAAAGGACGAGGCGGTGATATGTTGTATCTACTGTATGATCAATAATGTTTTTAATCTCTGACAATTTTTTCTTGATGAGAAGAATCAAGATTACTAAACATGTGCATATTCTGTTTTTCTTTTCTTTATTTTCCTTCCTTTTTTCAATTTAGAATAGAGGAATTCACGACTCTGCATTTGCTGGGGTTTTTTTCTCCACAATGAAAAATAATAATCTTTCTTTGTAAAAGAAATGCAAAATCAACTTTTCATTCAATGATTTTCATTTTTTAATATATATCATAAGAATTCTTTTACGATTATTGCTTTTAAGTGAATTTAATTATGTTACTTTCTTTATATGTTCATCATCATCATCAGCAGCAGCAGCATAACAGCCCTATGATGGGCCAAGTCCATCTTCTGAATAACAGATTCCTAGACAGGAGATATTTTCTTTTTTTTTACAGGGTTGGTTGTCAGTCCGACTTTCTAGTGTTATATTATACAGGGACTAAGTGTTTAAAGTGGATTCCGAACAGTCCTCGGCTAGTACAAATACCAATCCAACGCATCCTACTAACATTCATCCGTCCAATCTTCCTGACTCAAACCCGAAACTTGTGGTATCAAGCACCTGAGTGTTAGCTACACGGCCATTAGGCCCCTGTACGCTAGATAGTAACATGCAAGTCAAAGACATATCAAGAAATGGATTATGATAACATGGAGTACACGGAATATTCTTCCGTATAGACTCTATAATGTACAAAACTCGAAACGTAACACTGACCTGTTTTGTACAGTAAAAAGATATATGAAGGTGAGATATATATGGAGGGGAGAGTATCACATGTAAAGAACGCAAATTCTAAAGGAGAACTCTCAAGGAGGGAATTGGAAGACCATTTTGCACTCTAAATGCTACTACAAACAATCGCTACCGTCAAAATGTATAACAAAACTATCATAGCATTCGCAATGCAAAGAGGTTCCTCATGCTCAAGCCTCTTCAAATGAGAAAGGAAAAAGAAGAATAAATTATTCAAGATTGCAAGTGTTAAAATTTTGTTGTAGAACTGAAAAAAAAAATTGATAACGACGAAAGAGAAAAAAAACTTAAAAAAAGATGATTCTTTGATATGTGGTACCTGCTGCATTGGCAATAATAAAATTTTTTTATTTTCTGGCAAGTTTTTTCTTCATGAGAAGAATCTAGATTACTGAACATATACATATTCTTTTTGTTTCTTCTTTTTTTCCCTTTGAGAATTGCGGAATTCACCACTCTGCATTTTCTGTGTTTTTTTTTTCTTTTCAGTGACAAATAATATTATTGCTTTTTAAAAGAAATGTAAAACAAACTTTTCATTTAATGATTTAATTTTTTATTATATACCATAAGAATTCTTTCATTATTATTGCTTTCAAGTGCATTTAATTATTTTCTTTTGTTTATATCTTGATCATCATCGTCAGCATAACAACTCTATGTTGGGCCAAGTCTGTTAACCTAATGGCAGATTATTAGACAGGAGACATTTTATTTTTTAACAGGGTAGAATTATCAGTCCAACGCTCTAGGTTCCTATTATACAGGAACCAAGAGTTTAAAGTGGATTCCGAACAACTAAAACACATTATGGCATCGCAATGACTCGTACCCGAAATAAGTGGTACCCAGCCGCTGAACGCTAGCCACTCGGCCATTAGGCCCCTGGTCGCTAGATAGCACAATGTAAATCAAGGAGATATCTAGATGTGTATTACGATAACATGGACTGACTACACGGAATATAATTCGTGTAGACTCAACAAGGAACAAAACTCGAAACTAATTCGCAGTGCTGACCTGTTTTATACAGTAAAAAGATGTAGGCATATATAGGGAGGTGAGAGTATCATAAGTAAAGAACAAAAATTCTAAAGCAAGAAATCCCAAGCAGTGAATTAGAAGACCATTTTGCACTCTAAAACTACTACAGACAATCGCTATCCTCAAAATGTATAAAAAAATCATTATAGCATCATGCAAACGAGTTCCTCGTGCTCAAACATCTTCAAATAAGAAGAAAAAAAATTATTCAAGATTTAAAGTGTTTAATAACTGCAGTAATGACACTTAACATCTTAAAAAACAGGAAAATTTTTATTATATATATATATATATATATATATATATATATATATACATATATGTATAATATCTATTTATCTATCTATGTATATATCTGTCTTCGTATCAATTGTTTAAAAACAGAAAAATTGTATCCGGACTTTGGCATATTACTGTCATATTTATTCCGGTCGTAATAGCTACTTGTCCCCAAACGGCCGAAAAAAGGCTTAATAATTCTCGAAGACAAATTGCCGAGCCTCACACTCGCAGTCAGTGATTTCGACTTCCGAAGTCTGCCCCGCCCCAAACTCAATTTAATATCGAAGCTCTGTGGGGGGTGCAAAGAACCTTTTTGGCGCAAACACAACGTAGATCCTTTTGCCCAGCGGCTGCCAGAAGTACTTCTGCACACACGGCAGCGATTTTTCCGTTTCATTTTATGCAAAAATAAGCCAGATCGACCTGAATGCCAAAGTAAAGAGGGAAATATGAAAGGAAAGAAAATAGTGCCGCTGGAATCCCTTTTATGCAAAAGAGATGCCATTTTCCTCCCTTCTCCCGAATATCCCATTCGTAGACGAAAAGAGGGCCACCCCAGTTTTTGAAACAAAAAGTAAAAATCTATATCTTCATTTTCGACAGTCCTGGGCTGTTTTATCTTCCGAAAGGTTCTTTTGACTAATACAAACGACTATCCATCTGCCTTCTAATCTGCATTAATAAAGTAAAAAGAAAGATGAAGAAAAACAATTTTACGTCTCAAAAGAAATAAAAAGTGGTTAGAAGTATTTCGTTAAAGAACGAAATAAAAAAAAAAGAGTTAAATATATAAAAGAAAATAATGACGGAAGGGAAAAAAATTAAAAAAAGACGAGTCGGTGATATGTGGTATCTGCTGTATTGGCAATTATACAATGTTTTTAATCTCTGACAATTTTTTCTTGATGAGAAGAATCAAGATTACTAAACATGTGCATATTCTTTTTTTCTTTTCTTTATTTTCCCTCTTATTTTCAAGTTAGGAAAGCGGCAATCGCGACTTTACATTTGCTGGTTTTTTTTTTAATTTACAGTGATAAATAATATTATTTCTTTTTAAAAGAAATGGAAAATCAACTTTTCATTTTTTTAATATATATCATAAGAATTATTTTATGATTATTGCTTGTAAGTGCATTTAATAATTATATCTTCATCATCATCTTCAGCAGCAGCAGCATAACAGCTCTATATGGGCCAAGGCCGTCTACCTAATGGCAGATTCCTAGACAGTAGATATGTTCTTTTTTTTCGGGGTACAGTTCTCAGCCCAACGCTCTAGGGCCCTATTATGCAGGAACCAAGAATTTAAAGTGGTTTCCGAACAACTTCAACCCTTTATGGCGTCGCCATGACTCGATCCCGAAAAAAGTGGTACCGAGCGCCAGACCGCAAGCCACTCGGCCATAAGCCGCTGGTCGCTAGTTAGTGACACGCGAGTCAGAGACATATCTCGAGATGTATTACGATAACACGAAGTACACGGAATGTTCTTCCGTATAGACTCCACAAAGTACAAAACTCGAAACGAATTGGCAGTGCTGACCTGTTTTATACTGTAAAATGATATATGTATATACAGGGAAGTGATATTATCATATGTAAAGAACGCAATTACTAAAGGAGAACGTATAAGGGTTGAATTAGAAGACCATTTTCAACTCTAAAAGCTACTATAAACAATCGATACCCTCAAAATGTGTAACAAAAATAACATAGCATTCGCAATGCAAACAAGCTCCTCATGCTCCAACCTCTTCAAATAAGAAAAGAAATAGAATAAATTATTCAAGATTTTAAGTGTTTTATAACTGCAGCAATGACACTCAAAACCTGTTAATAAACCCAAAAACTACAATATCTATTTATCTATCTATATATATGTGTGTGTGTGTATCAATTTTTTCCAAACAGAAAATTGTATCCGGAATTTGATATATCAAAGTCCTATTTATTGCGGTCGTAATAACCAGTTGTCCCCAAACGGCCGAAATTGCGCTTATGGAGTCTCGAAGACAAATTGCCGAGCCTCACACTCGCAGTCAGTGATTTCGATTTCCGAAGTCTGTTCCGTCGCGAACTCAGTTTAATATCGAAGCGCCGTGGAGGGTGGAAGGAACCTTTTTGTGCCGAATAGAACGTAGTTCCTTTTGCCCAGCGGCTGCCAGAAGTATTTTTGCTCACATGGCAGCGATCTTTCCGTTTCATTTTATGCAAAAATAAGCCTGATCGACCCGAATCCCGAAGTTAAGAGTGAAATACGAAAGAAAAGTAAACAGTGCCGCTGGAATCCCTTTTATGCAAAAGAAATGCCCACTTTCCTCTGCCCCCCCGTCCCCTTCTCAAATTTCCTATTCACAAACGAAAAGAGGCCCTCCCCAGTTTTTGAAACAAAAACTAAAATCTATAATCTTAATTTTCAACAGTCCTCGGCTGTTTTGTATTTGTCTTCCGAAAGGCTCTTTGGACATATGCAAGCGACTATCCATCTGTTTTCTAATCTACATAAATAAAATATAAAGAGGATTAAGAAAAAAAAACCATTCGTCTCAAAAAGAATAAAAAGTGTCCATAAGAATTTTGTTGAAGAACGAATCAAAAATGTGATTCAAAAAGAAAAAAAATTAAAAAAAGACAAGAAAGAGACAAACTTAAAAAAAAAAAAAAAAAGATGAAGCGGTGATACGTGGTATCTGCTGTATTGGCAATGATACTACGTTTTTAATCTCTGACAATTTCTTCTTGAGCTGAAGAATCTAGATTACTAAACATGTACAGATTCTTCTTTTCTTGTCTTTATTTCACGACGTTGCATTTAATCTTTTTTTTTTCTTTACAGTGATAAATAGTATTATTTCCTTTTATATAAATATAAAATAAAGTTTTCCTTCAATCATTCCCTTTTTTAATATTTTTCATAAATAATTCATTTATGATTATAGCTTTTAGTTTCATTTATTGATATCTTAATATTTTATTTTATTTATATGTTCCTCAGCGACAACAGAAACATAATAGTCCTATGGTGGGTCAACGCCGTCTACCTACTGACAGATTTCTAGTCAGGAGATGTTTTCTTTTATTTCGCGGGGCAGGGTTTCAGCTCTGTGTCCAATACTCTATGTTCATATTAGGATGGGGACAAAGAGCTTAAAGTAGATTCCGAACCACTAATAACATCCAGGGTACAAACATCCATTCCACATCCTACAAACATCCATCCACCCAAACCCATCACCATATATCATTTCTTATCCTCAATTACAATACAAAATCTATTATATTATATTTAAACAAACATTGATCGAAATGCAAATATATTTATGAAGATTTTATTGAGAAATTTAATAATTTTTAATTCGTATATAAAGAACAGAAAAACTACTCATGAGGAGTTAATTAGAAGACATATTTGCACCCAAAAATTACTACGTGATGTTGCTACCATCAAGATATATAACAAAACAAGCATAGCATTCTCAATGAATTGAACTACCTCACTTTCAGATCTCTTAAAAAAGAAAGTAAAATTAATAAATTTTTCTGGATAGGAAGTGTTCAATAGTTTCAGCTTCGTATCTTAAATCCTTTAATAAACAAAACAAAAAAAAACCGCATTATATAGATAATTTTATCTATCTACATATGTGTAAGAGTGTATCAAATTTTTTCAAAACAATAAAATTGTATCCGGATTTTGACATATCACCGTTTTATTTATTGCGGTCGTAATAACCAGTTGTCCCGAAATGGACGAAAATGTGCTTGTGGAGTCTCGAAGACTAATTGCCGAGCATCACACTCGCAGTCAGTAATTTCGACTTCCGAAGTCTGCCCCGTCCCAAACTCAATTTAATATCGAAGCGCCGTGAAGGGTGGAAAAAAAAAATGTTTGGTGTGAACAAAACGCAGTTACCTTTTCCCAGCGGCTGCCAGAAGTATTTCTGCACACACGGCAGTGATTTTTCCGTTTCATTTTATGCAAAAATAAGCCTGATCGACCCGAATCCAAGCAAATAAGCCAACCAAATAAGTTAAAGCGGTAAATATGAAAGGAAAGAAAACAGTGCTGCTGGAATCAATTTTATGGAAAAGAAATGCCAATTTTCCGTTGCCCCCCACCCGAATTTCCCATTCACAGACGAAAGGAGGCCCTCCCCAATTTTTGAAAGAAAAAGTAAAATCTATAATCTTCATTTTCAACAGTCCTGGGCTGTTTTATCTTCCGAAAGGTTCTTTTGACTTACGCAAACGACTATCCATCTGTCTTCTAATCTGCATAAATAAAGTATACAGAATGATAAAGAAACAAAAATATCCGTCCCAAAAGAAATAAAATGTGGCCACAAGAATTTTGTTGAAGAACGAAACGAAAAAAATAACGACGGAAATGAAAAAAATTAAAAAAAATTTTTTTTAAAAAAATTTCGACAATTTTTTTTGATGAGTAGAATCTAGATTACTAAACATGTACATATTCTGTTTTTCTATTCTTTATTTTTCCTTTTAGTGTAACGGAATTCACGACAGTGCATTTTTTTTTTCGTTACAGTGATAAATAATATTATTTCTTCTTAAAAAAAATATAAAAATAAACTTTTCGTTCAATCATTTTCATTTTTTAATATTTGTCATAATTTCTTTTAAGATTATTGCTTTTAAATACATTTTATTTATGTCTTATTATTTTATTTTGCTTATATCTTTATCATCAGCAGCAGTAGCATAAGAGCCCTATGGTGGGCAATGGCCGTTTACCTACTGGCAGAGTTTTAGACAAGAGACGTAGTCTTTTTTCTTTTTTTTTGCGGAGGGATTGTCTGCTCTGCGTCCAAAACTTTACGGTTCTCTTACGATGGAATCAAGATTTTAAAGAAAATCCCGCGCCACTAAAAACATCCATGGTATAAAAATGAATACTACACATCCCACAAACATCGATTCATCCAAACACACCACCACATATCATTTCCTATCCTTAATTACAATACAAACTATATTTTATTATATTTAAACAATCTTTGATCTACATGCAAATATATTGCTGAAGTTATTATTAAAAAATTTAATACTTTATAATTCGTATATAAAGAACACATAAAAACTACTCACGAGGAGAGAATTAGAAGACATTTTTGCACCCAAAAGTTGTTACAAATAGTCGCAACTATCAAGATGTATAACAAAGCCATCATAGAATTCGCAAGTACCTCACGTTCAGATCTCTTAAAAAAGAAAGTAAAAGTAATAAATTGTTAAAGATTGGAAGTGTTCAATAGTTTAAGCATCGTAACTTAAAATCATTTAATAAACGAAAAAAACTGCATTATATATACAACATTTATCTATCTATATACACTGAAGTGACAAAAGTCATAGAATACCTCTTAATATCGTGTCGACCCTCCTTTCGCCCGGCGAAGTGCAGCAACTCGACGTGGCATGGACTCAACAAGTCGTTGGAAGTCTTCTGCAGGAATATTGAGCCATGCTGTCTCGATAGACGTCCATAATTGTGAAAGCTTTGAAGGTGCAGGATTTTGGGCACGAACAGGCCTCTCGATGATGTCCCATAAATGCTCGATGGTATTCATGTCTGGAGATCGTAGGTGGCAAGATCATTCGTTGGAATCGTCCAGAATGTTCTTCAAACCAATCGGGAACAGTTGTGGCCCGGTGACATGGCGCATTGTCATCCATAAAAATCCCATCGTTGTTTAGGAACATGAAGTCCATGAATGGCTGCAAGTGATCTCCAAGTAGCTGAACATAAGCATTTCCAGTCAATGTTCGGTCCAGTCGCACCAGAGGAGTCCACACTATTACGGAGCCACCACCAGCTTGAACAGTGCCTTGCTGACAGTTTGGGTGCATGGCTTCGTGGGGTCTGCGCCACACTCGAACCCTACTATCAGCTCTTACCAACTGAAATCGTGACTCATCGGACCAGGCCACAGTTTTCCATTCATCTAGGGACCAACCGATATGCTCACGTGCCCACGAGAGTCGCTGCAAGCGATGTCGTTCTGTCAGTAAAGGCACTCGAGTCGGTCTTCAGCTGGAATAGCCCAAGAAAGCCAAATTTCTCCGCACAATACTAACAGACAAGTCCCTTGTACATCCCACATTGATTTCTGCGGTTATTTGACGCAGTGTTGCTTGTCTGTTAGAATTTACGACTCTTTGCAGACGTCGCCGGTCTCGGTCATTAAGTGCAGGCGGTCGACCACTGCGCTGTCCATGGTGGGATGTTATGCCTGAAATTTCATACTCTCGGCACACTCTTGACACAGGGGATCTGGGAATGTTGAATTCCCTAACGATTTCCGAAATGGCATGACCCATGCGTCTAGCTCCAACTAACATTCCGCGTTCAAATTCTGTTAATTCCCGTCGTGCGGTCATCATCACGTCAAAACCTCTTCACAAGAATAACTTGAACAGAAATGAAAGCTCTGCGAAAGCACTGCGCATTTATACCTGTTCTACGCTATGCTACTGTCATCTGAAAATGTGCATATTGCTATCCCATGACTTTTGTCACTTCAGTGTATATGTATGTGGGTATCAAGTTTTTTAAAAAGTTAAAAGTTGTATCCTAATTTCGACATATCACCGTCTTATTTATTCCGGTCGTAACAATCAGTTGTCTCAAAACGGCCGAAAATGTGCTTAAGGAGTCTCGAAGACAAATTGCCGAGACTCACACTCGCAGTCAGTGATTTCGACTTCTGAAGTGTGCCCCGTCCAAAACTCGATTTAATATCGAAGAGCCGTGGATGGTTGAAAGCACCTTTTTTGCGCGAACAAAACGCAGTTCCCTTTGCCCAGCGGCTGCCAGAAGTATTTCTGCACACAAGGCAGAGATTTTTCCGTTCCATTTTATGCAAAAATAAGCCCGATCAACCTGAATCCCGAAGTTAAGAGGGAAATATGAAAGGAAAGAAAACAGTGCGGCTTTAATCCCTTTTATGCAAAATAAATGCCCATTTTCCTCTGCTCCCCCTCCCCCATTCCACGAATTTCCTATTCGCAGTCGAAAAGAGCCCTCCCCAGTTTTTGAAACAAAAAGTAAAAATCTATAATCTTCAGTTTCAGCAGTCCTCGGCTGTTTCATCTTCCGAAAGATTCTTCTGACTTATGCAAACGACTATCCATCTGTCTTCTAATCTACATAAATAAAGTATAAAGAAAGATAAATGAAAAAAAATTGCATCTCAAAAGAAATAAAAAGTGGCCAGAAGAATTTTGTTGAAGAACGAATAAAAAAATTAATAATGACGGAATTGAAAAAAACTTTAAAAAAAAAAAAAAAAAAAAAAAAAGATGAAGCGGTGATATGTGGTATCTGCTGTATTGGCATTAATACAATGTTTTTAATCTCTGACAATTTTTTTGTTGATGAGAAGAATCTAGATTACTAAACATGTATATATTCTTTTTTTTTTCTTTTCTTTATTTTCCCTCTTTTTTTTCTCTTTTAGAGTAGCGGAATTCACGACTCTGCATTTGCTGTTTTTTTCTTTACAGTGATAAATAATATTATTTTTTTTAAATGAAATATGAAATCATGTTTTTATTCAATCATTTTCATTTTTTAATATTTTTCATATTAATTATTTTATGATTATTGCATTTAATTGAATTTTATTGATACATTATTATTTTATTTTGTTTATATGTTCATCATCAGCAACAATAGCCTAACAGCCGTATAGTAAGCCAAGGCCTTCTGCCTACTGGTAGATCTCTAAACAGGACATGTTTTCTTTTTTTTTACGGGGTAGGGCTGTCAGCTCCGCGTCCAAAACTCTATGGTCACATTGGTATGGGGACAAAGAGTTTAATGTAGATTCCGAACCACTAAAAACATCCATGGTACCAACATCCTTCCTACACATCCTACAAACACCAATCCATCCAAACTCATTACCCTACATTTCCTTTTCTTTTCAACAACAGTTTACTCATTACTGCATTGACAAACCTCGAAATACTTTTCGCACACAATCCCAGTACTCCATCAATTAAATACTTGACATTTAAATGATAATCATATTTCATTATAATGTATTTATAATAAACAATACTGTATTACATATTACTGGTATTATACTTTTAAATACGGTATATATATATATACAACTGTATTATGTTGTTGTTACTAATCCCCCTGGTGCAGGATAGCCTACACCAAGTTCGGAAGACCCCGTCGTTGGCCACTGGACTGTGGTTAAGGAAAATATGCAGCTTCACTTTTATCGAGGAACCACGAAGGCTAAAGACAGACAAAACCTCAAGACAACGCTCTACGACTATATTAGACAGGGGCATACAGTTTAAAGTGGATTTCAAACCACTACAAACGTTGAATGCGCAGCCTGAACTTGAACACGAAACCTGCGGCACCGAGTGACAGAGCGCTATACAGTCGACCATTCATGCCCCACTTTATTAAAATGAAACTAGTAAGAAAAGTTGTTTAAATTCTATGGTTTTTTTTTTCAATGTATGCGTTTAAATTAATACATGTCTTTGATAATTTCACACATTTTAGAATAAATATCATCAGTTAATAATCTCAAGACCTCTAACAACGCTCTACGATTATATTAGACCGCGACCTACGGTTTAAATGGGATTCCAAACCACTACAATTATCCATGGCACCACAGGGACTCGAAAACAAAACCTGTGGTACTGAACGGCACGACGTTAGTCACTCAGCCATCAGGCCTTTTATATTTTAGAATAATTAAATAAATTTTGTTAGATTATTCAAAACATTTAAAAGATTTTAAATGTTTTAAATTTGCTAAAAATCAAAATATTTTTCTAAATTTTTAAATTTTTCTAAAAATAATTATTTTTTCAATTTGAAAAAACCTTTTAAAAAATATCTCAAATTCCAGATACTTTTATATCAAATATTTTTCGATAACCTTCCAAATTTTTGTATAATTTTTACGAGGAATGCTCTATTTTATGGTATCATATTGTTATTATTCCATTAATACACATCTGTTATGAAAATATATATATTGTAAAGTAGCATAAGAAATTATATATAAATAAAAATAAAATATGATGCATTATTCATAACAATAAATTCCCCCTTTCTATTGTTGTTTGTAGTTGAAGGTGCAACTGTTGCAAAGAATTGTTGGTTTAAAATTTGTAACTATATTTATTGTTTTTTATGCTGGTTGCTTTACACTATATTTTCTCACATATTTTCAGGTACACAATTTATTACTCACTTTTTGTTTAGAAGCATTTTTTGTGTATATATTAACAGTAGCCTACACAATATAACATGTGTATACAAAATTGAAGGAATCTGAAATTATCGTACTCCTATGGGTCTGAGAAATAATAAATCAAAATGAAATAGTACCCGTTTAACATAAAATATTCGGATGTGTTTGGAAGTTTAACAAATCATTTGTATTATTTCCATGTGTATGTAAAATAATAAATAAATATTTCGTTATAAAACATTTATCAATCTCTGTGATTAATATCATTAAATTATATTTTTCTTTAAAATTAAAGGAATAATTTTTGCAATAAACAAAATTTTGTATATGAAGTTATTTTTTGTCAGTTGCATCTAAGAAATTAAAGTATTTAAATGAAATAATTTGAACTTTCAATTCATTTAATAATCTGAACCATATTTTAAGAGCAATGTATATGTCTACATTTAAAAATTTAATCAGAAGTACATAAATTATAACGTGAAAATGATGTATTTCAGAAATACATCATTGTACATCATTCACTGTAAATAAGTATATTTATCAATCATCATTATCAATATTATTACCAATCCCTTCTATCATTATTATTAACAATTATTATTATCATTGTTTTATCAATCATTATTATCATTATTTTTGCCAATCAATATTATCATTATTATTACAGTCATTTTAATCGTTATTATAACCAATAACTATTATCCTTATTATTGCCAATCATTATTATCATCATTGACAATCTATTATATTATTATCATTATTACAAACATTATAATTATTATCGTCATTATTCATTATTTACCAATATAATATGTCATTCTGTTGCTAAATAAGTATATTTATGGTATTTAAAAAAATTGATGTGTTATTATTATCGTCTTTAACACTTTATATATATAAATTTAAATTTAATTCATTTAAATTTAAAATGAGTTTTAAAGGAATTTATTTTAAAAAAAATATCTTAGATGATTCGTGCTATTCAATTATTCAATATACTGTTGATTCTGTTCATTCAATATACTGTTGATACAGTAGAATTTTATCTGCTGCATGGTGGTAATATTTCAAAATTGAAAAAAATTCAGTCAGCGACTATTAATTTATCATAATCACCCAACAGATATCTCGTTTTCTCGACATAAGTTCAAACAAAGAGCTCAATTTGATCCCAACTTAATTAACTTAATTGCTCACTTTATCTAAGGTGCAAACTAAAGTCTCAGCCATTATTTCCGTAATCGTTGATCGTAGACAAATACTTCAATTGGAAAAAAGATGTTACAAATGACTTATTAGCTTTTATGGTCGTGGAATTTTGACATTTAAAAAGTCAATGTTACCGAAAGTGCAAAATTTAACTTTTTACACAGTCCCCTTCTCTTTATAGTTGTATTCAATAAAACTATTCATTCATCCTGGCAAAAAATTTCACTTATGTGCGATAAAAAGTGACAGAGACATTTAATGTCAAAATTTTGGAATTATTTTTGACCTTCAGTCGCAATTGTATCATGTAAGTAAGTGAAGTATGCATTTATAACTGTAGCATATTTCTCTCACTGAAAAAGTTTTGGGATTTTATTTTATTTGTAATTTGACAAGTATATTATAACAACCCATCAATCAAATTTTACAACAGACAAGCTTCATTGTGCGTAATTATATTATAGACAATTAGTGTTATATACTAATGAGAACAGCCTGTCGCTGAAATCTGATAGCAGATATTCGGTATCATGTATAATGAAACTCAGGAAATTAGCGAATGACAGTGCGATCGCCATAGATCGAAACAACAACAGATGGAATATGAACTATACCAGGAGTTGTTCCATCGTGATTTGGGATAGAAAACGAGTTAGAAATGTCTACTCCTAAAGAAATGATGCAAGCTCTTGACGGATTGTCTTAAAAGGAGTTTTTTTGTTGAAGAAGTTAGAGAGCTCTGCGACGAGTCTACCAGAAGTGTTGTTTTCCTTTTTTTCTCTGAAGTGACTGAATAGACCTGACATCCATCATGCTTTTCAAAGTGAACCCCTTGTGGTTTCGTTTATCACGCCGTGTGATAAAGAAGTTCGGCCGCAGACCAGGCGCTTAGACCCTGAAAATCTCCTGAAACCAATTCTTTAGAGTGAGCGGTACTTGTGATTTAATCGCACACATCATAAAATTTATATTTTTTATTTTTTGTTCTTTTGTATAAAAATTCAGTATATATATATATCTATATATATAAAGAGAGAGCGAGAGAGATAGAGTGCTTATAGATAAAAATTAAAATTTTTCCCATGAACTGAAAGTGGCCGTCTTCGTGCTGCCGTTATAGACAAAATATAGGCCCAATACAGGCCGAGATATTACAAAACTCAGGGTTATAGGAAATAAAGGCCTGGTATTGAAGTACAGGGTACCCGGTATAATCTTGCTTAATATATATACGCATTATATATTAGTCATAATATATATATTAGTTCATACTATATAAAACGTATCATTTTACTTTTGCAAGGTTAGCCTTGGAACCTGATGGCAGAGTAGCTAGCGCTCTGGCGCTCAGTACCATAGGTTTAAGGTTCAAATCTTGACGGTGCCATGGAGTGGTTCGGAAGCCACTTTAAAACGCAGGTCCCGCTCTAGTAAAATCGTAGAGCGTTGTGGGGGTAGGGTTACTCTTGTACGTTGCGTATCTTCAAGCAACACGTGCCCTCTGGTTAGTGCTAAATGAGTAACTTCGATGCAGTTCATTGCTTATGGCATAAAGATTAACTGCCTCTGTATTACCAGCTGCATTAGAGCAACATATATTTATCATCGCATTGATCTTACATTCAAATTAAATTTAATTTGTTCCCTTTTAGAAAAATAATTTTAGATTTCAGGTTTCAAAACAGAAATAACATTTAAATCCCGTGCCTGAAGACTTTTTAAATAGTTTGCAATAGTAAACTTAAATACATATCTTTATGCGTGAGAATACTATCTTCTAAGTAATTAAGAGAGTAGCGATAGCTTATTTTCGCAACATAGAATAGAAACAGCTTATATTTCCTTTTCATCGTATAACTAATACGTTGTTTAGTTTTTGAGTATTTCCTAGAATTTTGAGCAATAAAAGGAGTAATTCTTAGAATATAAAATAATAATATTCGCATATAAAAAGATAGCTTTAATATTTAAAAGGAAAAACTGTAATCAGGATAATTTTGTGAACTGCTCTCTGTTTCATCTTTTTCATTCTTGAGCATAAAATGCTTATCAGAAACGTTAATATTAGAAAGCAAAATTATTCCTTCATCAAATTTCTGCTCACTCACAATTTTGCTTATTTATTAAAAAGATATGTATAACATAATTATGATTGTTCTTTAATTGGATATCGTTACAATTTGAAAGAACACATCCTTGTAATAAGCATGAAAGTTTATCGATTTTAACTACTGCAAAGGACAAGCAAAATTTATTAATATTGTAAATATTAATCTTCAACTTTTAACATAAATAATATTCGAAGCCTGTACCTGAAGACTTTTAAAGTAGTTTAGATAGTTAACTTAAATACACATCTTTACGAGGGAGAGAATTCTTTCTTCAAAGTGTTCAAAAGAATAAAGATAGCATGTTTTTCGAATAAAGCTTACATTATTTATTCATTTATTTTCATTTAATTAATGCGCTGTTTGTTTAGTTTTTGAGTATATCCTAGAATTTAATCAATAAATGGAATACATTTTAGAATATAAAATAAAATACTCTACTCGCATATAAATTAAGGATAACTTTAATATTCAGACGGAAAAATTGGAACCAAAGAATTTTATGAACTATCCTCTATTTCAGCTTCTTTAGTCTTCAGCATACAATGTTTATCAGAGAAGCATTATTTATTAGCAGAATTACTCCTTGATCAAATTTCTGATCGCTCACAATTTTGGTTATTTATTAGAAAGATATGTATAATGTCATATGATACATTTAACAGAATTATGATTATTCCTTAACTGGATATCATTACGATTTGAATGAAAATATCCTTATAATAACTTTGGAAATTAATTGATTTTAACTACTGAAGATTTTAAGAAATATTTATTAATATTGAAAACAATAATCTAAAACTATTAAAAATATTTAAAATTATAATTCATGTTTTTGAGTTGACGAAATGTAAAATATATACATCATTTTTTAATAAAACGGAACATTATAAAATTCCATGTACATTTATTTTACTCCATCATTGTGAAACACTAAAATTATCAAAGTAATGCAGTAGTGCAGCAGTGACAGAACAGCCCCATGGTGGGCCAAGGCAGTCTGCCTGCTGGCATATTTCTAGATAGAATATGTTTTCTTTTTACAGGGTAGGGTTGTTATCACTACGTGCAACGCCTACACAATATATAGAATAAAAAATGCATTTAAAAGAAAAGATTTAGCTAGCAGATTGGCGTAGTTAAAAAGCACAAGGGTCTATTTTGGTAATATTTTTCAATTCCGATTAGCTTACACTCTCCCTATATATATCTTGTTCAAATTTTCAATCATTCATAAAATACATTTTATTCATTCACTCAAGTTCAAACACATTTTTTTTAACTTGTAGTGGGTGACACTGGATGTTAATACAGTTTTTTTCAAATATTAATTGAGTACTTAAGTTTAATTAATTAATTTTAGTTTTTTTTAGATTTAAGTTGCTTATATCTATCAATAGATGGCGCCAGATAAATTTAAAAAATGAATGAAAAGGACTTTCTGCAATATAGTGAAAAAAAAGTAGGAATTAACATTAAACTTTTTTTTATATATTACTTGTTTTTCTTCTAATGCAACTGGCAGATACTTAAACAGTTGTCTATTATGTTATAAGCAAGGGCTGAACAACTGTTACTCACTTAGCCCTACACAGGTGGGGCGTTTAAATTGAAGATAAACTACGGACGCGGAGTAACAATACCCCCGCAACGATGTACGATCCTATTAGACCCGGATCTTCAGTTTAAAATAGATTCCGAACCCCTACAAGCATCCATAGCATCGTCGTGACTCGAATCCGAAACCTATGGAACCGAGCTCCAGAACTCTTTTCACTCAGCCATCAAGCCTGTAAAAGAATAATATAATAAATATAATTTGATTACAATAGCTTTAAAGTAAGCAATCATTTTAATCGATACAAATCAAAAATTCTACAAAATTCTGTTTACAAAAAAACTTTGTCCATGCAAAGGCATGGTAACAAATATTATACTCACATATATATGTTTTACATCAGCGAATTAGTTTGGAAGCAAAAAATTTAAGTGTCAATTATCATGATGTATGTGTATAATGTCGTTCAACATTTAATTTTTGCAATGGACGGAAACATTGCTGATGATCTATCACCGAAAAGTAATTCTTTTTAGGGAAAAAGTTTTGCTGTTTGTCTATGAAACCGGATCCAATAGGAAGTGTCAAATGCAGTGATGACAACCATGTCTTCGGCTGTCAGGAGCAATGCCGATTCGTAAATGTCAAACTAGTTGGATGCTTCATAACTATCGTTTTTCTAATATGTTTTTGTCTCACTGATGAGAGATGTTATCATCATCCCATTTTTTTAAATTTGTGATCAAATACGTTTAATTGAAAAAAAATATGTCTCTCTACTTATCATTATTAATTATTAATAATACTTTTTCAAAACTGTTCATAATTTATTATTAATTTTATTATGAAACTTTGGAAAATTTTTAAAACAACAATATTTTTATGTATGTAAAACGGAATTTTTATGATTATTTGACTATATATATATTTATTTGCATATTAATGAATATTTGATTTTTAAAATGATAAATAAATTAAAATGATAATTCTGAGTATTCATAGTTGGACTTTCCTGTGGAGAAAATATGGGTGGTTTAAAACGAAGTACTTTGGCTCCGGAGCAGCCACACACTTTTATCTTGATGTTGGAAAAGCGTTGCTTTAGGTCAGTGCCCATTGAAATTTTATGCCACACATTTTATATTTAGAAATATATAATTAATAAAAAAAATGTAATGAAATGAGAAGAAACTATAGCATTAGAATGAGTAACTATAGCAATATTGATACTTCAAGTGAAAGTATAAGCAAAACAAAAAAACAATGGAATACAGGTTAAGAACAGTACGCGATATTTCTCCATTTTTAAACAAAGTACTAGATAATCATACCTAGAATGAGAATTTAAAACGGAATTGCAAGTGTAAGAAGATTATTGAAAAATTTTTAGAAATTTTATATTTAATTTTTATTTTTTTTATTTTTTTTAAATGTATATATATATATATATATATATTCTTATACTTTTAATATATTCTTTGTCGTTTGTATTTTATTATACGGTAAAATTTAAAATATTTTTTAGTGCAATATTTTTTAAGTGTTCAAACTTTTAATTAATAAATTAACTCATGTGTGATTATTTAATGGTATGTTAATTAATTATTAAGAATCTATTAAATTTATTATTTTCATCTTCCTGTTATAAACACTTTCTTTTCAAAAAAAATGACATGTTTTCGTTTGCATTAAACATCCCAAAAATAAACAAATATTTCTAAAAAACGCAACACAACGTTAAAAAAGCACAAGTACTTCTTTATAAAAAAATTAGAATACTTTGTATTTGAGCATTTGTGAAAAGATAAAATTATAAAGAAAATTTTATTTTAATCAACCTATCGATATATCATTTTAAATTACAAAAACTCATTACATTAACCTGTAGTCCTATAATTTTTCTATTAAAAATTAATTTTTAATTAATTAATATGAGAGTATTCATTTAAAATTCATTAAACAATTATTAATTTAATTTCATAAGTATTTATATATTTATTGATGTGTTTTTAAATTATATGTAACATTAATATTAGTATTAAATCTACAATTTAGGGAAAACTGTGTTTTGAAATATTTTTTAAGCATCGTTTTGGAAATTCATTTATTTTAATGATGCACAAATGAAAAAAAACATTCAGTTTGTTGAAATCTCATTAAAATGAATTGTTATACAAGTGTCAGCTCTTTCAATCGAAGCGATGATCATTAAAATCCTTCTTTAATTTTTGTTTCCCTAATTTGCGTTTATTGTAGTTTTTCTGGAGATTTTTCATTTATTTTTTTTTATATAATCTTTATTTAAATTGAAATTTTTTTCATTAATTTCGACTTCAAAAAAAAAAAAAAAATTTAAAAAGAAGAAAAACACTTTCCTTTCAAAATAAACAGATAGAATTAATTAATTGTCAATTGTTATTTTTCGAATTCTACTTTCCAACGAGTTAAAAATATAATCTTAACTACGCTTTCTTTGTCTTCGTCTAATTGTCCATATTCTCCAAATCTTAAAATAAAAAAATAAAGAAAAATAATTTGAAAATTTTCTTCTTTGAGGTGTATATACCACTGTGCCCAAAAAGTAAGACCAATTTTTATTTATTTTTTGGACGTGAGATTCGTCGGTTGAGGTTGATTGTCGATCAGAGCGCTCTTCGTCTTTAACACGTTCTCTGACTATTTTGAACTGTTTATACAACTTGTAAATATTTATTTCCGATATAGTTTGCTCACCGAATGCCTTCTGCAACATTCTATACGTTTCCACAAACAAAATTTAACGGAAGTACTTTGTTCAATTAATTCAGACATTTCAAAAATCGCGGGAATCACTTTTAGTGTCTCACAAAGCCAAGTGTAACTCAAACACTAATTTATATTTGGCCGTGAAATTTCACACAGATGTCAAGGACTATGCCAACAACCTAAAAACTGGAAGAAAAATTGAAATTCCATATACACGGGAAATGTAAATTGAAAATTTGTTTTACTTTTTGGGCAAAGTAGTACATGAGAATATATTGCTTATAAGAGGTGATATTTCTAAGCCATGCTAAAACACCACATTTTTGATAAAATATTCAAAAGCTAATAAAATTTCTGAGAATATAAATAAAGCTATTTAAATTCATGAAAACTAATTTAAATTTTATTCATTGAATATTTGATGAAAGGTATTTCTAAAATGTTATTTTCTACAAAACTTCAATGCAAATCATTATAATCTTTAAAATTGTTTGAAAGCTATATAGTGCTTTTACTTTTAATAATACTTTTGCTTAATAACCACATTTCTTTAACCATATTACTTGTTTGTTCTTTACATTTTTATTGATCAATGAAGTCTCGAAATACCCTTGTTTTAAAAAATAAAAAGAGTAAAAATCAGAAAAAAAGTGTAATCATGATTTTTCTATTGCAATTAAAGGACTCAAATGATTCAACCAAGCAGGTATTTAAAAGTGCAAAATAAAAGCAAAATGTTATTATTTTGTCTTGAAAATACGCAAAATGGAAATTTAACTTGAAACGTGATATCTGAGTTCATTGTCTGATAAGCTGCAATATGTATTTGGAACACTTCTTGACAGTTATAAAGATCAAGCAATGATGCTCCATTCTCAAAATGATGATGTTAATTAACTCAGATTGCTGTAAAACCCGTTGTTGTATCGTCAATTAGAAGGCTCTGAAAGGAAAGGGTAAAATTAAGTGCAGCAATATATTCTCCCTAGAGTATCTCAACATGATTAATCAGCTTCGAGAACAGTTTTTTTTCAGTTGAATTCGTGCAACATGGGGACTACATGCGTACTAGTCTTCTCATTAACGTAATTCAACAACCATGCTCTGTTTGGTGGGATAATGAAAAATTGCATTCAGCGAACAATAGAATTAAGCAATTGTGCAACTTAAGAAGGAAAATTAGGACCAGGAATGCTATATCTAAGCGATTTAGCCTTTAGGGACTGCATAAAAGTCGAGAAAATTTTCCCACATATTTGACTCACCAAATTCCTCACTTTTATAGGTAGGACTTAGATAGTAGCAGGTTCTGTGTTGCCACCAGTTCAAAAATCTTCTTAAGTACAGATCAATGTTCTTGAGTTAATTTACAAGCAAATTTTGGACTGATCAGCACTCCATTAGCTTGTGTACATGCCAATTGTGGCCTAAGGGTTTCACACCTTAATGAAACATTTGCATACAGCTTTCTGCCCACTGTTCATCTTCGTACTTTCCTTAAATAGTTTCTACAAGATAATATTGCAGCTGCCTTGTATCTCTTTTCAGTTGGATACAAAAGGTAGCAATTGAATTTCCTTGGATGTATTTTCTAGAAACTAATTAACTTCTTAGAAATGCATTACATATTCTGTTAGTTATGAAAGATTGACCACTTTTCACTATTGCCATTTTTTCAGAAAAAGGTTGTTAAAATTCTCATATTTAAAATATGACTCGCTGGAAATTTTACTCTGTAATTCATAAAGAAACCGCACACATATTAAAAGTCCGTTATTTGCAATACATCCACTGATTTGCATGCACTATTCTGATATTTTAATATATACTACGTAATGTGTACGAAAATTCTCTTAATTTTGGACTCATAATCGAGATGTTTGTATTTTTTTTTTAATTTCAGGAAACGAAATATATTTTTATTCAGAGATATAAGCAACAATATTTCTAATTAAATAATATTTTTTATAAAAGTCGTGACTCAAAATTGCTCATCTTACAGCTGCATCTACGAAACTAGTTGGTAAAATAATACAATTTTTGTTGTTTTTCGATCAATTTACTTAAGTATACTATAAAAATTGCTTTATGAGTTGAAATTGGTGATGTAAAATGTAAATACACAAATACACATATCATTTAGAATAGTGTGTGAGGGTATGCACACTATTATAAATGAAGAGTAAATTTCACGTTGATAAAAATCCAAAATGTTTCAAATTAGTTTTAAAAACTCTTTCTAAAGTAACTTCAATTCCGTTATCATTGCATATTAATTCCAAAGTGTGTTTATCATTATTTACAAGAATATTAAATTTCTCAATTATTTTCAGTTTGATAGGAGCTATATAGTTACTACTAAAATGCTGCTAGTGTAATATTTTACATTTCCTAGAAATTAAGGCGAAAAACGGAATTTAAAATTGAAATTTAAGAAAAATTGTTTAATATAGATGAAATAATTAAAAATATTAATATAAAGACTTAAACGATATAAACGACATGATGTCCAAATAATTAATATCCCTTAATGATTTAATTTATGCCTTTTATGTAAAAAAAAAAAAAAAAAAAAAAAAAGGAAAAAGCTTTAAAATCTTTTCAGTTTTTCTTGTATTTAAGTATATTATAATATACATAATTAGATAATTGTTATAAAAAATTAAAATAAAGGGAAAATCAAAGAGAATAATAAAAACATACCTTATACTTTTTTAAATATTAATAAAATTTTCCTATTTATTATGATATATTTTATAGCTGTAACATTTTCTATAATAAGATTAAAAATGTATTCCATATTTGTTTTGTTTTAAGTAACGAATACTTAATTGTAATTTTTTAATGAATAATTAAGCTATTGCATATTTTTAACTTTTAAAAGTCTTTGATGTGCAATATAACGAGAGAATTCACGTTTTTCCTAATGAAAATAATAAAAGATCGCACAAAATATTCATTTCAGCTTTGAATTAAAAATTAATTATGGCGCGAGTTAACTCGGAGCGTTTTGAAAATATACATATGTGAGATTGAAGTTATTCATAATCGGCTAAGGAGTTAAATAATTTACTTACTTTAATAGTTAATAAAATAAATAATTTATAAATTAAAGTAAGTAATTTATTTTATTTTATTTTTCTGAAAGAAATCAAAATGAACTTTTTAATTTTTGTTATTTTAATTTCTTGGAAATGGATGAGGTTAGGTGTTCAACAACATAATTAGATCTTATTTTGATTCAATAATAACTTATCAAATGATATTTATCTTTTTTTTAGCTTTAAAGATTTCTTTAAGCTTGTTTTGTTTTTCCTAATGTTGTAATGAATCGTATTTTGTCAAACATAGTTTTAAATTTTTTTTTTTTTACTAAAATCAAAAATTTACAAATTTATGAAAAGTAACGTAAAATTCTAATATAATGACTGATGCAATATATATTATAAACCACCAGTAAAACCGTGTTCGTCTTGATATAACGTAAAGGGATTCAAAATATTTGCTTTTATCAATAAGAAAAAAAATAATAATTTTCCTACTAGTTAACATGTCCTGAGTTGAAAAATTACAAATATAACAGATGATAATACTTGAGATAGTCAGTTTTATAGTTAATTAACTCCACTTCATGTTATTGCGTTGCATAGAAATAGGGTTTCGTTGGAAGACTTAAATCGCATTTTCATTTAATAATCCTTTTTCAAATAAATATATATTTCTTAACGTAAATACTGTGTTTATTTACCCCTTAAAGAACAGTTCTTTTAAATACTGTTTTATTTTTTTTTCCTCAGTAAAATAAAAATATGTAAATGTCTAAAAAGTACCATAATAATAATCACACTGAATGATATCCCTAGTTAGCCCGTGATTGTCTTAGAATATCTCACTGTTGACCATACTCATTTTAGGCCAGAAGTAAAGGTTAATTTTAAACAAGATAAAACAAGCAATATTCTGAATATATATATTTATATATTCGAGTGTACTCGTTATAATACGATAAAGAGTTGAAGAACCATATAACTTGCTTGAGTTAAAAGGGTATAGGAGTTCAGCACCAAACTATTAAGCACCATACTTAGCAAACACCATACTTAGCTAACACCATACTTAGCAAATTACATTTAAAACAAATGTTGTGTTATATTAACGTTTTAAAGAATCGTTTCATTTTCAAACGCAATTTTGTTTCAGAACAGTTTTCTTTACTGAAATCTGAAAAAAAGGAATTTTTGTAAAATAATATAAATGGTAATACGGTGATTGTTGCCAGATGTATGTTATCTCAAGATAACTTGTGTGTGCTTTAAAATAATACAAAGTTGCCGAAAGGAGTCCTATTAATTTAGGATTAAAATTAATTTCCATGTGACTTAATTGTCGTATTTTGATAAGATATATTTATGAGTATACTCGGGGTAATCCGTTAAAGAATTAAAGTATCATATAACTTGATTGAATTAAAAATATATAGGAGTTCAACACCATACTATTAATTAGTTAGCAAATTACACTTAAAGGAAATGTTGTATTAAATTAACGTTTTAAAGAATCGGTTTTTTACGAATGCAATTTTGTTTCAAAACAGTCTTTTTTTTTTTACTACAATCGGAAATATGCAAATTTTCGTAAAATAAACTAAAATGGCGCTTTGTAATTATCGTTGGCAGATGTATGATATCACAATTGAAATGTGTGTGTCTTAGATTATTACAAGGTAGCCCGAAGCAGTCATTTTAATTCAGGATTAAAATTAATTTTCCCACCAGTTACCTTGCCATGTTTCAAAAAGATATATTTACGAGTATTCTCAGATAATCAATTAATGTGTTAAAAAACAGATTTATCTTGATTGTGGGGAACGGATGTACGGTTTCAACAACAGTCTCTGATCTCATTTCGATTCAATAATAGTATATTACAATTATCTCTTATATGAAAGCAAATATCGTGAGTTTTCTTAACGTTTAGAAGAATCTTTTCTTTTTTCAAAAAGCATATGCAAATTTTTGTAAAATAACTTAAAATGGTGAGTTAATGATTGTTGTCGGATGTATAATATCACAAATGAACTTGTGTTTGTTTTAGAATAAGACAAGGTAGCCCAAAATAGTCATTTTCATTCAGGATTAAAATTCATTTTCACGGGAATTAATTGTCGTATTTCGAAAAGATATATTTACGAGTATATTCGGGGTAATCCTATAAAGAATTAAAAAAAAATATTTTATCTAGATTGAGTTAAAAGTGTATAGGGGTTCAACAACAGTCTCCGATCTCATTTCGATTTAATAACAGCAAATTACATTTTTTTTGTTATATAAAAGCAAATATTGTGCGTTTCTTTAACGTTTTGAAGAAGTAATAACATTTTGAAGAATTAAATTTTTTAATATTGTTTTCAAAACATATATATATATTTTTTTTTGGGAAATCAGAACTATGCAAATTTATTAGAAATAACCTAGAATGGTGATATAATGTGTGTTACCACATGTATGATATTACAACTAAACTTGTGTTTGTTTAAGAATATAACAAGTCCGGAATAATCATTTTAATTTTGGATTAAAATTAATTTTCTAGCGAGTTAAGTTGTCATGTTTCGAAAGGATATATTTATGAGTATACTCGGGGTAATCCTTTGAAGAATTAAAGAAAATATTTTATTTTGATTGACCAGACTCAGATCTCTTTTCGATTCAAATTAAATTTATCTTTCTTTAAATAAATAATGTGTTTCTTTATTGTTTCCAAGAATTGTTTTTAAAACACAGTTTTGTTTTTGAACAATATATTTGAATACTACCTGAAATATGCAAATTTCTGTATAACGACTTTTGCCAAATGTATGTTTTCACAAGTTAACTTGTACGTGCCTTAGAATACTACAAGATATCCAGAAATAGTCAATTTAATTCAGGATTAAAATTAACTTTCGCGCTAATTAACTCGTTATGTTCGCAACAAAAATCTGCTAATATCAACTACGAATATAGTCGGGATAATCAGTTTAAATAAATGGTGTATTTTCAATGTTTCGAAGAATTTTTTTCAAACACAGTTTTGTTTCTGAACAGTATTTTTTGCTACTTTCAGAAATATGCAAATTTCTGTAAAATGGCGTTAAAGGACTATTGCCAATTATATGTTATCACAAGTAAACCTTGGTGTACCTTAGAATAATACTAGGTAGCCTAAAATAGTCATTTTAATTTAGGATTAAAATTAATTTTCACACGAATTAATTATCACATTTCGAAAATTTATATATTAAAGAATATATTCGGGGTAATCCGTTAAGGAATTAGAAAACGTGTTTTATCTTGATTAAATTAAAAAGGTATGTAAAATTTAATTAACACCTGAAACTAATCTCATTTTGATTCAATAATAGAAAATTGCATTTTTCTTTCTTTAAAGCAAATATCGTATTTTTTTAACTCTATAAAAGAACGTTTTTTAAAAAAAATGGATTTTATAACATTTTTTTTAATACCTGGAATATGCAAATTTCTGCAAAAAGACTGTGTAATGACTGTTGCCAAATATATGTTTTCACAAGTGCGTGCCTTAAAATACTACAAAGTAGCTAGAAAAGTCATTTTCATTCAGGATTAAAATTTAAATTATTTCGCTCTAATTAACTCGTTATGTTTGCAACGAAAACTATTGATATCAAGTAAGAAAATTGTCAGGATAACCAGCTTAAATAAATAATGCTTTTTATATTGTTTTGAAGAAACGTTTTTTTCAAACAGTTTTGTTTGTGAACATTATTTTTTACCACTACCTGAAATATTCAAATTTCTATACAATAATAATTATAATAACAGTATAACAGTTGTATATTTATATAAGAGTTGTATATTAGCTATATAATAACAGTTGCCATATGTATGTTTTCATAAGTGCGTGCCTTAGAAAGCTACAAAGTAGCCAGAAATAGTCATTTTAATCTAGGATTAAAATTAACTTTCGCGCTAATTAACTCATCATGTTTGAAACAAAAAACTACTAATATCAAATACGAATATACTCGGGATAATCAGTTTAGGACTCCTTTTTAACTCGAGTGAGTTGAATGGGGAATGCGGATCAGCATCAGATTCGGATCTGAGCGAACGGAAAAAGAACCGCAACAGCATCCCATCACATGACCTCCAGGAGTCTCTCTCGTACCACGTGACAGAGCAGGGCGCAGTGCCCCGATCCTGGGGCGCTTCACAGAGGCGCTGGTGTCGCCCCTGCCTTCCAGTCGCTCAGAGATTCCGCTCTCTCTCTCATCTCGCCTCTCTGTTTTGTCTGAAGTTGGTGGAAAAGTTCCCTTCTTCTTGTTCTTGTTCGGGACTTGTCATCTCTGGCAAAGACTCGGTGGCAGTTCTGCTGTTTGCTCTGCTGAGAGGTGTGTGGTGCGTTTATGGTGATTGGTGGTTTTCCAGATGATGGATTGTTCTCTCAACAATGAGTGAGTCGCAAAAAGAGTGAGTTGACCACATTGGTTGAAGGAGAAAAAAATCATCTTCTAAACAATGAATGGCAAACTTTTTGGTGGTACCATAAACTCCATGTAAATAGATCGTATTTCTGCAATAGATTAAATGCTTTAGTCGTTTATTTATTGGTATATTTCGAAATTTATTGCATTGACTTAACAGCTATGGAAACTTGAATAACACTTGGATTGAAAGCAAAATAATGAACCTTGGCGACAAGTGATTATTTTGTGGGCTTCTTGCATTTCAGATATTTATAAATTTCTTAGATAGAGTTATTTGAAAGATAGCATTCGGCTGAAATATTTGTTATAACTTATAAAAACTGTCGTGTGTTATTAAAGGATTCATTATGAAGAATAACAGGTGTAATTATATAAAACTTTCTTCAACAATGCTGCAAAGTCAGAGCATCTGCCAATTATTTGGCATCATATTTGGGATTATTGTTCTCAACTCTTTTATAGTTCAAGTCGACGCATCGTCTGGTAAGTGTTAATTTTTTAGACATTTTTAATTATTTTTATAAATTATTTCATAATGTGTTATAATAATTTTATTGTAAAGTTATATTAAATTCAAAATTAATGTATTTTAATGAAAACAACATATGCTTTTATTCGTATAGTTCATAAAGAATTGATTTAAAGAATCATTTTTACAATTTATCGATTTATGTATGTTCTATATTTAATTGATTACCGCCATCAGTAATAACATAACAGGTAATAATAGCAGCAAAGTAAGTTTACAATTGCAATAAAAACAATTAATAGGTAATTTAAATATTAAAAATATTTTGCCAAAATTAATTTAAAGAAGGAGACACAAAATATTTAAAGACTTAATTATTATGCAGTGTCCAATTATTATTATTATTATGCAGTGTTACAAATTTATCGATTTCTGATGACAAAAAAATCTGGTGATGAAAATAAAAAAACTATATTATGGTTTTAAAAGAAGGCGGTTAAAATTAGAGAATTTCTTAAGTACTAAAAATTAAAAATAATGCAGAGCTGTTTTGAAGTTTGTTCTGTTTTTCTAATTTATTAATAACAAGTTCTTAATTAATATTTCAATGACTTGTTTTAGCACACAAAGTGTTTTAATAAATATAATGCAAATAAACTAATTGTTACAAATTTTTAAGGGAAATAACTGTTATCCAAATTAAATTATGGATTTTCAAATAAAGTCATTTGAAACTTACGTCTTTAAGGCAATAGCACCTATAATAGTGTCAATATAGTTGCAGACCTTATGATACAGTCAGTGTTGTAGCATAAAAACTTTTATAAAAACAATCTTAGAAAATTAAAAAAAATATCACTTAATTATTCTGTAATGTTTTTATCTGGTGTTAAAAACACTATATGAAGACTTTAGAAGGGATTAGTTTAAATTATAAAAGTCCGTTCAAGAACTTTTTGCCAAAATCACTAATTCATCTAATTTATAACTCATTTGATAACAGAAAGAACTTAATCAATATTTTGTACGAATTATATGGTAGTAAGCATATTGTTTCATTAAATGAAATACAAAACAATTAATTATTAACTAATTTTAAAGTGGAAAATCGTTTTCCAGTTTAGGATATTGACTTTCGAATAAAAATATTTAAAGTAGGAAGTTAATCGTTAGAATGTCAAACAATATGTTATGAAAGTTTTTATTATGAATCTTTGTTATAGTAAATAATTAAGTTTTAGTAATTAAAATTTTTATTTCTTTTGCTCTGTTCATGAAACATGAATTTCATCAACATTCATTACAATTTTCTGTCGATTGTATGCTATTACTGTGTCGCTTAAAATAAAATGAATTTATTGTAAAATGAAACACTGCTGTGCAACAACTGCGCATGTGTAATCGAAGTAAAGTCGCAATATTAAATGAAAGCAATAATAAATTAAACTTTTAAATGATATAGTTTAAGAATTCAATCGGAAAAAAATAAATTATACACTATATACATTTTAAACGAATATTGTATATTTTCTATTATTAAACTTCTTGACAAAAGTGATCCCGATTTTTGTTTAATTTGAATAAATTTTTACACAGGCTGATCTTACTTAAGAAAATTTCTGTCATTTTTTTTTTTTTTTTTTTTTAATTTCATTTTAAAATTTATTTTTTTATAATCTTTAAATTTTAAAAGAATATTTATATACGAATTTACATTTTACACATATTAAACGAATACTGTATGTTTTCAATTATTAAATTTCTTGATAGAAATGATGACGATTTTTGCTTAATTTGAATAAATTTCTATCTACAAGTTCTCTGATCTTACTTAAGAAAATTTTATAACTTTTCTTTTTAAATTTCATTTAAAAATTTAGTTCTTTTATAAATTCGTGTTACCAAAATACTGAAAATAATACATTTTAATGAATATTTATATACGAATTTATACTTTACACATTTTAAACGAATATTGTATATTTTCTATTATTAAATTTCACGATGAAAAGATGCCGATTTTTGTTTAGTTTGAATGAAATTTTACCTTACCTAACCTAACCTGATCTTACTGATGAAAATTTTGTAAGTATTTTTAATTCCATTTTAAAATTTATTTTATTATAAATTATTGTTACCAAAATATTGAAAATTGTGATAAAGTTTAGAAAAGACTTGGTTTCTAAAAGACTTATACTAAAAGTAATTAATTGTATACTATTCATTAATTTACTTCAGATTCTTTTGTAATTGAAGATAAATTTTTAATTTTTATATTTGTTCAAAACCATTGAGATGTTTTAGATATTCGATTTTTAGTTAACTAATAAAATATATTTTGATAATTATTTTCCTCTTCTAATAATTAAATTTTTTTGCGTACATATTTATTGATTTCTCGTTATTTTTATGATACTTGGCATCTATTCATAATTAAATCATTCATATTTAAATTCAACGAATTTCTTCTTCTTCATATTATTTTGTTTTTTTAGAATTCGTCATTTCCATGTCTAGAATTTTTATCTAACTCTTAAAAGGATTGTGCTTCTAGATTAAGTGTTTGTTTAAATCTTAAAATTTGTAACTTTTTCAAAGATACTGACACACAACGCTGACACTTTTAGACTTTGTAACGTAATATGAAATAATGGTGTAGAATTTTAATATCTTGAGTTTTATGATATTTCTTCATAGAAATAAAAAAAAACATAATAATCATTTTATTTACTTTGTCTAAATAGTAAGTACAGCTATCTGTTGGGTTCTTTTATTTATGTTTTGATTACATTTTCCTTTAGTGACATAAAATCTCTTATCTTAATGAAAGTTTATGATCCTGTTTCACCCACTGTAAAACTTCATTAGTATTAATGTTTATTTAAAAAGGCAGATGCTATTTGAAGTTTTGATTCAACGTCTTTTTTACGTTATATTATTATTTTCTCTCTTATTAATATTTATGTTAGTAAATATATTTTAAAAAGGATTTTTTTTTATTTTAAAGATTTATTTTTGGCTCTATACGCAGGGAAAAAAATAGGAAATTGATTATTAATAATGTTTACTTGATGAGCAAATGCTCTTTGGAGTTTCAATTCTATGTGTCTTTTCCACTTTTATACATTTATTTTGCATTAATATTTATAGTTGTAACTATATTAAAAAATTTAGGTTTTTATTTGGAAAATTTATTCTTGACTCTACGCAAGGAAAAAAAATTGAAAATTTGATAATTATGTATAATTTTCTAATTTCCTGGTTATTTAAATTTGATGATTCGATTTGATAGATTATTTATCATCATGCTTCTCCAATTATAAAACTTCATTACTAATAATGCTTAATGATGAGGCAAAGCTACTTGGAGATTTGATTCTCTACATATTTTCTATTCTTTATTATTATTTTATTTCGTATTTTTATCTATATTTGTAAATATATTGAAAAAAGGATTTTTCTTTGTTTCTAAAATTTATATACGCAGCGAAAAAAAATTGGAAATTTTCTGATTTGTTGATGATTATTTAAATTTAATAATTGATTTGATTTGGTTATTGATGATCAAACTTCTGTTGCAAAACTTGTTTTTTAATATTATGTTTACTTGATAAGTCAGATTTTAATTGGAGTTTTGATTCTATGCGTCTTTTAATATTTATATTTGAAACTATTTAGAAAAAGGGGGTTTTTTTTTTTTTTAATTTGGAAATTTTGTTCTTGAATTTATAAGCAGGGAAAATAATTGAAAATTTTCTAATTTATATGAATATTTTAATTTGATGATTTGATTATTTATGGTCATGCCTCTCAGATTGTAAAACGTGATTGCTAATATAATGCTTTCTTGATAAGGCAGATGATGATTGGAGTTTTGATTCTATATCTCTTTTCCGTTTTTTATTGTTATTCTTTTTTCTATTAATATTTATATTTGAAATTGTATTGGAAAAAGGAGTTCTTTAATTGGAAAAATTATATACGCAGAGGAAAAAATTGAAAATTTTCTGATATTTCAGAAGGTTATTTAAATTTAATAATTTGATTTGATTATTTAAGATCATGCTTTTCAGATTGTAAAACTTGATTACTAGTAATGTATTTATTTGATAAGGCATATGCTATTTAGAGTTTTGTTTCTATACGTCTTTTAATTTTTATATTTGTAAGTATATTGAAAAAAGGATTTTTTTTGTTTAAAAAATTTATTCCTTACTTTATAAAGAGGGAAAACAATTTAAAATGTACTAGTTTATATGAATATTTAAATTTGATGATTTGATTTGAATTGACTATTTAAGATTGTAGTTCTCAGATTGTAAAACTTGATTACTAGTAATGCGTTTATTTGATGAGGAAAATGTTATTTGGAGTTTTGATTCTATACCTTTTTTCTACTTTTTATTATTATTTTCTTTCGTATTAATATTTATATTTATAAATATTTTAAAAAAAGATTTTTTTAATTGGAAAATTTATATACGCAGAGGAAAAAATATGAAAATTTCAGATTTTTTCGATGATTATTTAAATTTGATAATTTTATTTGAATTTATGATTTATCATCAGGCTTTTCAGATTGTAAAACTTGATTACTAGTAATGTATTTATTTGATTAGGCAGATGCTATTTGGAGTTTTAATTCTATACATCTCTTAATATTTATATTTGTAACTATATTGAAAAAAGGAGTGTTTTTTATTTGGAAAATTTTGGTAATAACTTTTCCGTGCTAATAACTTGACTTTATAAGCACGGAAAATAATTGAAAGAGATTTATATGAATATTTAAATTTGATGATTTTATTTGGATTGATTACTTATGGTCCTATTTCTTAGAATGTAAATCGTGATTAGTAATAACATGTTTGCTTGATGAGGAAAAGGCCATTTGGAGTCATCATATAACTCTTTGCTACTTTTTTAATATTATTTTCTTTCGTATTAATATTTATATTTCTAAGTATATTGAAAAAAGCAGTTTTTAATTGGAAAATTTTTAAATACAGAGGAAAAGTTGGATATTTTCTGATGTTTTTTAAGGTTATTTAAATTTAATAATTTGATTTGATTATTTATGATCATGCTTCTCAGATTGTAAAACTTGTTTACTAATAATGTGTTTACTTGATAAGGCAAATGTTATTTGGAGCTTCAATTCTATACATCTTTTCTACTTTTATACATTTATTTTGCATTCATAGTTATATTTGTAACTATATTGAAAAAATTAGATTTTTATTTGGAAAATTTAATTTTGACTCTATACTAGAAAAAAAATTGCAAATTTTCTTATTTATTCCATCATTATCTTGGTAAATATTTTAATTTACTGACAAAATTAATGAAACTTTTTATATTCGACATTATATTATTATAAGACAATGAATTGTTTAATTGTTTTCGAACTAATTGAATATTATTTGCAAAGTCCGGTTAAAGTTGCTTTCTAGTACGAAATATTTTCAGGAGATAAATATACTTTTAAATATTACGTAATTTTTTTTTTTTTTTAATTTTTAAGTATATTTTTATTTTTTAAAATAACCTATATAATGCTGATACAATTTTTTTTTTATTCTCGATAGAGGTTAGGAAACTTAAAAAAGGATAGTACTATCAATTGAAATTCAGATAAAGCATTACACAAATTAATTATAAAACATATATTTTCTTAAGAAGAATTAATTCATTTAAAATTTAGGAAAAAATATACGAATACAAATATATCTGACATAATTTGATATTTGCAGTTAATTTCAATCTATTATGCATATTATTTCTCTTTCAGTCTATTATGCAATCTCTTTCCAACTATTATGCATATTATTTAAATTAGTGAATGAAAAATTATTTCTTTTAAAAAAGTATTGTGAAATTCCTTTTTTTTTCACATCTTACAAACCTACTAATACTAATGCAAATTTTTCAGGATTTAAATTTAATAATTTTTTACATTATTTTTTTTTCGTTATTCCTCTAATTTTAATACAATTTATTATGTAACTCAAACAATTTAATTTATAAAAGAAGACATGAAAACAATTTTGAATTGTAGAAATTTTAAGAAGAAAATACAAAAAATAATGATATTGATATTGTATTGATATTTTGATACTTTCTGTATTGATATTCAAACCACATGTGAAAAACTTATTGTTAAAAAAAATGAGTAAATACAATTGCAGCTGTCATAGCTTTTTTGTCGCTATATCAGCGAAATCAACATATTTAATTAACATATCCAGAAATTAAAATGGCGATTTATCATAAAATTCCGAAGTACAGAGGTAAAAGAATTGAATTTTAATAAAATTGTTAACTTTAATGTTTTTAATTATGTAGGGCGAGTAATTTTAGCAAAATTTGAAGTAAATGCTGCTTTTAGTAGAAGTGATGGGATGACTGAGTGTGCCACTTACCAAGAGACTATTCTATTATGGGAGTGCCATTAGAACACCTCATTTACACGAAGCAGTAGCTCAAATTATTCCCATGGGGCTAGTTATCTAAAGAAAGAACGGGAGTTACTCTATCAAGGACTTATTCAATCGAACGGTAGCTCAGGCTGCCAAATTGGATCGAATAATAGAATTTCTAACATATTATTTTGAATATTTTTTATTGAATGGCTTTTTTGATCTTATCATTCATCACTGGAATGATAAATAGGTAGGAGATCCAACATGGAGATCCAGAAAACATGGTTAACCGTGGCAACATGGAGATCCAACCATATGAAGGAGATTCAACAAGGTGCACCAGTGATAGTGGAAGGGTAATTTGTATCAACTAATGAATGGCATCTAGGGGTTTGCATTCTCTTTCCCTCCATATGACACCTACGGAGGGTTTTTCTGGTTTACAGGATATTTCATACTCATCTCCATTACTGGCGAGTAACTGTCGATTGGGGTTTGTTTCTCACGTATTGAGCCTTCCTTCTCTTACTTAGAAAGTTGACTAGCTGTCTGTCAGTCCATACTGGAATAATTTTTGTCTTATATTATTGACAGAAAATGTAATATGTTCCTCATTAAACTTTCCATGAATGCCTGTAGAGTGCTCTTGTAGAACGTTAACCTCTCCACCTGAATACCCTTGTAGAACATTAAATTTCTATTATACTAACTGAAATTAATTATACAATATTATTTGGCAATAAATATTACATTCTAGACTACTTACATGAGTAGAATAATTTCTTTAATTCACACTTGCTTTATAAGTTAACAAAATTTTATGCTAAGATTTATTAATAAATTTATTTCGGTAAAACTATTGCTCTGCCTTTAGTAGAAGTGATGGGAAGACTGAGTGTATAATTTACCAAGAGACTATTCTATTATGGGAATACCATTAGAACACCTCATTTACACGAATCAGTAGCTCAAATTATTCTCATGAGGCTAGTTATCTAAAGAAAGAACGGGAGTTACTCGATCAAGGACTTATTCAATCGAACGGCAGTTCAGCCTGACAAATTGGCTCGAATAATAGAATTTCTAATATATTTATTGAAGATCTTTTTTATTCATGGTATTCACCACTAGAATGACAAACATGTAGAAGATCCAACATTACACAAGGTCCACCATTGATGGGGAGGGGGGGGGGCATTTTTATAAACGAATGATTTGTGAATGGGATCTTGGGATTAGTATTCTCTTTCCCTTCATCTGAAGCCTAACGGAGGGATTTTCTGGTTTACAGGATATATATACATACCTGTCTTCAACAATGGCATGTAACCGTCGATTGGGGTTGGTTTCTCAAGTATTGAACCCCCTATAGCCCCTTTATCTTACTTAGAAAGTTCTAGATCTGTCTGTTGGTCCATACTGGATCAATTTTTGTCTTATATTCTTGACAGAGAATTAATATGTTCCTCGTTAAACTTTCCATGAATTCTTATATAATATCCTTGTATAACGTTAACCCCCTACGAATAACCTTATAGAACATTAACCCATCTATGAATACATTTGTAGAACATTAATGCTCTACGAATAACCTTGCAGAACATTAGCCCTCTATGAATATACTTGTAGAACATTAACCCCTTATGAATACTCTTGTAGAACATCAACCTACCTATCAATAGCTTTGTAGAACATCAACCCCCTTATGAATAAACTTATAGAACGTAATAATTAGCAAAATCAATAATGCATTGATATTTGAAAATAAATATTACATTCTAAATTACCTACAATGAACAGTACAAATTCTTATAATCATACCTGTATTATAAGTTAACAAATCTCCGTACTAAGAATTAATAATAATTAATTTTTTTAAAACTATAGATCTGTTTTTTAATAATATATTTAAGTTATATATTAAAAACAGCTGATTATGGTATGGTTTTATGCTGTTTGAAGAAACTGAAACGTAACACAACTCAATTGGCTCTTAATTTGATTGAAACTATTTCAGATGATAAATAAAATGATTAGCTACTTATCTTTATTCATAATGTAGTAACTAGTACGTATAATGTAATACGTAGTACGTATGGATAATTTGAACTACTGTTATTTTATATATAAGTAAAATGTAGCCCAACTATCCATAAGTAATTTCATGTATATTTACATAAAATTACTTTTGTACAAATTAATTTATACAGAAACTTACTTATTACAGATAATGTTAATATTAATATTATTATCAATTATTTATTTAAAATTATTAGCTAATTTTTATACATTACATGTAATTATGAAAATAAATGCTATTTCTTTATTGGTTTCTTAATAATAGAAAATATTGCTGAATATTTACATTTATAAATATAAATTTATCTAAAAGTTACCTAATTAAGTCATTTAATTAAATTGCAGTTATCATGAATGAAATGTTGAAATATTTCTGTACTAGTAAATAAAGTTTACAAATGATTCTAAAATTGTGAGATATTATATAATATATAATTGCAAAGCACCTATAAATGTCAACCTGTATAGTATAAATATATAAATAACCGATGTAACGAAGTAATAGTAGACTGCTATTAAATTAAGCGAGTAATATTTCTGAGAAGTAATGGTAATATAATTTTCTTTATAAAGATATTTATCATTTATATGGCAGTAAATATATATTCACGCCTAATCATTTTGGCATCTTAATATTTTATGGTTTATGTTGAAAGTAAATAATATATCTTCATAGTTTATTTTATATTATGTATAACTAAGCATATATGAAAATCGAATATACCTTTAAATTAAATTTTTAATGATTATTTAAATCTAATTAAATCTTTAAATCTTGTATGACACACAGAATTATTCGATATTTAATTTCAAAATTTTAGAACAATAGTTAATTTCAATGTAAACTTATTTTTATATGTTGTGTTTAATGCTAATATTAGATTTTTTAATACATAATGTCATTATATTATGCATTTAATGTATTAAATGTATACTAATATTTTCATTACATTATTATATCAATATATAAGATGAATTAATAATTGTTACAAATAGATTTAAATAATTATATTTATGTGATAAAATATTTGTATAACTTTCCTATATAAGACTCACAAGCCTTTCCTTTGGAGCTATTATTAAATGTTTTATTGTAGTAATGGGAAGTATTTAAACTGGCTTTTATTTGCAACTGCAAATGTGTTTACAACAAATGACTTTACTGATTTGGCTGAAATGTGAATATTAATTCGATAGTTGTACCAAAAAAGCAATATCCTTTAAAAATGTTATGAATAATTTTAAAGTGGGATTATTTTAAAATTTATTAAAAAGAAAAAGAATGATAAAAAGTTTAAAACGTCGAATATTTTTCCCCTATTTGTAATAATACAAATTTATATATTTAGATGAATTTTTTTAAATTTAATAATTTTTCAAATTATTCTATTTAAAAAATTAACTTATATATTTAAATTAGAAATTTATTTGCTACAATTAAAAGAGCGTACATTTTAATGTGTCATTTCAAATTCACGAAATACTTACGAAATTCTTACTTTGCAATAGAAATATTTTTCTATGTTTAAATTTGCTTTCTGTTAATTTTTTTAAGAAAAAAACATAAATAAAGTTCTTAGAAAATGTTTTGGATGCAGTTCTAATTGCGTCCTGAAGTTTAACTTATTTTGAATAGTAAAAAAATGTCTGTTAATAATTTTCAAACATTACAACAACCATCATAAGTCAGATTTTTACATTCTAAACTTAATATATTTTTCTGAAGAGACATTTTGTTATTCAAAGGTCTTTTACTGCTTACATTTTGACTGCAATTTTAATTTTGAACTCAGTTAATAACGATATAGACAGTCTGAATCAATCCAAAGTTCCTTAAATTTTTTAAACCAATTTATTACTAATAATAACTTTAGAACAATAGAAGCGAACATGAATAACAAATAATATAAGCAATAAAGTTTTAAACATTACTTATATTTTCTTTATATTTTGAAATCTTGTTTGAAATAAATAATGCCCTCATGCCAGTTATAATACTAAATAAAAAAAATATTGAAGCTTAATTTAAAGTCAGCATTCAGCAAATATATCATTCCAAATTTATACATACGTCTAGACATTTTTATTTCAATATTGCATAAAGGTTAAAAGTAGTATTATAGAAGTAAAAATTGTTTATAGACATACAAATTGTTTATTACTTTGCATTTAAAAATATTATAATTTTTGAATATTTAGTGGTTTTTAATACGAAGTTTCATTTATAAGTAATTTAATTTTTCAGTTAATATTTTTTAAAAGAAATATAAAAAAATGCTTTATATATGCATATATAGCAGTCAGGGAACATATCATTCCAAATGAAAACGTCTAGAATTTTTTTCATATTATATAAAAGTTTAAAGTAGACTTATAGAAATAAAATTGTTTGGGCTTTACATTTAAAAAAATTATAATTATTGGAATATTTAGTAATTTTTAATGCGAAGTTCATTTAAAAGTAATTTAATTTTTCATTTAATATTTTATTAAAGAACAATAAAAAATTCTTATATATATAAATATATATCTATTCAACGAATGGCATGAAAAAAAATTTTTTACAAATTGATACGTCTAGGAATTTTTATTTAAATATTTGGTAGTTAAAAAAGATTAAAGTTAAAAGTAGGCTTATAGACATAAAAAATTGTTTAGTCTTCAAATTTAAAAATATTTTAATTATTTGAATAATTAGAATTTTTTAATACTAAGTTCATTTATATGTAATTTAATTTCCATTTATTATTTTATTAAAGAGCAATAAAAACTGCTTTTGTATATAATCAGCGAATATATCATACTAAATTAATACGTCTAGAAATTTTTATCTCAATATTACATAAAAGTTAAAAGTAGTCTTATAGACATAAAAAATTATTTATTACTTTGCATTTAAAAATATTTTAATTATTTGAATAATTATTCATTTTTAATGCGAAATTCATTTATAAGTAAATTAATTTTCAGTAATTATTTTATTAAAGAGCAATAAAAAATGTTTCTATTTCTCTCTCTGTCTCTCTGTATCTATATATATATATATATTCAGCGAATATATCATCCCACATTAATACGTCTAGAAATTTTTATTTTTATTATTACAAAAATCTAAAAATAGGCTTATAGACATAATAAATTGTTTATTTCTTTGCATTTAAAATATTATAATTATTGGATTTATTAAAATTAAATTATTTATAAATAATTTAATTTTTCAGTATATATATATATATATATATATATATAAGAAAAATAATTAAAGATATATAAAAAAAAAAAGAATTATAAGATTTATATATAAGAAAAATAATTAATTAGTTACAGAACTTTACAGTCACATACTTAGTGTGTCTGAATAACTAACAATGTAATTCAGTGATTTTGAAATGCACTTTTTTTTTACATAAAAAACAATTCAAGTAGTAGTAAAACAAACAAGTCACGTCCTTTAATTTCAACTTGTTGTAATAATTTATTGAAGAACATCCCATTAAAATTGACTTTAACAAATTACCAATTTTGTAAAAGTTTCTCCGTTTCACAGTCTTACAGTTAAAACCTGAACAACCTCGTCTTTTCCAAAAGACAGTTTTCCTTTAATATTAAAATATCGTCCCAATCCAGTATCGAACACCATTCTAATTAAGGCAGGTGTGAGCTGAATGCGATGCCCAGCGGTGACCCTGTTTATTTCTAACTATTGGAACAACATGGCAGCCCTGCTATTGAAACGTTTCCCCTTCCTCTATTTACCCGGTTCCTGGCACAATCAAATAGAGAAGCCCAGATTTAACAATGGCTGTAATTAATCGCCAGTTTGTAGGATTTAGTCTATTGTAGAGCTTCCAGGGGGGCTCCGTCTAATCAGTCAGACCTGGAAACGTACTAAACCTCTGTTAATCTGCCCTTGAACTGATAGGATTTAGTTCTGGACAAAAGCTAATTATGGTACGAATACGAGTTTTTCGGTCTCATAATTAGATCTGCTTCTAAGTAACATTTGGTTTTACAGTATTGGTTTTATTTTATGATGCATGATTTTATGGAAATAATGATTTAAACATTATATTGCTAGTAGCTCCATGAAATACCTGTGTAATTTTAATGAAAGGATATATTATTCTAATCATAATTTTTTTTCAAAATAAATAAATGAAATAAAAGTGATTCTTTTAAAGAAATTTTTATTTTTATTTAAAAGTAAGATCTGCTTTTAAGTAACGTTCGGTTTAACCGTATTGGGTTATTTTACACTCATGCCCATAAATTAAGGATAATTCAGAATCACACAGAAATTGAACTCTAAAATAAAAATTTCACCTGTAGAATTGTCACACACATCTTGAAGAAGAATATGCAAAGCTTCGGAGGGCATTGCTTGATGAGTGGTGTAATATTCCCCAAGACCAGATTGATAATTTGATACTCAGCATGCTTAGGCGTTGTAAGGCCTGCATTGCATCGTCCGGGAGACATACTCCATTTTAACCACCATGTTATACTGTTTTTTGTAAATAGGTTCTTTTTTTAAATTTGCTTCAGGGAGTAAAAATCGCAATTTTTATTAATTATGTCAAACATATAGCATCTTTTTTGCTCTTTACCTTTTGTTTAATAAATAGACTTTACAAATAAGTCAAATTTGTTTTGCTTCTGTCTCTTTCTTTGCCTGAACTTCATTATCCTTAATTTATGGACATGAGTGTATAATGCATAATGTTATGCTTTCCTTCAAATAATGATTTAAGCAATATATCCCTGTTAGTTCAATGAAAAATCTGAGAAGCAAGGTGTTTTTAATGAAAGGGTTTATTATTCTAATCGTAATTTGTTTTTGTTTTTTTCAAAAAATAAAAATTATAATAAATAAATCAATAAAATTAAAGAATTTCTTTTAAAGAAATTTTCATTTCATTTAAAAAAAAAAAAAAATCAACTGTTCATTATGCAAAAGTTCGTTAAAAAATTGCTGGAATTATTGGCCGATGTTGGTATGAATCCTTTACCTGGAGCCATTCGCCACTTAACAACAGAATTGTAACAGATTCAGCGCTATACAGCCCTGCTTCATTTTACTGATACTAAGACATAGCAATTAAAATACGTCTAATAAGTCAGACCTGGAAATGTACTAAACCTTTGTTAATCTGCTCTTGAACTGATAGGATTTAGCGTTGGACAAAAGCTAATTATGGTACGAATACAAGTTTTCGTCTCATAATTAGATCTGCTTTTAAGTAACATTTGCTTTAACTGTATTGATTTATTTTATGATGCATAATTTTATGATTTCCTACAAATAATTATTTAAACATTACATGCCTAGTAGTTCAATGGAATATTTGAGAAATTTTTTTAATAAAAAGATATATTATTCTAATCGTAATTTTTTATTTCTATTTAAAACAAGTAATATATAAAAAAAATTTAAAGTCAATTCCTACTTTTTTTTTCACTATATTGCAGAAAGTCCTTTATAAATTTTTTAAGCTTATCTGGCGCCATCCATCGGTTGATATATGCAACTTAAATCTAAAAAAAACTAAAATTAATTAATTAAATTTAATTAATGAATGAATATTTCAAAAAACTGTATTAACATCAAGTGTCATCCACTACAATTTCAAAAAATGTATTTGAACTAGAGTGGATGAATAAAAAGTATTTTAATAACGATTGAAAATTTGAACAAGATATATATAGGGAGAGTGGGAGTTAATAGAAGGAATTGAAAAAAGATATAAAATAGTAGTTTCTTTTAAAGCAGTTTTTATTTTCATTTAAAATTGGAAAAAAAATCATCTGTTACTCTGCTGTTGAACTTGGCTTAGCGCTAGGCAAAAGCTAATTATAGTACGAATACATAGTTTTATGTTTTTTCTACAAATAATGATTTAAACATTATATCACTAGTAGCTCAATGAAATATCTGAGAATACTGGGTGTTTTTAATAAAAGGATATATTATTTTAATCGTAAATTTGTTTTTTGAAAAAAAAATTGTTTAAAGAGAAGGTTTTCATTTAAAGAAACCCTTCCTCTTTGGACAAATGTAGAATGAAATAGATTCTTTTTTATCTTGATTTCAATGCAATACATTAAAAAGATATTTATGATTAAAAAAACCTTCCTTGCAATTCTTTAATAAATAATCTGTGTTCTTGATTTCAATACAATAAACTATAAAAATATTTATCCTTAAAAAATCTTTTTGTGCAATTCTTTAAAAAACACCTTCTATATGCATGATTTCTATACAATAAATTATAAAAATATTTATGCTTAAAAATAACCTATTGTACAATACAATATTTTTATTATAGAAGAATTTCTCAGTAAACAGTAACTTATTTTTCAAGTTTTAAATTAACTTCTATAAAAGATGAAATATTATTGCATATTTCTTAATAAAATTCATTACTAAATTATTATACTGTAATTTTAAAAAGTTTTCCTTAACATAGGGATTTTCTTATTATTAAAAAATGTTTAGCAATTGATTATTTTCATTTTTATAACAGGCGCAGTTATATAAATGTCAATGCAGATATATGCAAAATCGAAAAAAAAAAAAAATTAAAAAACTGAATTATGCTACTTTTTTTTCATTGAATTAAATACGTATTATAATAAAATACTATTATGATAATATATGTATTATAATAATACTTATTATAATAAAATGATTTTTTAATTAAGAAAATAATGCATAATTAATTAAAGGCAATTTTGCGCAAAATACTAAGTATTCATTTATCATATATTTAATTATGCATTCTAGATTTAAATAAATAATTACTAACAATCTAATGAATATGTTTTAAAGAATTAATTAATAATTTAAATTGTTTTGAAAAATCAGTGTAATTATTTTATTTACTATAAAAAAATATGTTTATTTCTTAATTTAACTAATGTATTGCTTTTCTTTACATATAAGGTATAAAAGTATTAGTTGTATGAATTAAAAATTCTAATAATTTGAAAGAGAATTAACTATTTACTACATTAAAAGCATTTTCTTCATTTTTAATTTCAAATGAGCATTTGAATAATTAAATTATATATTTTAAATTAATATATACAAATTTAAGCAATTAATTTCATTATATTTCATCAGTATTAACTTAGATTATAAGTAATTAATTTAATTAATTTTATTTTAAAATATTGATAATTTTAAAGTGTTTTTATCCCAATGCATTTTATTCTGCATTTGTGAATTTTACCAATGAAAATATAAAGTATAAAATCATGTATTTTATAAAATTAATTTATTTATTAAATATTCAATTTCAAGAATTTTCTAGAAAAGATACTATTGTAATAGTGAAATTTCAATAACATTTTGTATGGTAACGTAAAATATGAAATTGCATTAATCACGTCAAAAATTTATAAAATAAACTGTATGAGAAATTGTGTATTCTTTAAAATTGTGTGCCAAAATGATATATGTCGGCAGAATTCAGAATTCAAATTAGTATAATTTTAAGAACTATGTTGATACTGCATATTCATTTATGAACCATATATGAAATATATGAAAATATCAAAAGGATGACGTTCTTAAGATAATATTCTGAGAAATTATATTTAGGAATTCTGTAATTTTCATTTTTCTTCTTTGAATCACAAAATAGTTGGTTTCAATTCATCCTGTTATCAGAAGATGAAATCATATAATTTAATGGAATATAATTTTCTAAAATGTGAATAAATATGTGGATCCCTACATTCACTCTACAAAATTCAAATTTTATGAAAAGAATTCGATTCTCATTTACGACATATCGTAATTTATACATTTTAAATTAGGCTATATAAATTTAATCAAATAATGTCATTATTCTCATAACTTAGATCATATGGAATTAGTTTCAATATTTTTTATTTTAAAATAATAATAACTGTAGAGTGTTTTTATATGAATGCACTTCAATCTGCTTTTATGAATTTCCTCAAACAAAATAGAAATTATAAAATCATGTATTTTGTACCGTAGTCTACTTATAGACACATTATGTCATGTTCACTTTCAAGAATTTTCGTGAAAAGATATTTCTGAAATTGTGAAAGTTCAACAACATCTTGTATAATGACCTAAAATATAAAACTATGTTCCTCACATCAAAAATTAAAATATATTATTGAAGAAATTGTTTATGCTTTAAAATTGTATGCCCAAATTATATATGTCATAAAAATATATATATCACTTCATATATATTATCATTTATAAAATTATATATATTTCTTTAAAATTGTACGCCAGAATTTAGAATTCCATTTGGTATAATTTGAAGAGCCACGTTGATGTTGCATATTCATTTATAAATCATATTTCAAATAATTGAAAATATCAAAAGAATGGTATTCTGAAGTTAATATTCTAAAAAATTATATTTAGAATTTCTATAATTTCAGTTTTTCTTCTTTGTATTACAAAACAGTTCGTTTCAACACATCCTCTCATCAGATAATGATGTCACTATAATTTAATGGAATATAATTTCAAAATATGTGAACAAATATGTGGAAACTTACATTAACTCTACAAAATTCAAATTTTATCAAAAGGATTTGTTTCTCATTTACGACCTATCGTAATTTAAAGAAATTTAAAATTAATAAGCAGGACGGAATTTTGTAATAAACGAAATTGTTTATTGAATAATCTAATTGCTTTTACGTCTAATTGTAATTGAAATTAAATTGGAATTTCATGATCAAAAATAATTTTACTTGTTTTGTAACTAATTACTTACATTTTTACAATAATTAATTGTTACACTAATTATAAATTAATTACAAATAATTAAATTATATTTAATACATTAATTGCATTATTATGTGAATTATAAATCAAAAAATAATGTAACAATTTATTAAATTTGAATTCTTCCATCTGTATTCATTGCATTATCAATATGCATTATGTAATTTTTTTAATTTATCGAATGTTTAAAAGTCCATTAAATAATAAATTAATATTTTCTTATTACATTTACTGAAGGACTTTTTATTATTTCGATTCAAAAGTAGGCCAGCGTCCAAAAAGTAAATTAATGTATTGCAAAGAGTATATATATATATCTAGTACAAATGTTAAGTATGGTGAAAAATAATTTTATTATTACAAAACATTCCTTAAATAGAATTGTTATTTTTATGTGAGTAAACTAATAAATACAAATAATTATTAATGAATATTTGTAAAAGTATACGAAAATAAATAAGCAACTGCATTTTGGGGCAATCTTCAAATTTGCATAACATCAGGAGTTTAATAAGCGAAATAATACATTAACGAAATGAAAATAAAAATTAATTAACGAAAATAGAACATTTTTAGGTTGTAGCGAGGCATTAACATATCTGTGAACAAATTGAAATTTTATGCCGAATAATTTAACTAGTTCAACGTGAATTTCTATTAACAAATATTTACAAATATTTTAAACACGACAATTTTTCTTTTTCCCTGTAAACACCAAGCTGGTCCAGAATCGATTCCAGTATTAATTACTTTGCAAAATGTTTAATATCTTCAAAATTGCAGAATAAACTTACTTTGCATTACGGAAATGTGCTGTTAACTTGGAAAGAAAATTTTATAGTTTTTAAATTCTTCGGAAATAATGAACAAATGAAATGAGTATCTAATTCGGCGAATCAATTAATTAATCGTTTTTTAAAATTACATATCTAGCTATAGCAAGCTTTCATAAACAGATAGTTTCGTTGTCAGAATCCAATTTAGACTGCGTATAACCTAATATTAGGAAACATGATTGTGATTTAAAGTTATAGTTGTGTTTGACAATTTTCTTTACTAAATGTTTTGAATAAAAATTCTTACACCATGGAAATTCCCTTTTCATTGATTTTTATCGATAGTTGTTTAATGTAAAAATATGTTGACCACCATGCATATTTACTGCTATATATATATATCACGAAGCATTTGATTAGGTGCAGAAAATATAATCGCACTATAAAATTGGTTTTAGAGATCTATTTTATTATCGTATATTTATACCTTAAGATAGTGTCTGAAAGCAATTGTTTCCTTCATATAATTATATTTTATACTAAGTTATATGAATTAGTATATATAAAACTCTATTGAACTCTATTATATAACTATCTCTTTTACATATAAAGACACACTTTTTTACAGTTTTTTGTGATAAGAATTTATTTATTTCCATGATTGAGGTCGTAAGTAAAATTGCTGAGATCACAAATAAATTTTTGCTATTTCAATGAACAAGTTACAGCTACGAAAATATAACTTGGTTTTTTTATTATAATATACTAACAGTATTTATAATAAGCTGATAGATATTTTGGCATAATTTTTAATGAATAACTGATATATATATAAATAAAATAAAATGAAATACATATATAGATATAAAACTGAATCTATAGGATGAAACAAAGTGTAATGGAGTTCATTGGATTGAGTATTATTTTTTTTTCAATTTTACATTATTTATTTTATTTCTCGTTTTAACCATTTCTTTTCTCTCTAATTTTTTGTTTCCCTTGATTTCTCCATTTTTCTTTACTCTTTCACTAGAAATCTTTCCAAAGAGTTTTACAAAATATTGAGTGGGAAAAACAAATGTTAACTGTACAAAAATTGACTAAAACTGCCTTTTGTATCATGGCTATTTCCTATTGTATGGTCTTCGGACTGGATAAGCAAGGAAGCCAACAGTTGTGAAAATGACAGGAGTATCCCGACTCATCCTATTTCCGGCACTGATCTTAATTCAGGATCAAGATATATTTAAGATAAGAATTTTCAGTTATAATTTGCACTACACCATCAAAACCTAGGTACGTCAGCGAAGCAGACTCGTATCTCAAATATTGATTCTTAAGAAACATTAAACAACGTATATTGGGGCATTCGTATCTAATGGTATCACTATTCAATATTTTTCATATGTGTTATTACAATATAGGATTGTCATCAACATGAGTGTTTGTCAAAGTTAATTTACATCTTAATGTTGTGTCTAATGTACAGTTGATATAAAAAATATCGCCATGCCAAAGTCCATGCCTCTGTTATCCGAATGTGATCAGTGGAATCCCAATTACCACTAATGTATTATTACAATATAGTACTCTCATCAACAAAAGTGTTAGTCAAGCTTAATTTATGTCTTAATGTTGTGTCTTATGTACAGTTGATATGAACAAAATCGGCATGCCAAAGTCCATGTCTCTGCTATCCGACTATGATCAGAGGTTTCCCACTCATATTAACACATTACTGGCTAAGTGGGTTATATAGGATTGTCATCGTGACAATATAGGATTGTCATAAACAAAAACTTAATTTATATTTTAATGTTGTGTCTAATGTACAATTGATATAAACAATATCGCCATGCCGAAGTCCATGCCTCTGTTATCCGACTATGATCAGCGGTTTCCCATTTAGCCAGTAATAATACATTACTGGCTAATTGGAATATATCATCATGACAATATAGGATTTTCATAAGCAAAAGCTTAATTTACGTCGTAATGTTGTGCCTAATGTACAGTTGATATCACAAAAATCACCATAGCGAAGCCCATGCTTCTGTTATCCGAATATTATCAGCGGAATCCCACTTATCCAGTAACGTGTTATTGCAACATAGGATTGTCGTCAATAAAAAGTTTTAGTGAAACTTAATTTACGTCTTAATGTTGTATCTAATGTACAATTCATATCACCAAAATCGCCTTGTCAATATAAATGCATCTGTTATCCGAATAGATTCAGTGGTATCTCACTTAGCCAGTAATAACACTTTACTGGCTAATTGGAATATATCATCATGACAATATAGGATTGCCATCACCAAAAACTTAAATTACGTCTTAATGTTATGTCTTATGTACAGTTGATATCAACAAAATCGCCATGGCAAAGTCCATGCCTCTGTTATCCGAATGTGATCAGCGAAATCCCACTTAGGCTGTAATGGATACCCTTTCCCCCTGACAACTCTCGTGAATATGTTAACAAGGGGAGGGGAGAGTCATATGTAAGTGACAACAACCCCGTGCAGCATGCGATTACTTGCTTATATGCAAATTTTCTGCTGACAATCCCTCCAGAATGGATAATGTTATACAAGCTGGGGATGGTTGCCTCACTTTGCCTTTTGTACACCCGCTACTTTGGCCCGAATTCATGAGGAAATAGAGTGGATGCGGAAGCGGAAACCAGGGCGGATGATTTCCTAATCGAAATGCACAGGGATATTGGATAGATATTGGATTTCGTTGCTAACTAGCTGAATTACTAAATGCCTTCACAGATCGCCTGAAAAGAATCGGTATCATAAGGATATAATAAACGATAGAATAAAATAATTAAAAATTGAAAAAAAAAATTGGAAAATTTCACAAAAAATATTATGAATTTTGGGCTTAGCTTGATTGATGTAATAATGGAAGCTGTTTTTAGAATGTTAGGAATTGATAATTCACTGACAATTAAATGTCATATTCATTGACCAGAAAAAAAAATGAACAAATATATCTATAAATATAAATATATATATATATATATATGTCTTTATATACATAATCTTTCTGTACATATGTTTGTCACTGAACTCCTTCTAAACTGCTTTACGATTTTGATGAATTTTTTTTGTATTTTTGAGTGGGACCCTACATGGTGTAGATTCGTAATTGATCCCTGAAGGTGGCGCTGTAATTGATTATATCTTTATATGCATAATTATTATGTTCCGCTGGACGGTTTAGATTTACAATTTGACCCGGTAGGTAGCGCAGCGATCGATATAATTCTACTGTACGTGCGTTTGTCAATGAACTCCTCCTAAACGGCTGGTACGATGTTGATGAAATTTTTTATGTGTGTTTGACTAAACATAGAAAATATTTTTGTGCTATCCTATTTGCTGTTATTCGTCATAAGATGGGGCTGAAGAATATCAACTTCTATACCATTCAACCAATCGTAATGGCATGTATTCGAGTATGGAAAATAAGTTCGCTCTATCCACTTTATTGTTATATTTCACCAGATGGTGCTGTTTTATTTCATTTTATATACCATTCAAACGACATTCATAAAATTAGTATACACATATAATGTAACATGGAGAATAAATACACATATATACACATATAATGGAACATAAAGAAATTTTTTACAACGCATATTTTTTGCAAGTCAACGTATGCTAGGATTCTGCTAGTATATATATATATATATATAGTACGTGTGTATTTTTTTTAAAACTTAGACCACTTAATACATTCACATACACTGCAAATTAATAATAAAATATAAATAAATGGGAATGCCGGTTCATCAAAAGATGAACTCCAGATGCTAGCATTTATTTTTTACTTTAAAAATAATTTATAATGTTTGTAGATTAATTAAAAAAAAAATATTTTTATGTACTATCAATGAGTTTTTTTTAAATTTTATTTTGTATGATAGTATTAAGCTTGTAACTACTGAAAACTTACACGTATTTCCTCACTGTTTTCTAATTCTTGGCAATGGTTATGATTTAATAATTTATAATTTTTTTAAACAAAAATCAATTGATACATGTATATTCCTTTTTCAAACTACAAGTGATATTTTTCACTTTGCAACAATAATTAGATTTAAATATTTCTTAGATAAAGAAAATAAAAGTATGAACACATTTGAATAAAACTTATGAATTTAATATTCTTTAAAGTAGCTCATAATTGATTATTTATTTCAGAAAAATGTTACAAAGGAAAATGCAATGAATTATTAAAATTCAATATAAGTCTCAAAGCACATACAATACGACAACTTTCTTACAAAATTGTTTAAATAATCCTTAGATATTTCTCAAACTAACGATATTTTTTTTTTCCATTTCTATCAAATGTTCATAAATAGTTTAATATTTACCATCTAAATGCGAATGCTAACATAAATATCATTCTATATTCTCGTTTATTTTTTTTTTTTAACTTTGTATAAAAAATGATGCTGTAAAAAAAAAATCAATTCGTGTAAAGTTGATAAACGATCTAATGAATAATTATTTTATGACATAATTTTTTTTGTTCTGCTTCAGGCTTAGAGAATTTACTTTAAAATGTTCAACATTTAATATTCTTTTCCAATTTCATTTAATAATAATAATAATAAAAAAACGATTTAAATTATTGATGAAAGAAATACCATTAAATCAGTATTTGAAGAATAAAATATAAAAGGAATACTTATAAAATGATTCGAATCAAACAGTCCTTTTTTTTTCATTCCATCTCTTTTATGAGCTGCATAGCGGAAGATTTTGCGCTTCAAAGACGCAGAAACTCGCTATCGCTTACAAATTGCTGATTCACTGTTTATATTCCCAAAGGGCCTTAGAGTTGTTTTCTTTATATCTAATATTTATTTATTTTTTCTTTTTCAAACCAGACTTGCTCGTTTGATAGTTTTAGTCCAGCGAGTTTTGTTTTTTCATAATCTTGCATATAAATATATATCTTTTCTGGATAGTTTCATGGTTCTGTTATTCTCTTAGCTTATCACTGGCAGAGTGCGATAGGTTACGTCTCAACCGTTGCAAAGAAGTAGAAAGGCAGCACAACTCCAAACTGCCATTTTTCATTTTTCTTTACTGTAAAGAAAGAAAGAAATATAAAGAAAATGACAAAAGCTTTATTTCTTCTACTTTGTTTTTGGCTTCTGTTTTTCTGGTACTTGGGTGTTTCTTTTTATAAGCTGTTTGAAGAAATGAAAATTCATGAACGAGAAATCTCCTCTCCAAACATTTATGCGGTTAAAGAGATTTCAGCAAAAATATTGCTGTTGCGAGAAAACTGTACTTGTAAAGAAACCCGTGTACAAAAATGCATCCGGAAAGAAAATGAGTGTTTCTTTTAAAATGCATGATACTGTTTTTTTTTTTTTTTTTTTTTTTTTTCACTTGGTTTACCTGTACTGCATATTTCTTGTCCATTCTTGTTTCTGTACAACCAAAAATGCTGTTATAAATATTATGCCTCTTTTAACTATTATACTGGTTAAAAGAAAAGAAGAGATGTCATATTTCATTTTATGTTCTTCCCAAAATGATGGAAAAAAAATCAGTTATTCTGATAAAAATTTATATTTTTCTCGATGAGGATCTTAAATTAAATCCCAGGTTATTGTTAAATCATTTTCTATTAAAAAAAGGATTCATTTTGTAAATAAAAATGCATTATTACTTATTAATTCATAGACATTTTAATTAAATTACATTTAAGTGATAATTAATTAAAGAATAAGAAAAGAAAGAACATTTTTAGTCTATTATTCTTTTATATATTATGTTTTCTGTTATCGTATAGAATAATAACAAAATTGTTTAAATAATTATTAGTTATTTTTTAAAGTAACGATACTCTTTTTCTTTTCATTTCTATCAATTGCTCATAAAAAGTTTAATATTTACCCTCTAAATGTGAATGCTAACAGAAATATCATTCTACATTCTCGTATATTTTTTCTTCGACTTGTATAAAAAATGATGTTGTATAAAAAAATCAATTCGGGTAGAGTTGATAAAAGATCTAATGAATAATTATTTTATGACATGTTTTTTTTTGTTCTGCTTCTGGCTTAGAAAATTTACTTTAAAATGTTCAACGTTTAATGTTCTTTTCCAATTTATTTTAATAACAAAAAACGATTTAAGTTCATCGATAAAAGAAATACCATTAAATCAGTAGTTGAGGAATAAAATATAAAAGGAATACTTATAAAATGATTCGAATCAAACAGTTTTTTTCTTTCTTTCTGTCTTTTTTATTAGTTGCATAGCGGAAGATTTTGCACTTCAAAGACGCAGAAATCTCGCTATCGCTTACAAATTGCTGATTCACTGTTTATACTCCCAAAGGGCCTCAGAGTTGTTTCCTTTATTTCTAATATTTTTTTTTTTTTTACTTTTTCAAACTAGAGTTGCTCGTTTGATAGTTTTAGTCCAGTGATTTTTGTTTTTTCATAACCTTGCATATAAATATATATCTTTTCTGGATAGTTTCATGGTTCTGTTATTCTCTTAGCTTATCACTGGCAGAGTGAGATAGGTTACGTCTCAACCGTTGCAAAGAAGTAAAAAGGCAACACAACTAAAAACTGCAATTTTTCATTTTTGCTTTTCTGTAAAGGAAGAAAGAAAGAAAAAAGGAAAATGACAAAAGCTTTATTTCTTCTACTTTGATTTTGACTTCTGTTTTTCTGGTGCTTGCGTGTTTCTTTTTATAAGCTCTTTCAAGAAATGAAAATTCATGAGCGAGATACGCTCCCCTCGAAACATTTATGCGGTTAAAGAGCTTTCAGTAAAAATTTTGCTGTTGCGAGAAAACTGTACTTGTAAAGAAAACCATGTATAAAAATGCATCCGGAGAGCAAATGAGTGTTTCGTTTAAAATGCATGGTACTGTTTTTTTTTTTTTTTTTTTTCACTTGCTTTACCTGGATGGCATATTTCTTGTCCGTTCTGTTTCTGTGCAAGCAAAAATGCAGTTATAAATATTACGTCTTTTTAACTATTATTCTGGTTAAAAGAAGACGTGGGACGTCATATTCACTTTAGGTTTTATCAAAATTATGACACATTCCATAAGTCTGATAACATTTTATAATTTTTTTCCATGCTGATTTTAAATTAAACCCCAGGTTATTGTTAAACACTATTAAAAAGAATCCATTTTGTAAAAAAACAAATTGCATTATTACTGATTAATTCAAAGACATTTTAAATAAATTACAATTAAGTGACAATTAAATAAATAATAAGAAAAGCAAAAACATTTTTTCTACATTATTCTTTTATATATTATATTTGCTGTTATCATATAAAATAGTTAATAAAATTGATTAAATAATTCTTATTTATTTTCTTAAAGTAAAATTATTTCTGTTTTCATCCCTATCAAATGCTCATAAATATTCTAATATTTACCATCTAAATGTGAATGCTATCAGAAATATCATTCTACATTCTCGTATATTTTTTTTTTGACTTTGTATAAAAAATGATGCTGTATATAAAAAAAAAACAATTCCTGTAGAGTTAATAAAAGATCTAAGGAATAAGTATATTATAACATGTTTTTTTTTTCGTTCTACTTCAGGCTTAGAAATTTAATTTAAAATGTTCAACATTTAATATTCTTTTCCAATTTCTATTAATAATAATAAAAAAAAAACGATTTAAGTTCATCGATAAAAGAAATACCATTAAATCAGTAGTTGAAGAATAAAATATAAAAGGAATACTTATAAAATGATTCGAATCAAACAGTCCTTTTTTTTTCTTTCAATCTTTTTTATGAGTTGCATAGCGGAAGATTTTGCACTTCAAAGACGCAGAAATCTCGCTATCGCTTACAAATTGCTGATTCACTGTTTATACTCCCAAAGGGCCTTAGAGTTGTTTTCTTTATTTCTAATATTTTTTGTTATCTTATTCAAACCAGAGTTGTTCGTTTGATAGTTTAAGTCCAGTGATTCTTGTTTTTCGCTTAATTTTTAAGCTTAAATTTTCGTTTTTTCATAACCTTACATATAAATATATATATATTTTCTGGATAGTTTCATGGCTCTGTTATTCTCTTAGCTTATCACTGGCAGAGTGAGATAGGTTACGTCTCAACCGTTGCAAAGAAGTAAAAAGGCAACACAACTCCAAACTGCAATTTTTCATTTTTGCTTTTCTGTAAAGAAAAAAGGAAAATGGCAAAAGCTTTATTTCTTCTACTTTGTGTTTGACTTCTGTTTTTCTGGGGCTTGGGTGTTTCTTTTTATAAGCTCTTTCAAGAAATGAAAATTCATGAGCAAGAACGCTACCCTCGAAGAATTTATGCGGTTGAAGAGATTTCAGTAAAAATTTTGCTGTTGCGAGAAAGCTTCACTTGTAAAGTAATCTATGTATAAAAATTCATCCGGAAAGAAAATGAGTGTTTCTTTTAAAATGCATGATACTTTTTTTTTTTCACTTGCTTTACTTGGATGGCATATTTCTTGTCCGTTCTGTTTCTGTGCAAGCAAAAACGCAGTTATAAATATTATGTCTTTTTTAATATTATTCTTTTCAAAATAACACGAGGGACGTCATATTTCACTTTAGGTTTTTATCGAAATGACAAAAAAACAAGTAATATATAAAAAAACAAATTTAAGTCAATTTCCTATTTTTTTTCATTATACTGCAGAAAAGTCTTTAACAAATAAAGTTGACATTTTCCTCTTACAACTGTCGCCATCTATTATTCGAAACATGCAACTAAAATAAAAAAATATATATAATTAATTAACTAAATTTAATTAATGAATTAATATATGAAAAACACTGTATTAACATCAAGTTTCATCCACTACAAATTCAAAAAAGTTTATTTGAACTTGAGTGGATGAATAAAAAACATTTTATTAAAGATTGGAAATTTCAACAAGATATATATAGGGAGAGTGTGAACTAATAGAATGAATTGAAAAATCAGTTAGTCTGATAAATATTTTTTCCATGATGATTTTAAGTTAAATCTCTATTACTGTTAAAAACTTTTCTATTAAAAAAGGATCCATTTTGTAAAAAAAAAATGCATTATTACTTATTAATTGATAGAAATTTTAAATAGGTTACAATTAAGTGACAATTAAATAAATAAAAAGAAAAGCAAGAAAATTTTGAGTTTATTATTCATTTTATATATTTTATTTTCTGTTATCGTATAGAATAATTACAAAATCGTTTAAATAATTCTTAGTTATTTTCTTAAAGTAACGATATTTTTTTTTTCATTTCCATCATCTTTGCATTTGTATACAAAAAATAAATTTGTGTAGAGTTGATAAAAGCTCTAATGAATAATTATTTTACGGCATTTTTTTTTTTTTTTGTTTCAGGCTTAGAAAATTTAATTAAAAATGTTCGACATTTAATAGTCTTTTCCAATTCAGTAGTTGCACAATAGAATATGAAAGGAATACTTATAAAATGATTCGAATAGAACAGTTTTTTTTCTTTCTTACCGTCTTTTTTATGAGTTACATAGCGGAAGATTTTGCACTTCAAAGACGCAGAAATCTCGCTATCGCTTACAAATTGCTGATCCACTGTTTATATTCCCAAAGGGCCTTAGAGTTGTTTTCTTTATTTCTAATATTTATTTATTTTTTCTTTTTCAAACCAGACTTGCTCGTTTGATAGTTTTAGTCCAGCGAGTTTTGTTTTTTCATAACCTTGCATATAAATATATATCTTTTCTGGATAGTTTCATGGTTCTGTTATTCTCTTAGCTTATCACTGGCAGAGTGCGATAGGTTACGTCTCAACCGTTGCAGAGAAGTAAAAAGGCAACACAACTCCAAACTGCAATTTTTAATTTTCCTTTTCTGTAAGGAAAGAAAGAAATATAAAGAAAATGGCAAAAGCTTTATTTCTTCTACTTTGTTTTTGACTTCTGTTTTTCTGGTACTTGGTGTTTCTTTTTATAAGCTCTTTCAAGAAATGAAAATTCATGAGCGCTCCCCTCCAAAAATTTATGCGGTTAAAGAGATTTTCAGTAAAAATTTTGCTGCTGCGAGAAAACTGTACTTGTAAAGAAAACCACGTATAAAAATGCATCCAAAAAAAAAATGAGTGTTTCTTTTAAAATGTATGATACTTTTTTTTTTTTTTTTTTTTTTTTTCACTTTCTTTACCTGTATGGCATATTTCTTGTCCATTCTTGTTTCTGTGCAAGCTAAGATACAGTTATAAATTTTATGTCTCTTTTAACTATTATTCTGGTTAAAAGAACACGAGAGAAGGCATATTTCACTTCGGGTTTTCATCAAAATGATGACCAAAAAAATCAGTTAGTCAGTTAGAATTTTAAATCTATGCATGCTGATATTAAATTAAATCCTAGTTTATTGTTAAACCATTTGTTATTAAAAGAAAATCCCTTTTGCAAAAAAAGAAAAAAAAACGATTCATTAATACTTATTAATTAATAGGTTATCTGTCTTCCATTTTAAGAAAATCTGAAAAAAATTATTTAGATTATACATAAGCAATAGGAAATGTATACATAATGCAAACATAAGCAAATACAATAAGACAACTTTCTTACAAGATTGTTGAAATAATTCTTAGTTATTTCCTAAAGTAACGATATTTTTTTTCCATTTCTATCAAATGCTTGCTTCTTAATATTTTCCCTCTAAATGTGAATGCTAACAGAAATATCATTCAAGATTCTGGTATAATTTTTTTCGAATTGTGTAAAAAATGATGCTGTACAAAAAAAAATTAGTGTAGAGTTGATAAAAGATCTAATGAATAATTATTTTATAACATGTTTTTTTGTTCTGCTTCAGGCTTGGAAAATTTAATTGAAAATGTTTAACATTTAATATTATTTTCCAATTTCTTTTAATAATAATAAAAAAAGGACGATTTGAGTTTATTGATGAAAGAAATACCATTAAATCTGCAGTTGAGGAATAAAATATAAAAGGAATACTTATAAAATGATTCGAATCAAACAGTTATTTTTCTTTCTTTCCGTCTTTTTTATGAGTTGCATAGCGGAAGATTTTGCACTTCAAAGACGCAAAAATCTCGCTATCGCTTACAAATTGCTGATTCACTGTTTATACTCCCAAAGGGCCTTATGGTTGTTTTCTTTATTTCTAATATTTTTTTTTTCTTCGTTTTCAAACCAGAGTTGCTCGTTTGATAGTTTTAGTCCAGTGATTTTTTGTTTTTCCATAACCTTGCATATAAATATATATCTTTTCTGGATAGTTTCATGGTTCTGTTATTCTCTTAGTTTATCACTGGCAGAGTGAGATAGGTTACGTCTCAACCGTTGCAAAGAAGTAAAAAGGCAACACAACTCCAAACTGCAATTTTTCATTTTTCTTTTCTGTAAAAGAAAGAAAGAAATATAAAGAAAATGGCAAAAGCTTTATTTCTTGTACTTTGTTTTTGACTTCTGTTTTTCTGGGGCTTGGGTGTTTCTTTTTATAAGCTCTTTCAAGAAATGAAAATTCATGAGCAAGATACGCTCCCCTCGAAACATTTATGCGGTTAAAGAGATTTCTGTAAAAATTTTGCTTTGCGAGAAAACTGTACTTGTAAAGAAAATCGTGTATAAAAATGCATCCGGAAAGAAAATGAGTGTTTCTTTTAAAATGCATGATATTGCTGATTTTTTTTTCACTTGCTTTACCTGTATGGCATATTTCTTGTTCATTCTTGTTTCTGTGCAAGCAAAAATGCAGTTATAAATATTATGTCGCTTTTACTATTATTTTGGTTAAAAGAACAGGAGGGAAGACGTATTTCACTGTAGGTTTTTATCAAAATTATAAAAACAGGCAATAAAAAAATTAAAAAATTTGCTAATTTTTTTTCACCATATTACAGAAAGTTTTTTTATAAATGAAGTGGAAATTTTTCTCTTACATCTGGCGCCATCTATTAGTAGATACATACAACTTAAATCTAATTGAAACTAAAGTTAATTAACGAATTAATATTTGAAAAAACTGTATTAACCTCAAGTGCTCATCCTCTAGAAATTTCAAAAATGTATTTGAACTTGTGTGGATGAATAAAATTATTTAATTAACGATTAAGAATTTCAACAAGATATACACTGGTGTCCAAAAGTTAAGCATACATCGTAAAATGCGAAAAACATGGAGTAAATAATCGTAAAATTGGAAAGGAAGAATCGTTGGAATGCTGGAATCCGGACGATCACAAACCGAAGTGTCTCGAATTTTGAATGTGGACCAGTCTGTGATCTCAAGACTGTGGCAGAGGTTTCAAAGAACGGGAGATGTTACCCGACAACCCCAATCAGGTCGACCAAGAGTCACAACCCCTAGGCAAGACCGATATCTGGTAATAAGTGCGCGACGTCAGAGGGGCAGTACTGCCAGAGCACTGGGTTGGGCGCTCACTGTCGCCACAGGAATACGAATTTCGAGACAGACTGTTTACAGGAGACTCAACCATGCTGGCCTGTATGCCAGAAGACCAGCAGTTTGCATTCCCCTCACGTCTGCGCATAAACTCGTTCGTTTGAACTGGAGTTTGAAACATCAACATTGGAGTGTGGGAGAGTAGGCCAATGTGATGTTCAGTGACGAGTCCCGGTTTAATCTGAGTAGTGATTCTCGTCGGGTAACGATATGGAGAGAACGTGAAACACGTTTTGAACGAAGAAACATAACGGAAAGACATCATTTTCCATCAAGGGGAGTAATGGTATGGGCAGGCATCATGATGGACGGCCGCACAGACCTCCATTTCTTTGACACGGGTCTGTGACTGCTCAAAGATACAGAGACGAAGTTCTTGAGCCTTATGTTCGCTTGTTTCGAGGTGTTTTGACTTCATATTCATGGATGATAATGTGCCATGTCACCGATCGTTGCAGGTTGATGACTTCCTTGAAACGGAAAACATCCAGCGCATGTGATGGCCTGCGAACTCCCCTGATTTAAATCCTATCGAGCATGTATAGGATATGCTCGGGAGAGAAATTACAGCCCTTTCGCACCCACCAAGCTCCGTTACAGAACTGAAGAGAGCTCTCCATGAAGCTTGGAACCGTTTGAGCCCACAACTCATTCATCATCTCAAAGCAAGTCTGGTAAATCGCTGTGCAGCGTGCCTGGCTGTCAGAGGTGAAAACAAGCCTTATTAAACTGCAGCATCAGTATTTTATTTAAAGTTTTCTTTAACTTTTTTCTTTAAAGTGTGAACCTTTGCTATGCTCAGTTTTCTTTCAAACTGCTACTTTGGATAATAAAATTAATTATTATCGTTCTTTTGATTTGCTTTCTTATTTTATAACCATTTTACACTCGCATATCACGTTTCCCGCCATTCTGATTTACAGTTCCTTCTTCACATAATTACCAATTATGCTTAACTTTTGGACACCAGTGTATATAGGGAGAGTGTGAACTAATAATAGGAATTGAAAAAGGCAGTTAGTGTGATAAAATTTTATGTTTTTTCCATGCTGATCTCAAATTAAATCTCAGTTTATTGTTAAACCATTTTCTATTAAAAAAAATTCCTTTTGCAAAACAAAAAATTCATTAATACTTATTAATCCATAAATAATCTATCTTCTATTTTAAGAAAAATCTGAAAAAAAAAATATTTATAATATACATAAGCTATAAAAAATGTATACGTAAGCAAATATATATATATATGTATACAATAAGATAACTTTCTTACCAAATTGTTTAAATAATTTTTCGATAGTTTCTTGAAGTAACGATATATATATATATTTCATTTCTATCAAATGATCATAAATAGTTTAATATTTACTCTCTAAATGGGAATGCTACTAGAAATATCGTTCTACATTCTCGTATATTTTTTCTTTGACTTTGTATAAAAAATGATTCGTGTAGAGTTGATAAAAGATCTAATAAATAATTATTTTCTCCTTCAGGCATAGAAAATTTAATGTAAAATGCTCTACATTTAATATTCTTTTCCAATTTCTTTCAATAATAATAAAAGAAAAACAATTTAAGTTCATCGATAACAGAAATACCATTAAATCAGTAGTTGGAGAATAAAATATAAAAGCAATACTTATAAAATGGCACGAATCAAACAGTTTTTTTTCTTTCCTTCTGTCTTTTTTATGAGTTGCATAGCGGAAGATTTTGCACTTCAAAGACGCAGAAATCTCGCTATCGCTTACAAATTGCTGATTCACTGTTTATACTCCCAAAGGGCCTTAGAGTTGTTTTCTTTATTTCTAATGTTTTTTTTTTCTTTTTCAAACCAGAGTTGCTCGTTTGATAGTTTTAGTCCAGCGATTTTTGTTTTTTCATAACCTTGCATATAAATATATATCTTTTCTGGATAGTTTCATGGTTCTGTTATTCTCTTAGCTTATCACTGGCAGAGTGAGATAGGTTACGTCTCAACCGTTGCAAAGAAGTAAAAAGGCAACACCACTCCAAACTGCAATTTTTCATTTTTCTTTACTGTAAAAGAAAGAAAGACAGAAATATAAAAAAAATGGCAAAAGCTTTATTTCTTCTACTTTGTTTTTGACTTCTGCTTTTCTGGTGCTTGTGTGTTTCTTTTTATAAGCTCTTTCAAGAAATGAAAATTCATGAGCAAGATACGCTCCCCTCGAAACATTATGCGGTTAAAGAGATTTCTGTAAAAATTTTGCTGTTGCGCGAAAACTGTACTTGTAAAGAAAACCATGTATAAAAATGCATCCGGAAAGAAAATGAGTGTTTCTTTTAAAATGCATGATATTGCTGATTTTTTTTTTTTTTTAAACTTGTTTTACCTCCATGGCATATTTCTCGTCCATTCTTGTTTCAGTGCAGTTTTAAATATTATGTCTTTTTTAAAAATTATTCTGGTTAAAAGAACACGAGGGAAGACATATTTCACTTTGTTTTTTGAATCAAAATGATAACAAAAAAGCAGTTTATATTTTTTTACCATGCTGATCTTAAATTAAATCCCAGGTATTTGTTAAATTATTTTTATTAAAAGAGGTTTCATTTTTTACATCCATTTTTTAAAAAGATCCACCCGTCCACTTTTTACAGGGCCTGTTAACCGAGTGGCTAGAATTCTGGCGCTTGGTATGACAGGTTTCGGGTTTGAATCCCGGTGTTGCCGTGGATGTTTGTAGTGGTTCGGAATCCACTTTAAGCCGTAGGTCCTGGTAAAATAAGATCGTAGAGCATTGTGGGGATAGTGTTACTGGCGTCCGTAGCATTTCTTAAAGCTACAGATGCCCCCTGGATTTAGCAACAGCGGTGCAACCCTTTTTTACGTCATAAAGATTATTTCATCTGCATTAGAAACAACAACAGTAACCTTTTTGCAAATAAAAGGAATAATAATTATTAATCCAGACATTTTATCTTCCATTTTAAGAAAAATTTGACAAAAAAAATTGTTTGTAACATACATAAGTGATTAGCAATACAAGAAACCTTTGAATACACTTTTCTTTTATTTATTATATTTTCTGTTTTTTAAAACCTAAGCATGAATTAAATCTTAAGATTAAAATTTAAATGACTCTTCAACAGATATCTCCTAAAATGTAAGATTTAATTTTTAAAAATTTACAGCTAGGTAATTTGATGATTTTTTTTTCTAATGCTGCTGGCAATACAAGACAGAGTTAATCTCCATGCCATAAGCAAGGACTGCATCGCTGTTACTCATTGAGTTTAATTACCCAGGGGGAATGTGGAGCATGAAGATGTGCTAGGGACGCGAGTAGCACTACCCCAACAATCATATTAAACCTCCTCTACAATCATATTAAACCTACGATTTAAACTGGATTCCTAACCACCACAACCATCCATAGCACATCCAGAACTCGAACCCGAAACCTGTGTTACCGAGCGCCAGAGCCCTAGCCACTCTGCCATCAGGCTCCAAGTAATTCTTTGTATACATTTAGATTTGAATGAATAAGAAATTATAAATGAATGCAATAAAAAATTTTTTTAACATTTTTGATTTTACATTATCATTATTTGAACCTGAAGCTATTAAGTATTTTTTGTGTTTGCCAGAAAACTTAACTGTACCCTTTTTTCAGTATATACCTCAAACCAAATCTTAGCAACCTAATTAGTTTAAAAATATTTGAATAAATTATTAATCAAATTAGCCTTAAACAAACACTTACTCAAGATAAAATATTCAATTTATCTTAAATTAAACCTCAGATTTTTGTTAAATCAATTTTTGTTAAAAGCGTATTCAATCTGTAAAAAAATGCGTCAGGTCATATTAATTTTTTGTTTACCTTGCATTTTAAGAAAATTCTGTAAAACATAAATATAAACGTCTAAATTTACACTCGAGATTAATTTTTTTATTTTAAATGGCCTTAAATTATTGGCAATTGAAGTTTTAGTACGATTATTATTTGGGTTAAAAAATTGTTTGTTAGGAGAAAATCTGGGAAAATTGATAATTGTTTCTAATAGTTTTTAGTATAGTAAAATAAAGAAAAATGTCAAAAATTTTTATTAAACTGGTTTTTAATATAATTTGATGAATTATCTATTCATGGTAATGTATATCAAATAAAATAACACTTTATTTATTTAATTATCGATTACTTTAAAATCCAATATCATTACTTCTGACCATACTGACCATTCTCACCATTTTAATGAATAGCTTTCAAAATTCGGAAAATAATCATAAAAAATCAGAAGTAAGGAATTTAGTTCGAACTTGTTAACTTCACAAATTGCAGGCAGTTATCAAAATAAGGGAAACACCTGTGATTAAAAGTGACATTTTTTAATGCGTTTCGTAAGCATTAAAATATAATAATAGCCGAAGGGCATTGAAGCGGATTGTGATGTCTCAAAAGCGAACAACTCCAGCAAAAGTGGCCGCAGAGCTCAATCAGCTTCTGGATTCTCCAGTGCTAATCATTACAGTTAGAAGGCATCTTTATAAACAGGACATTTAGGCTAGAGCAGCAATTCCCAAGCCACTTGCAACAGATGTTAATGCCAAACGTCGTTAACTCATAACGAGTTCAACCTAAACCCTTTACTTCTGCCAACTCGAAACAAAAGCATCTTCCTCTTTTTAAACTTAAGATTGAAATTTTTAATTCCAAAAATCAATAAATGATTAATTGAATAGATGAAAAACATAATCGTTATCCACTTATGAAGTGTAATAATGAATAATGTCTTTAGTCAAAAATGTCTGGTGTGTATATATAATGTACGATTTATGTTGCTTTGTCATAATTTTTAGTTAATTACGCTTGCAATAATTCGCCATCCAAATCAGTTTTACCAATCATGAAATATTCTATGAAAATTTTAAAACGGCTTTTTATCAAGAAGTTCACAATTTATTTATTTTATTTTGTTATAGAAGAATGCTACAATACATATATAATTCCAAATATATGAAATATTGTTTTACGCTTTAAACAACAAAATCGTAAAATGATATACATGTTAATCAATGCACATGCTTATTATGTCTATGTAATATAACTTCATTCATATCTCCGTCTTCATTGGCGCAACAGTTCCATGGTGGTCCAAGGTCACTGCCAGATTTTCACCAGGAGATCGTTTCTTTTTACGGAGTAAGGTTGTCACACGTCTGTGCCCAAGAGGCGTATTAGACCGAGACCTACGGTTTAAGATGGGAACCCCTACAGTGCCCTATTATTATTCAGGACACGAAATCGAAACCTGTGACACAGAAAGCCAGGGCGCTAGTCACTCGGCCCTCCGGTCCCTTTTTATTCTGTAGTTATTTGAAATTTGTTAACATAAACAAATAAAACTGTTTTAATTTACATTTTAAAAACCAATGAATTTCCCATAATTTAAAAATTTGATAACACACGAAAAATTAAATGTTTGCCTTTTAAAACTACACAATAAATAATTCATTTTCTTATGTTATAGACAAAATAAATATTCATCTGTAATAATGGTGCATTAAAAACCTGTGAATGAACGTTCGTTTTTCAAACACACTTATCACTTTCAGTAAAAAATAGATTTATCTTCTGATGTATTTTAAATTATACAAATAAGCAATATATGTATTATGTATAGGAATTGTTTCAACAACGTATTTTTAACATATATCAAAGCAACTTTTTAAAAGCATCAGGATCAAAAAATTGCAACTGCTGAAAGAAGAAAAGAATATTAAAAAAAAAAAAAAAAAACAATTTTAGTATTACACGGAATTTTGAATACGGAGGGATTTAATATTTTCAACGAAATTCAAGTTTATGAATTATGTATGTCTTGGCGTTGTCAACACAATTTCTATGCTCATAGATTAAACGGTCATGGCCAAAAATTTTTTTTAAGAAATTGGAAAATTTTTATTTACTATAAAAACATATTTATTAGCTTTCTTAAAAATACAGCTTAAGGAAACGAAGTCTGTTAATCCCTGTAAATTAAATTTTATTTTTGTATTTGATAGAAATGCCATTATTAAAATGATAATGATTCATTCAATGCACAAACATTATTTTAGTTTTTTTTACAATATTTCTTATTATTATTATTTATATATTTATTATAAGTAGGATTAGATAGTGCTATGTAGGGTAATAAGTGCTTTGCTCCTTTGTGTTTTGAATGTTTATTAGCAGCAATTTAGACATAAATTTATAAAAATAAATAAAAAATAATCATAATTTATATTCAAATTACAATTATTAATTTATTTATTTTTAATATTATTAATTTATTGATTTAAAAATATAATTCAGATTAGTCTATTAATACCTGTAAATTAACATTTTATTGATTGTTTTCAACGTATAGCAAACCTACTTCTTAAAAGCTTTACAAATAGTACTTACTTTTTACAAATAACGTATATTTTTCTTACGACTAATACATATTTTTTCTTACAAGTAGTACATATTTTTAAAATTTTATTAATATATATTTATCAGTTATAATTTAAAGATAAAACTTGTGTTCGGATACTGCTTTTTAAATGAATATTCTACTATTCTCAAATATGTTGAACCGCACCTATTTTTTCCCCTAGAAATGTCGTATCATAGAATATCAAACGTAATTTTCGTATTGTATCAAACATATGTCGTATTGTAGGATTTCAATATAACATAATTTTCTCTTTAAATACACACACACACACACATATATATATATATATATATATATGTGTGTGTGTGTCTGTCTCTATCTTGTCTGGTATATATATATATATATATATATATATATATATATATATATATATATATATATTAATATAAAGTTTCTTGTCTGGTATATATATATATACCAGACAAGAAACTTTTTATTAATTTTTCTCTTCATTTTACGCATCGTTTCATCCATCATTTACAACTTTACCCTTCATGTTTTGAACAAAATGTTAATTTTTGTTTTCTTGTTGAAAATTATATCCTTCATATTCGAATTTTTAGGTTGAATTACTTTTAGAAATAATTTTTATCAAATTTTTAAAATAATAAAAGTATACATCATTGTGTATGCGTTTTTTACTCAGTGGTGTATATAAGGAATTTTAAAACTAATTTAACGTATAATCCGCAGATTATACTTTAACTGTATAATATATGTTATTATTACGTATATACGCTACACGAAGAAAGTTACAATATTATATTAATCTATTAAATTCCTTATTTCTTCGTCGTCATTTTGAATCTGTCATGAAAAATATGTAGTTAAATTATGCTAACTTTGAAAACATTTTAACAGATGCATAATACATAGTTGAGTAATAACTAGAAAAACTCACCTAGTCTAAATAAACAAGCATATATGAACATTAAACTTGCACAAGATATTTAAATTGTCCTGCCTGATAAATATTCAAAATACAGAACTGCCCATTTCCGCAAAAAATAAGTTTAAATAAACTCATAGGTATATGTGATAAAGGTATGGAAGGCATTGTTACTGTTACAACAACAGTAAAAATCAATAAGGTATGCGGTCACTTCTGATCAAAACGCAAGCTTTACAGCGATTTTCCAATCTGTGGATAATATTATCCAAAAGTGCTGGAGGTAACAAAATGTATTAAATATGAATGACACTTTGAAACTCCTGGAGAATGTTTGAAGGTGGTTGTCGACATGCAGATTGGCGTCCTAGTGAGTCCCATACATATTCTACGGGATTTAAATCCGGAGAATATGGAGGCTACTCCATTCGCTGGATTCGGGGGCCCTCAAGATAATAATTCACTAGTTCAGAACGATGAAGACAAGCATTATCATCCATTAGAAGGAAGTTATTACCAATTGGGCCTTAAAACAACTTGACCTGAGGATCAAGAGCCTAATCTTTGTATATTTCAGAATTTGCAGTTGCACTAGTAAAAATATGTGGGTCAGTGGAACCATTTGAAATGATGCCCGTCCATACTCCCCAGACATTGTATCCATGCCTTTCGCGATGTTTGTAGGCTTATTGCGTGTGTTCTTCTCTCTATATACTGTAACACGTTTGGAATCACTCTCCAAACAAAATCGGGATTCATCGGTGAACAGACTGAAATACCACAGACTCGGCCCCAGTCTGCGGTACTTCAGTCACAATGATCTTTGCACCGCTGTAACCGGGAGGATTTCGCTGAAGGACTTAGTGGAGCACAAGTCATGGGTTTCCATGCATAAGATCCTCTTTCATGCAGTCTGTCACTCACAGCAAATCTTGATAGTCGAGTTCCTGTTGTTGCAGCGAACTCCTTTGCAATCGGAATTGACGACAATTGCCTCTTTACTTTAGCAATTGTATTCAAATAACGGTCCTGAAACTCAGTTGTGGCATATATTCGACTTTTACCTGGTTGTCTGTGCACATTGCCAGTATCTTTAAAATATTTCCAGATTCTAGATATGAAGCTTTTGGCTATTTTTAAGTCTTCAGAGACTTCTGTGAGTGTCTGTTCTGCTTTCATTCTTCTTATCACCAAGCGGCCTGATGGTCAATTGGCTAGAGTTCTGGCCTTTGGCACCACAAGGTTCAGATTCGAATCCTGGCGGTGGCGGAGATTTTTGTGAGTGGTTCGAAATCCAATTTAAACTATAGGTACCGCTATAATTAGCCTAAAGTGTGCACAAAAAAACAGTAGAGCGACAGGCCAAACCAAATCTTATCGCAAGGCATTTCTCACAATCTGTTAACTCTGTTCAGGACGACATATTCCACCTATTATAAGTAAATATTTAATCCAACAACTTGTATAACTCTTGCAATTTGACTTCATACCACCCATGTACACTCCTTTTCACAAGTGTCGGCTCATAAGTTTGCCTATTTTACTGCAGCGAAAGTGAACCCCTTTGGACTATGTTATAACGCTGACATTGAGTTACCAACCAATCACCCTTCATTGCAGTTTACTTAATAGAAATAACATAAAGCACTTTTTTACGGTTGTTCCTATAATTTTTCTCGCCAGTGTAAATATACATATGAATTATATAATTGATAAAAATACAGATATGTGTTTAATAAAGTTGAATTCTTCCGTTTTAAATTTTTGTTTACTTCCAGAAAAATATTGAACACTCTTGAATTTCCATTTTTATTTGATTGCATGATTGCAACCCCTTTCTATTTTTAAATAACAGCAATAAAAAGAATAAAGCAAGCATCTGCCATATTAAGACATCTGGTTTACCACCACCGAACCGCTTCTTTGAAATAACAAATTATAAAATAATGTAAATAAAATTTCAGAAATGCTGAGCTTCCCAAATGCAAGACCAGCTGCCTGTAAAGAAAGAAAGAAAGAATGAAATAAACGAGATATACGAGAGTAAAATTATATTCAGTGAAAGAAAAAAAGAAGAAAACAATAATAAAAACAGGCTAACCCAGAGGAAATTATGTGGAATGAAATGGGTTTAGTCAGAAGAAATTTTTGCCTCTCTTTTTATACCTTTATTTTTAACCATTAAAGCTGCTTGCATTGTTTTGCAGCTCCCACCGTCTGATTGGGTTACATTTTGAGAACACAGAAATGGTGAAAAGCAACAAAGAAGTTTTTACCGTTAGTTTTCAGAGAACGATGGCTGTGAGATTGTAATTTTATTTTAGGCAGAGTTTGCATTTATTTCGTTTCGTACTTCGTTGCAGATTCTACGAATTTCAAAATATATACCAAACATTAAAATGCAATTTTGCTTAGTAGTAGTGCATATGATTATAACGTTAAGAAAAGTAAGTAAAAGGCATTTTTTTTATGTTTTCACTTTTAATTTATTTATCTTACAAGCAAACTGTTCTTATCGTATGTAAGATATATTTGGAATTCTTGTTTTGATATAATTTAGGTGTATTGTTGTTGATTTTATTTAATCAGATATTAATAAATATTTTATATGTTAACTAATTATTTAACACATAAGATATTTAACGTAATTAATATTTAACGTAATATTTAATGTAATTATTTAACATATAAATTGATAACGTTATGTAAAGTAACTAAATGGAAATTTTTTATGTATTCACTTTTAATTTATTTATCTTACAAGCAAACTGTTCTTATTGCAAGCAATATATATTTGGAATTCTTGTTTAGATATAATTTAGGCGTACTGTTGTTGATTTTATTTAATTAGATATTAATGAATATTTTATTTTAATTTTATTTAGAGTTAATTCATCATATAAAATTTTATATTTTTTCTTTGTTTGTTTATATGCTTTTAGAAATGAACATTTTTGATCCTTTAAAATATTATTTCTATTATACATTTATTTGTTAGCAAATCAGCAAACACTCCATAGAAATAAGCACTTATAGATTGTTGATCATTTTAATACTTAAATTTTGTGATTATTTTTTGCAGAACTCTTTATAGAATACTAATTTTATTTAAGTTGTAATCATTCTTTTTTTTACTCATCTGTTCCATCAGTATTAAAATTAATTTTAGAAGTTTAAATCAAGTAAGCACAGTGGCTGGAAGAAAATAAATGAAATTGTTTTGCTAGTGTACAATGATTCTTTTTATTATTTACATTAGGACCTTGTGTAGTGTAATAATTCAGTAATCTCTTTATTTAAAATGCACGTGGGAAGATGATCAGAATAAACAAAATAACAGATTTCTACTATAGAATCAACTTCATATAAATTGTTATAATAAACTTCAAGCATTGTTAATTCAAAGTTTAAAGCATTGAAATTAAAAATACAATTTTAATTTCCTTAAATTCAAATACTATAAATAAAATACAATTTTAATTACTTTAAATTCAAATAACTTAAATAAAGCACAATTTTTAATTCCTTAATTTCAAAAACCTTAAATAAAATACGATTTTAATTATTTTAAATGAAATTAACTTTAATAAATTACAGATCTAATTTCCTTAAAATCAGATACCTTAAATAAAATAAAATTTTAATTACCTGAAATTTAAATAACTTAAATGAATTCAAATTTTAATTTCCATAAATTCAAATAAATATAAAATATGTTAAATTGTATGAAATATGAAATATGTCGAATTATTAAAATATGCCAATCAATTGAAATAAAATATCTCTACCTTAATTAATCTAATTCATGGTATTAAAAACAAAAAAAAAAAACCTTTAAGTTATATTCTAGTGTTTTTTTCTAATAATAATAATACTGGTGCTATATTTAAATGTGTTACGCAAACGTCGATATGCACGAGTACTATATATCTTTTTTCGAAAAAAAAACAATTACTAGATGAGACAGAATTATAACCACAAATTATCTTCAAAACCTTGGATTATTAGATTAAGTGAATTTATTGCCAACAATAACATATTAAAATTTGTTTGTGATGTATATTCTGCACATTAAAATTTTAACAGTATATAACAGCGATTATACTTCAACGAATTTATTTGTTATTAAATTAATTGTTTAATAAATATATTTTGTAGTTAATATTAAAAATTGAACGCAATGTTGAAAATATCATACAAAATTATGCATATTTTATAGATAAAAAATGTATTAAATATTTTAGTTTAAATATTTTTCAGCAAGACAACTTTTTAAGTCAAATTAAAATGTAATTTGTAAACTTTGAAGTTTAAAAAGTCTTTAAAACGTTAAAGAAAAAATTGTAACAACAAAAGTTGTGTAACGAAGTCATGATACTTTTTACTTATTCACTTCCTACTCCAGTTTTCCCTATTTTTTTCCCTCTTGAATGGCACTAAGTCCTAGCCGATTTGCTTGCACTTGTTTAATCAACTATCACCTTTCTCAAACACAATCAGGACAACTAAAGACACAAAAAAAGGAACTGATTGCTTTAGTTCTCCAAATAACACACATAGAAAGATTAAAGAAATAACTAATATGATGAAATATTAAAAGATATCTTAAAAAAAACATAAATATTTTTATAGATAAAAATATATTAAATATTTTAATTAAAAAGAATACATTTTTAAGGATATTTCTTTATAATATAACATGAATATCATATATTTGATACTTTAACTATGTTTATTCAGAAATTAAAAATAATTTTCACCAAAACAACTTTTTGAGGCAAATTAAAATGTAATTTGTAAATTTTGAAGTTTAAAAAGTCTTTAAAACATCAATGAAAAAAATTGTAACAACAAAAGTTGTGTAATGAAGTCATTATACTTTTTACTTATTCCCTTCCTACTCCAGTTTTCCCTATTTTTTTCCCTCTTGAGTGGCACTAAGTCCTCACCGATTTGCTTGCACTTGTTTAATCAACTAACACCTTTCTCAAACACAATCAGGACAACTAAAGACACAAAAAAGGGAACTGATTGCTTTAGTTCTCCAAATAACACACATAGAAAGATTAAAGAAATAGTAAAAAAAAAAAACTTGGTCTCTCTTGCAGAAAAAGTTTCCTGTTAGCTGAAAAAGTAAAAGTGGAAATGAAATAAAAAGACAAACAGGGAAAGAAACACTCGGAAGGAAAAAAAAACTGATACCTACATCCAAAAAGCTAAATTTTCGTCGAACGAACGACTGGACTATTTGCCGCTCTAATGGAATCTGGCAACACTGCTATCTTCTACAAATTCAAAAGACGATAATAATAAAAATAAGAAAAATAAGAAAAAAAGAGACGAATAACAAAAAAATCTGGGAAATGTTAGTCAAGTACTTTTACAGGTACGGAAATAGGAAGAGCTTTGATGATGATTCGCCTTAAGTAACACAAGAGCAAGAGGAAATGTTGTGTCATTAGGCCGCTCCCTCAACAGTGGCGCTGGCATCGGCGAATTTTTTTCACTTCACTTGATAAAAACAAAGTGAAGCAGACGATTTATCTTGAGCAGTGTTTACATTAAGACAAAAAACATCAAAAAATGTTTAAGATTATCTGAAACATATTTTTAATGCAACTTTGGGAATAGAAAGGAAAAAAAATGGAGATGAAAGAAATTGAGACCAAGCATCAAGTGATTCGCGAGTCATTTTTATTAATTTAAGTTCGAAAAGACTCGAAATAAAATAAATAGTTCACATAGCTTCTGAAGTTTAAATTGAATGACTTTCATATATTTTCCTTTAAAGAATTTTTTGTTTTGATTTCAAGTGATATATCCCTCCAACACATAATGCATGGTAGAATTAAAGTGAATAACTTAGCTTTAGAAGTTCATACAATTTTGATATATTCAAGATTCATTTTCAATGTACTTAATGCATTTGAAAAATACGATTTTGCATTAAATAAATACAATATCAGAAAAAGTAGTACAAGTGACTTATATTCAAAAGTATCATTTTTATTCAAAAAAAGCATTGAATAGTAATCTATTTTAATTTTATAAAAAAAAAGTTAATGCATATTATTTCAAATATAGATAAAATTTTATTAATTTTTTCAGATGCTTTTATCACAATTTATTTATTATGAAGTGACATAAAAAACATTAAATTTTTCAGTGCTGTAAGCAAATTTAAGTTTAAACTAGAAACTTAAAGACTTTCAAAATTTTTCATGTGTTTTTTATCACAATTTATTTAATATGAAGCGACATAAAATTTACTTTTTATTCTTTAAAGATGTTTTTTCAACTTCAATTTATTTATTTTCTTTATTAAATTTTGTTATTAAAATTTTTCAGTGTTGTAAGCAAATTTAAATTAAAAGTATTTAACTTATCAACCTTCAAAATTTTTTCAAGAGTTTTTTATCACAATCTATTCATTAGGAAAATGTTATAAAATTAATTGATACTTATTTCTCGTCAACAATTTTAAAGAGCAAAAATCATTTTGCTTAAAAGTTCCAATTGTATATTTTAACTGTTTCTTTAAAAATTTATTAAAATATTTTATTTTATTTTGAATTCTTTTTATTAAATTTATTTCTAATCTTAGAAAAACCATACTGACTAACGTTTAGAAGAATTTTTTTTTTGACTTCAAGTGATAATATATCTCCAACGCCTAATACATGGTATAATTAAAATAAATATCTTAGCTTTAGAAGTTCATATAATCTTGAAATATTCAAGATTAATTTTCAATATACTTTATACATTTGAAAAATACAATTTTGCATTAAATAAACTCAGTATCAGAAAACAATACTAAAAGTGATTTATATTCATAAGTACGATTTTTATTTAAAAAAAGCATTGAATAGTAATCTATTTAAATTTTATATAAAAAAAAGTTAATGCGTATTTTTCAAATAAAGATTGAATTTTATTAATATTCAGGTGCTTTTATCACAATTTATTTATTATGAAGTGATAGAAAACATCATTTTTTTAATTCCTTAAAGATTTGTGTTTAATTAAGTTTTTTTGTTATTAAATTAAATTATTAAGTCATGTGTCGTAAACAAATTTAAATTAAAAATGGTTAGCTTAACAACATTTATAATTTGTTCATCTGTCCTTTATTTATTATGAAATGGCAGTAAATGGCATTTAGTTTTTATTGAAATGTTATAAAATTAATTCATACTTATTTGTCGTCAACAAGTATATTTTTAAAGAGCAAAATAAATAAATAAATAAATTAAATTAAAAAAAACCATTTTGCCTAAATCATTTAAATTGTTTATTTGAACTGTTTCGTTGAAAATTTATTAAGATATTTTATTTTATTTTGATTTATTTAAACCAACAATTTATATATCAAATTCATTTTTAAGCTTGGAACAACCACAATATAGTAAAAAGCCGCAGTAAATGGTATTTAGCACAATAAAATTAATGGTATAAATAATGGTAATAATGGTATTTAGACAGTAAATGATATTTAGTTTTTATTAAAATGCTATAAAATTAATTTACACTTATTTGTCGTCAGCAAGTATATTTTTAAAGAGCAAACATAAATAAATAAAATAAAAATAATAAAAATTATTTTTAGTTTTAGAATATTTATAGGTATTTTAGTTTTAGTTATTTATATGTAATTTTAGATATTTCATTTTTAATAAAATTAATTTACACTTATTTGTCTTGAACAAGTCTATTTTAAAAGAGAAAAAAATAAAATAAAATAATTAAATTAATAAATAAATAAAAAAAAAAAAAATAAAACGTTTTGCTTCAATTGTTTCAATAGTTTAATTTCAATTGTTTATTGGAACTATTTCGTTAAAAATTATTAATATATTTTATTTTATCTTGAATTCTTTAAACCAACAATTTATAAATCAAATTTATTTTTAATCTTAGAAAAACCACAATGTATACTTTTAGCAGAAGTTAAGGCTTAATCATTTAGACTTGTATTTATTAAAATTTATTTATTACTAAGTGATGAAAACGGCATTTATTTTTTATTCTTTAAATATTATTCTTTAATTAAGTTTTTTGTTATTAAGTTTAATTATTAAATATTTTCAGTGTTGTAAGCAAATTTAAGTTAAAAATAGTTAAGTTAACAACTTTCATAACTTAACACTTAACTTAACACTTAAACTTTTTAACTTTTCGTTATTCATTATGAAATGGAAGCAAATGGCATTTAAGTTTTATTAAAATGTTATAAATTTAATTTATACTTACTTGCCGTCATCACGTCTATTTTTTAAGAACAAAAAAACGTTTTATTTAAATAGTTCCAAATGTTTATTTGAAATATTTTGTTCAGAATTTATTAAAATATTTTACTTTATTTTGAATTTTTAAAACCAACAGTTTATAAATCAAGTTTATTTTTAAAATAAGAAAAACTACATTGACTACTTTTAACAGATGCCATTTAGACTTTTATTTATTATGAAGTGATAGAAAACGTCCATTTTTTTTTTCTTTAAATATTCTTCTTTAACTTAATTTTTTGTTATTAAGTTTTTCCGTGCTGTAAGCAAAATTAAGTAAAAAATACTTAATTTAATAACTTTCATAACTTAACAGTTAACTTAACACTTTCACTTTTAAAGTTTTCGTTATTTATTATGAAATGTCAGTAACAATTTATTAAAATATTTTATTTTATTTTGAATTCTGTAAAACAGCAACTTATAAGTCAAATTTATTTCTAATCTTAGAAAACCCACAACGTGTACTACTAACAGAAGTCAAGTCTTAATCATTTAGCCTTATATCATTTAATGAAAAAGCATTCTAGTTATTTAACGCAATAGACACTTACATTAAACATTAAGGGAATGTAGGAATCTCTATAATACAACAAAAAAAAAATCACATCTTAAGAATTTATTTCTTTTGGAGAAAGGAGAATTTACTATTTCTTCAAGCGATCGTATTTCTTCTATCCAAAATGTTGCCGATAGCAAAAATTTAATCATGGCTGACAATAAAGAACATTTGGCTGGAGCCTTTGTCATTCAGAAGAGGGGAATGTAAACAATTCGTTGAATGGACTTAGAAATAATTAACTGAGGCAATAGCTTTTGATTTCAAAGCGCTGGATTCTTTCTTTGAACATCAAAGAGAAACCAACTGAAATATTTGAATAAATTTCTCATAATCTTAAGAAAAGATGAATGTGTTCATTCTCTCTCTAAAAAATATTCGCGAAGAATTACTGTTTTGTTTAATAATTTTACATCTTCGTAATATTTAGAACAAGAGTTGCTGTTATAAATTTAAAAAAAAAAAAAATAACACAGAATAGTTTTTTTATAACTATGAAAATTGAATATGTGAAATGAAACGAGTATTTTTTATTATATTATTAACAGCTTGTTTAAAATAACTTATATTAATAAAATGTTTAAATTTTAAAAGATTTATTGATATAGCAGGAGCTCTTAAATCAGGCTAATGATAGCTTGACACATTCTATAATATGGTATCTATCAAATCGATGACTTTTGGATATTTTCGAGTAGATTCAGGTGTATGTTGATGTTTTCCGCCAAGTCGCAACGTATAATAACTGGAATTTTCTCAAAAGTGTGTATCGTAATTGTGAGTTTTAATTTCAGTTGTATTTCTTGGCAGTCAGTTGTATGTCGCTCGGTAAAGCACTTTAAGCCGTGGGTCCCAGTCTCATATGGCTGCAGAGCGTCACAAAGCCCAGGCAGATTTCTCACCCATATCATTTCCAAACTGAAAAGGGGCAACTCAACTTTAGGCACAGTGTTGTGGTGTAGTAGCAGTAGTAGTGGTGGTTCGTAATCCACTTTAAACTGTAGGTCCCGATCTAATTAGCATAACGTGTGCACAATATGACCGTAGATCGACAAACCAAACCCAGTGTTTATCGTAACAGGCAATTTCAATTTCAGTTCAACATTTCTTGGCGGCCTGAGGGCCAATTGACTAGCGCTCTTTTTTGGGTACCAAAGACTTCAAGTTCGAATACTGATTGCGTCATGGATGTTTGTGAGTGGTTAGGAATCTACCTTAAGCTGTAGGTACCGATCTAATTAGTCCGAAATGTGCGCAAAGTGATCGTAGAGTGACAAATCAAACCAATCAGTCTTTCTTGTTTTCTAGCGGGTTAAAATCACGTTTGCGCAATATAACATCTGAAAACGTACAGGTATTCTACAATGTTCTCGAATTCCAATAAATATTCTTCAAATGCTAATACAACTAGGAAAGTCTATTATTCTACAACTAAAAGACATAATTAATCGCCTAGAAAAACTGAAAACTGTAACGTTATAATAAGTGACTTCAATATTGGATCTTCAACAATTTATAATATTAAAAAAAAAAAAAATTAATTAACAATTTGTAATTTATATTGGACAAATTCTTATATCTTTAATTATTACAAATTCTTTATTAAGAATTTAATTTAATTGATTGCCAGAATGGCGAAATATATTGTTGGATATGTATACTGTCTACACAAGTTCAAATTGTGCATTAACACATTAAATACGTACTTGTTATAATCGTTAAAATTTTTATCTAGAATTATATATCTTTGGTGTCATTATTATTACCATAAGGTTGTAATAAAATACAGGCGCGGTTGCTAGTTTGAGGCGATCATTGTTTTCACGTGGCCTGATGGTCGGGTGACTATATCACTGGAGCTCGGTGCCACAGGTTTCGAGTTTCAGGCTTGGAGGTTCCATGAATGTTTGTAGTGGCTCGGAATTCACTTTAAACCGTAGGTCCATGCATAATATATTTGAAGAGCCTTAGTCGTAGTGCTGACAACCCCTATCCCTTAAAAAGGAAACATCTCCTGTCTAAAAATATGCCAGTAGGCAGACGGCCTTAGCCCTACATGGGTCTTTTGCGCCAATAAAGAAAGATCATACATCTCACGAGAGTTTTATTTTGTACTTATGCGGTGATAGTTTTCTCGTGTAATAAACTTTAGGTTTTCATGGAAGTAGGGCCAGCTTATTTTGTAGTAGTCTGACTTGGCTTCGAGCCGCTGAAGATGTGCATCGCGATCGTTTAGGGGGAACTCACCACATTTGCATATCGTATGGGAGGAAACCGGAAAACTCCCACCAGGTAGTCTGACTAACCAGGCAAGAGACTGAACTTTACAAACGCCATCAAGACTCCTCTTTTTCGAAACAGTGTCTACAACAAGGCCGGAAGTGGATAGAAACTCATTCCTAATGCTTATCACTGGAGCAAGTTGTCACTGAGCCACAATTCGGGCTCTGCAATGACAAATGTGTAAAAATTAATAAATGAATGATATTTAATGTGCTCTGAGTGTAAGTCAATGAGATTTGAATTAAAATTAATTATGAGAGAAGTAGAAATATTCCTTAAAAAATAGCCTCCATATCCAAAATAATTATAAAAAAATAAAGGAACAAATATAAGAGTATTTACCGAACAAATTCATTATTTCTTATAATTGAGTCTTTTTACTAAAAGTATTAGATTCAGGTTGTTTTCAAACACAAAATTTAATGAGATTTTTACCCATATTTTTTTCTCTAAAAATAATGATGAATTCTAGATATTACATATTTTTACTAAAAAGAATATTGTATTAATTCCTCCTCTTTATCACATATTTATTAATGAGAATTTTAAAATTACTGAAATCAAAAAAGAAAACATTTTATTTTACTATATTATCAGCAATAATTTAGTAAGAATTAAAATGTAATAACTTTAAAGTTTTTATAGTGATATATTTTATTTCTTATTGCCCTAAACGTAACATAATCGACCATCTTCCCCAAAAAAAAGGTAGATCAGATCATCTTTAACATCGATTGACCTCAAGGGCCACAGCACTACGGAAAAGGGAACTCTCATTTTCAACCTCATCTCACATCTTATACGTATCCATGGCAACCAGATGACTCACTTCACTTTTTTTCAGGGTTTTTCTTTTGTTCTTTTCTCTCTTCAGTTTACTTTACTAAAGTTTGACTTACTTTTTACTTCTTTATTTTGAATCGCTTTTCGGTCGGAGCTTCTTTATTTCCCTTAAAAGTTTCCCTCTCAACAATATTATTTTTTTTTTTTTTTATTATGGGCAAGAAAAAGTTTTTGCAAAGTTTCTGTTACGAAGTAGAGTTTAAGCGACATTTATTTTAATTTAAGATAATCGATAGCATTGAATTTTAATCGACTTCAGAAGAAAAAAAAAAGAGATTTTGCTTTAATGCGGAAGAAGTCATTAACTAAGGCATTTATGGACGGCAATATAAACTTCTATTTAGTGCTCGTTTTTAATACAAGATTCAAAACACCATATTATATATATATATGCATTTTTTCTTTGAATAACAACTGCCGACTCAATTTATTTATAAGTAATTTCTTATTTTTATTTAATTTGATTATTTACTAACTACTAAAAATAATTAATGTACTTTGTTTATTATATTTGCATTTATAATAATAATAATTGTAAATATAATATATGTTTTTATGTATATATACATAAAATATAATGTAGTATGTTTTTTGTATATATACATAAAAATATTGATATTTTTGCTTTAATTTAGGATTTTATTTTATCTTTAAATCTGAAGCCAAATGTAATAGTTTTCTAAAATTTCAGACAATATAAATAATATCTCTAAGAATGACAATGATATTTAGTTTTCCGCAAAAATCAAAGACAACTGTATTTTTTTAATTTAATTTTTCATTCGAACACACCTGTACAATAGTTTTTCACTCATTTATGTAAATAGTTTATTAAACATTATTAATTATTGAAATATTTTTAAAATAATTTCTAATATTAACAGAGTTAAAAATAAAGGTTAGACTATGACTGGGTATATTGAAAATTTATGTTTTGCTAAGCAATGCATGTTTTGGATTTTTGTTATTCTCTTTTACATCTATTTCATCATTTATTTTAGATTTAAAAATTTTTAAGGAGATTGTTGCTTTGCTCAACCTGAAAAAACCTGAAATAAATCTTTGAACAAACTACCCACAAACATAAAAATAAACAACCGAATCTTTCCTTCTGTAAACTTAAATCCCTTTTTTTCATTCCAGTGCTCACAAAATATTTGCATGGAAACCATTTTCTATAACCACTTTAAACCACGGAAAACCAATAACCATACACCCATACAGGGACCGCTTAAAATTCTCCATTTAATAACAAACCCCAGATTTTAATACCAATTCCATAGCACCTTAAAATGCAAGTCGCCCTCTTAGTTTACGGTTCACGTTTATTCGTCGGCCATAAAATTTCGGCCTTCCTCCACCACTGTGGGCGAAACGCTTCTCCCAAAAGTCTGTTTATCGTCAAGACCATTTCAGACATCTGGTGTATCATGGAGAGTACGTGGCTTCTTATATCGGTCCACTGATTTCAGAGTCAGTACACTTAGACAAGGTTAATGGGAAAACGATGGTTATAGGGTTTCGAAGCCGAAACCAATGATTTCTTGCCTCTCAAGCAGTATTTATAGGATTTTATATTTCTGGGATTATTTTTGGATGGTAGAGGAATGAGGAAATGATTTATGTATAAAATGCATTTCTAAGATATTGCTCTTTCTTTTAAGGCAGTGGGTGGTTTTTGGGAAGCAAAACGATAAAAGCGGAAACAGCAATTTCTTGTTCGATGCGGCTGTTAATTATATGAAAGCGATTGCAAGTTTCTCATGGTCATATATAAGTCAGAAAATAAAGCATCTTAAATATATGTAGTAAAATTGTATTTATTTAGTCATGATTGGGAAAATTCAAACTTTTGCTTACATTATTTATTATATATTTATTTATTTACTGATTTTTGCATAAAAAAATTACTAGAGAACAAGTCTTCTCATTATATTGCCTTATTATTATCTTGTTTAGGTTTCTTTCTTTTTCACTGGAAGTTATTTAAAAAAATGCATAATATATTTATTCAAATATATAATATAATATAATATTTATACGAATATAATTATAATTATAATATATTTATTAAAATATATTAAGATATGTCGGTTCAAAAAATATATAAAATATATATATTCAAATTCTGTTTGCTTTTAAATTAATAATCCCCCTAATTATTTTCTAAAGTTTAATAAACGTATATTTTCAAATTTGATTTTTATATTTTATATTTTATGTAGTTCATTATATAAATGATAAAATTTAGTTGCATTTTAAGGAAAAATATATTAAACCTAAATATATTTAATATCTAATTAGATGTTTTCAGTTGGGATATTCTCCTTTGTACACTTATTTCCATTATAACTTCGATATTACTTGGCAGTCAACTTCAACCTTCTAATCTTAAACTTAATTGGAAATATTTATTTTTATACGAATATAAATATACCTATTAATTATAAGAATATATTATATCATTTATATTTTAACCAATATATAGTTCAACCAATATATAACCAATGGGAATATAATTATAGGCAATTTATATAATGCCTATAATTATGCGATTTTTTTCATTTATGGGGAATACCATAACTTGTACCTTTATTTTAAGAATAACTTTACTAAACTAGGGATATCATTAAAATCATCTCATACTATCCGTCCCAATTTTTTCTTCTGTACTCATTTCCATCATGATTTTGTAAGGACCGTCCAGCCTTAAAACGAAATCGGAAATATAATTTTTATTTACAACGAATATAACTATAGTTATTAATTATAATGAATATATTGTATTATTTATATTTGAACGAAAGCGGAAATATAGTAACGTTTAATTTATATAATAAAACCGATTCTTTTATGTATTTGAAGGCCAAGAAAATGTATTCGTATTTTCCTTTATAAGTATGTTCCTTATGATTAATATACGCATTAATCATAAGAAATACGTTTACTATATAATTTATATTTTAATAAAAGCGGAAATATAATTACGAGCAATTTATATAATAAAAATGATTATTTTACATATTATGAATTCCAAGAGAATTTCCTTTTATTTTGAGAAGAAAAAAAATATTAAGTTATGAATATCTTTAATATCTAATTCGATGCTATCTTCCCATTTCTTTCTTTTGTACTCTTTTCCATCTTTTTTAATGATTTAGCAGTCAACTTCAACTTTCCAGTGTAAAGACTAAAGCGGAAATATTGATATTCATACGAATATAATTATGCCTATTCATTTATATATAATTTATATAATTAAATTGATTCTTTAACGTATTATGAACGCCAAGAAAATTTACTCTTAGTTTCAGAGAAAAAAAAACTTTATTAAGTTATGAATATCTTTAATATTTAATTCGATGATCTCCATCACGATTCTCTCTTCTGTACTCGTTTCCATCATGACTTTGTAATGACTTGGAAGCCGGCTTCAGCCTGAGACGAAAGCGGAAAAGGCCACGGCCTTATGTATCACTATCCGTTCCCCACCCCTTTCTTATCGAATAAACGTTAGCTAACAAATGATGGATGATGAACAGATTGCACGATTAGCTCTTGAGCAAAATGACAAAGAAATTTCGCAATCAATCATCACAGTCGTAAATTTCCATCGTCAAATTTCGCAGCAGCAGCAGTCTCGATGAGCGCGCTCTTTTCACAAGAAGGCAAGAAAAGGGTTTTAAAAGATTAAAATAATAAACCTCCCTTTTCAGCAGCGAGCCTTATCTGCAGTGGCAGGCAGGGGTAGGCAGGCAGCAGTGGGTTCCAGAAGAATTCCTCCCCAAACAGCAAGGCAACTTCCAGAGAGTGTTCTGTTGACAATTTTTCTTCTTCTTGCTTGCTTCAAGAAAAGGCGACTTTAATAATCTCTCCGAAACAGAAAACTCGATATTTTTCGTTTTGGGGAAAACTATGCAAAGATTCTTCCAATTTGTTTTCCGGGGGAGAAGATAGAGAATTAAAAAACGCCTTAAATTGCGTTTGAAAAGACTTTTCTTGACCTCTAGCAGAAATCATTTTCTTTTCGCGCATTCAATTCTAAAGTAATTTTCTTCATCTGCGTTCCTTTCCCCAAAGTTTCAGGCTGAGAGAATTACAATAGACGCGATGGAATTTGACTCAGTACAGCCAGGAGCCATTTTTCAGGCTACTTACAATGGCATTTTGAGATGGGAATTTTAGAATTTTCAAGATTGCCAACTTAAGTGAGGATAAATCAATCACATTTAGTCTCAAAAATCGAATACGCATTTTAAAATTTGTTTAAATCACATATTTGAAGCCATCCGTGGATCTAACTCAGATAGACATGTTTTAAGCTAAAAAGATTAGGTTCATAGATTATTTTTCTAATAGCAAACTTTGGTGAAAATATGCTATAAACTCTTTTTTAAAAAATGTAATTAATGATGTTAAAAGTTTTAACTCGCTTACAATAGATGTTAGTGTACAAAGATTGTCTAATTTTGTTCACAAAATTTCTATTTTATTAATTGTTTAACTATGTCAAAAAGAATAAATTCGTTTTACAAATTAATTAAAAATTTTTTTACTAATTTATTTTCAAATCTATAACATATCTATTATTAACTTTTTTTCGAATCAATTAAAAAATTATTATGAATTTATTTTCGTATCTATTAAATATTTATTATTAATTTATTTTCTAATCTATTAAAATTTTACATAAATTTGGGTTTTTAAAAATTTTTATAACTTAAATTTTATGTAAAATTAATATTTAATTTTAAAGTTTTAAGTACGCTACATAATGTTCATTTTAAAAGAAAAATAATATTAAAAAAACAAGTTCAATAAATATTTCAAAAATGTAAAATATTGTAAAGTTATTTTCCATATTAATAAACGAAAGGCTTTTTATTAATGAAATTAATTTTAGAAAGAAAGTTAAATTACATTAGTATCAAAACCAATAAATTAATTAATGTTTTTAATAATATGAAATATTTTCTGACTAATTTTATTTGAATATAATATCATTACCTGTTTTATGATATGTTTTCAAAAACTATTAAAAATTAATATTAATGCAAGTTACTAAATACATTAATCAAAATTTTATGCACGGAAACAACTTAGTTCTACTTTAAATTCTTACCTATAAATACTTTCAGAATTTTTTTTTTCATATCATTATTTAAGCTAATCTACTTATATTAATGATATTTTACATTTTGAATTAGTTATACAAATGCCAGTTAACGATTAGAAACCGCTTACGGAACTTGTCTAATTGCATGTACCGTTGAAAATGGATTACAGGTTGGGATTTTCGTATGAAAAAAAGTATTGAAGAAGTTTCTTAATGAATGCAGCATTAAAAATTCATCCTGGTTCACATACTTCACTGCAGAAGTTCCATGACTGGCAATCCTTTTATAATCCCAAGCATAATTATGTGAAAGAAAATCGGCTTAAATGACATGTTTAGAGGTAATTTGCTGCAATTTACTTGTTTAAAAGTAATCTTCTAATCTTGAAGTGATTTATCATCTATTTAAATACACTGAGCCAATAAAGAGTGGTCTTAAACTGTGATTAAAAACGAGATAGTATGTGGTAATAAAACCATACTTTCTTCATTTTCATTAAAAGATAGGATATTGGGAAAAAGAGTTACTATACTTCAGATGTAATTGAATTTTGCTCTGGTAAGGAAATTTTTTTTTTTTTGTTTGCAATCCAAATAAAATCAATTTGTGTAGTTGGGAAGTATATAATTTACTACTTAAAGTGAGTAGTTTATTTATTTTTTGTTTTTTTAATATATTGGTTTTACAAAATAATTGGAATAAAATGCAACAAATAAACTATTTGAATTTATTTTGCCAAAATATTTATTAAAATAATATCTGGAATAAGTTTAAATTCTAATTTATTATGTAATTTCTAAAGAAAATAATTATAAATAATTTCTAATAAAACGTAAAATTTTAACTGATCAAACTAATTTTATAAATTACATTACTACTATTTTTTTTACAGAGTTGAGTAATTTATGTAACTATAAATTATTTTATATAACTATAAATAATTATATAATTATAAATACAAAATAATTATAAACCGAATTAGATCTTTTTAAAGGTTTAAGTAATTTATATTTATAAATATATAATTATAAAATTATAAATATTTATACAACTATAAATACAAAATAATTATATACCTAATTCAATCTTTTAAAAGATTTGAGTAGTTTATATTTATAAATATATAACTATATAATTATAAATACTCAGAACATATTTAAAATAATTTTAAAATTTAGTTTATAATGCAAGAAATTTGTTTTGTAAAATATAAACAAAAATTGAAATAAAAATATACATAACATGAAAATAAAAAAATAAATGTTTAAAAGTGGTTAATTTTCCAATTTTACTTGTGATTTCCTCGGGGTAAGAAATATTCACATTTTAAAAACCATTTTGATAAAGCAATTAAACAATACATTCTTAATTAAAATTAATTTCTGTATAAGCTATGATTATATTCAAGAAAAAGCAATAAAATTGGCAAATATTTAATTTAACCTTTAATAAGGTTATAATCAATATTAATTTTAATTGTTTTATAAAATAAAATTACATTTTTGTTAAGCCTTTTTAATTTAGTTGAATGTTAATACAATGTTTTAAATATAATATATTTGTAGACACTTGATAAATATAGTATAATTTACGAATAACAACTTTTAAATGACATATTATTTTTTTAAATAAAATCATTATTGGCATTTGATCGAATACTTCTGTTAGAAATAAATTTTTATCTTAGAAATTTTAACCATCAATATTCTAGTAAATGCAAATATTACAGACTTTGAATTACTTCTCAATTTAATAAATGTTCTCGCATTTAAATCAATATAATCATTGATTTGCAATAATGATACTTGACCAGTATTGAACAAGAAATAATTTGGACTAGCAGGAATATTAAATGTAATCCAAAACAATTCAGTACATAAAATACTTTAAATGTTGGCTTGATTATAAAAATACATCTCTAAAGTTTCCTCATTGTGATGGACTTTTTTTAAATAAAATTATTATTGATAATTAATTTTATACTTCTGCTAGAAATATTTTTTTACCTTGGAAATGTTAATCATCAATACGTTTTTAAATGTAATACCTACTAATATCGCAGATTTTAAATTACTTTTCTATTTAATAGATGCTGTCGCATTTAAAAGAAAAAGAAATCATTGATTTGTAATAATGATACTTGACCAGTATTAAACAAGAAATAATTGAGACTAACAGAAATGGGAAAGGGAATATTGGAATATTAAATGTAATCTAAAATAATTCAGTACACAAAATAATTTAAATGTTGGCTTAGTTATAAAAATGCATTTCTAAAGTTTCCTCATTAAGTTAAATATTTTTTTTTCCATTATATGAGTATTATGAAGCAAAAATTCAATTTTATATCATTATCTTGAATAATGGACTTAAATAAGAACAAGAATCAGATAGTAGTTCCTTGTTTATGAATAATGCAACTCCCTTAAATAAAAAAAAAGTTTTAATAACTTTTAGATCACATATTATTTTTAAATAAAATTATTATTGGCATTCAATCTTTAAGAAATAAAATTTTATCTTATAAATTTTTATTTTAATCTAACCATCAATATGCTAGTAAATATAATGCCTACTAATATCACAGACTTTGAATTACTTTTCAATTTAATAGATGTTCTCGCATTTAAATAAAAATAATCATGGCTTTGCAATAATGATACTTGTCCAGTATTAAGCAAGTAATAATTTGGACTAACAGGAATATTAAATGTAATCCAAAACAATCCAGTGCACAAAATAATTTAAATGTTGGCTTAATTATAAAAATGCGTTTCTAAAGTTTCCTCATTAAGTTAAATATTTTTTTCCATTCTGTGAGTATTATCAAGCAAAAAATTCAATTTTATATCATTATCTTGAGTAATGGACTTAAATAAGAACAAGAATCAGATAATAGTTCCTAGTTTATGAATAATGCAACTCCCTTAAATAAAAAAAAATGCATCTAACCTCACCGATTATGGGAAAATATACTTCAAGTAATAAACCTACTTTTTAAATGAAACGAACGAATGCAAATGCATTTCCTTTTCCATTTCCTAATAGGATTTCAAGTACTTTGTTGTTTACATATAATTCAATTTAAGTAAGATAATGCGGAGAAAAAAAAATGTTTTGTCATTCTTCCTTATGTTCATTTAAGATTTCCTTAATTAAATGAACCTAATCGCATTCTATTCAATTATCGTATGCAAATTCGATGAATAAATGTTTATTGCACCTTGAAACGTCCAAAGATTTAGGGGAAAACTACAAGAAATTGATTATTAAAATCGGTTTGAATTCTATTGTGAAAAAGGACTTAGTGAAAAAAAATTAATTTCTGCTATTTACAGAATTGTTAGTTAATACAATATTAGAAATTACTTGACTGATTTTATTATTTTTGAGGTTTTTTCAAAATAGTTGGTAATTTATTCATCAATATATATGCAAATTAACATTTCCACAAATTACAAATTTCATAAAATGTACAATGGATAACATTCTTTAAATGAAATAAACTATTTTCAGCATTAAAAACTTATTATGCTTTAAATAACATTCACTTTTTAATTATAAATGAATTTAACTTAACTTCCTTCAATGATAAATATTTAAAAAATAATTTGCATTGTAATCTATTTAAAATATATCATAATTTTAATAAAAAATATTGATTAAAAGGATTTGAGATGTCAGGGTAAATTTATTATTATTATTGTTGTTGTTGTTCTAATGCAGCTGGCAATACACAGACAGTTAACCAGAGACTTAATACAGAGACAGTAAGCAAATTCTGCACCGCTGTTACACATTTAACACTACCCAGGGGTCACGTGTAGCTTGAAGATATGCTACGGACGCGAGTATCACTAGCCCAACAACGTTGAACAATCAGAACGATGTTGAACGATGGGATATTTATTATTAATAAATACGTATTAAATTAATGATTTAAATTGGTTTTTTGAAAATGTATAGCTATATTTATTTAATGTAAAATATATAATGTTTATACTATCTTTCAAAAGCAGGTCTTGTTTTTTTTTTTTTCAACATGCATTTTTTAATTATAAATGAATTTGATTTAACTTTATTCAATAATAAATATTTAAAAAATAACTAATTTTTATAGCAATTTATTATTTATTTACAACACGTTATAATTTTAACAAAAATAAATTAATTAAAAAGTTTTGAAATATCAGGTTAAATTTATTATTACTAAATATATTTGATATTAAAGTGTTAAAATGTTTTTGCGAATGTGTAGTTATATTAATTTAATGTAAAATATATAATGTTTATACTATCTTTCAAAAGCAGGCCTTGTTGTTTTTTTAAATTTATGAATTTGTGAATCGTGATGACGATTCAAGTGAATAAATCCATTTAATCTTCTTGAAAATAATATTTTTACGTATTTAAATTTCCATAATATTGCACTTATTTAAATATAGCTTGTCGTTAAGCATAAAAGGAAATAAACAAAAATTTTCAATCAAGCAAAGAGGTCTTCAACCCAGTTGGCTGTCACGCTGACATTAATGTGTCATTATCCTATAATGCATGTTTGACATTTTTGACATTTTGAACATAAGTGACGTATTTTTATGCTTATCAATTTCCTTCGATTTCTCTTTCAAACATTAAACACAAATGGCATTTTGATGCAGACAATTATTAGATAATTTAGATTTTTCTGTATTTTCACATTAATCATAAAAATATTCAATACAAGAATAAGAATTTAATTCAAATTAAAATATTGCTTCGACTATTTAACTAATAACATAACATTTTTTGCAAAGATTGAAAAAAAAATAAGAAGATAATGAAGATTTTTTTTTTAATATTGAAATAGATAACGCATATATATATTAAGTTTCTGCACACAAATATACAGATTTGTAAACGTATAACACTTAATATTGTATACATGAATAAATAATTTCATATACAGATTAATTACACTAATTGTAATATTTTACTTGACCTGTAATACTATTACTAATTGTAATTATCTTACTCTTATCTTGCCTGATGGCCGAATGGCGAGCGTTTTAGAGCTCGCTACCAGAGGTTTCGGATTCGTGTACTGGCTGTTCCATGGTTGTTTGTTTTGGTTCGGAATCCACTTTAAGCTGTAGGTCAAGGTCTAATAGGATCATAGAGCATTGTGGGGATAGTGTTTCTTGAGTCCGTAGCATATCTTCAAGCTGCACATGCCCCCTGGGAAGTGCTAAGCGAGTATCAACTGTGCTCTTGCTCATGGCATAAAGGTTAACTGTCTCGTCCTGCTAGCTGCATTAGAATAACATTGTAATTATCTTTTTTTTAACAGAAAGTCTTTTAAGATAAAATAACTTTTAGGGTATAAGTGATATATGAAATACTTTTAACTAGACACTAGTAGGCCTAATGTACTGTGTGATGTATAATAACTGTAATATGTATAATGTACAAATTTAAAGATTTCTTGATATGTTACATTAAAAATAAGATTATTTTCTTAGGATAAGAAATCAGAAGCAATAAAATCGCTTTATTCATTCAATTTTGAACACCTATATTTCTTTTTATTGATACATTATGTTTAAAAGGCCTTCTGAATTTATAATATAAAAAAAACACGTGTAAAAATATGACTACGATTTTTTTAGGGAGGGGGAGTTGGTAGCATTTTAATAAGTTACTATGCAGAATGGGAGCACGACCTGTCACTCAGTATGCTGATAGCACTTATACTTGTAATTAAAATATTTAGGGTGTTCTGCAGTTTTTACAATAGACAAGTTATTTGGACAAAGGTTTGCCTAAAAGTTTGAGTTTTAAAAGACATTTCGTGTGATGAATTGTTAAAAATGTTGAAAGAAGATCCGTGAATCGTGCGTGTCAAAGCACATGAACATGAATGATATTAATCATTTAAAAAAGACACAAAAATGGTAGTTAATTTGTCTCGTGCTAGTTGACTTTCAACTGCTACGATCGACGAAAACGTCCACAAAATTAAAAGTAGTCATATGTCTCTTGTTGTCACAAGAGATGAACATACCTTTTCATTCGTTTATAACATTATAATTTATATTTTGTTCATGAATGTCTTGTGACAGGAATGCCAAAACAATTTGTCTAGCTCTGGTTGACATTCGACTGCTACGATCGACGAAGACATCCACAAAATCAAATGAAACCATATGAGTCTTAGAGATTAGCTTAAGAAGGGAAAATAACTTTTCCTTCGTTCATAACATGTAACATTATAATTTATAATTTGCGCATAGTTTATATTTTGTCATAAGATTGGTTTTGAAAGAGCGCAATATTTTTCCAAAAATAGTATCGAAAACTGAAGATCAGGGTTGTTGAAGGCAATCTTCCGAACCTATACCGACTTCACCATTATTAAACAAAACAAATGTAATCTCCAATCACCGTATTTTTCACCTTTTTTTCAGTTCCCAAAGTTAAAATCAACACTTCGAGGAAGGTGTTTGGACTCGATTGAGGCCATTAAAGAAAATTCGCTGAATGAACTGGAGGCTATATCTCAATCAACCTTGTTAAAATATATGGAGGACTTGATCAAGCGATGTAATAGATATATTGAACTCGATGGGACCTACTTTAAATACTACAAAATAAATTTGATGAATAAATTGATTTTTGTTTACTTTATTTTGAAATGCGGTACATTTTTTGCACAGAATATATTGGACTTAGGGGCTAAGTGTTCTTTAACACTTTAAAAATTCCTTAACACAAATATACAAACATATGAATGTAAATTTTTAACACAATCAATAAAATATTAAAAAATATTTTCTGATAAATTGACAATATAGATTTTTTTAAACTATAGGTTAGTTAAAATAATTATATACAGGGTGATTAAAATTAGGGCCCCACTTTCAAAATGCTCTAAGAAAAGTGCAACTCTTCATAATGAGTTCAAATTCGAACTGAAGGTACTCGACGAAGCGGGAAACGTATGGCACCAAAAAAAAGTTCCAAAAAAAGTTCCACCGATTTTTCCCATCCAATTTGGTATGACCTTGTCGTTCCTTGGGCTTTCCACTAACAGAGTCACAACTGTTGAGTGACTTGGAAGTCCTTTTTTTTTTCGTCAAAAACCGAAACAATCAAACACATGGAACACTACAGTTGGTTTAATGTGCAGCTCTTGTCAAATACGTTGAAATATCGATTCAAAATACCATTGGCAGCCGAATTGCCGATTGCAGCGCCATCTATTAATTCACTTTGGAACTTTTTTTGAGGCCGTAACAAATTCCCGTTCTTCAAGTATTTTCAGTTCGAATTTGAACTCACTGTGACGAGTGGTTCTTTTTTTTATAGCATTTTGAAAGTTGCACTTTAATTATAATTATCCTGTATATATTAGACGTTATAAATTCATTTGCTGTAAGTAATTGTCATATGTTGAAAAGCGTGTAATGAAATCGAACAAACAGATAAGGACTTTAAAAAAAGAACATCATGATTATTGAATTAAAAAATATAAATATTTATAAAGAAATTTTAATGTAATTTAAGATGCAAACAGGTCATATATGCTAACAAATTTTGTTCTAAAGAAACGAGGCTTTGACGATATAAAGAAACATCATTCTTATGCAAAGAAAAAGTCTCCAGAGTGTCATTCGTGAGGCAAAACTTGCCTGGAGTCGTCGTCCTCCCATATGACTTTAAAATATGCCTATATAGTAGAGTACAATTCACAATACAATTCAGAGTATAATTTGTAGGGTACAGTTCATAATACAAGTGCAAAATGTACAGTGTACAATTTACAGAGTGCAATTCAATAATACAAGTGTACAATTTACAGAGTACAATTCATAATACAATTCAGAGTACATTTAATAGAGTACAATTCAAAATACAATTCAGAAGACAATTCACAATAAAACTCAGAGTACATTTAATAGAGTACAATTCAAAATGCAATTCAGAGTACAATTCATAATACTATTCAGAGTACGGTTTATAGAGTGCAATTCATAGTACAATTCAGAGTACAATTCAGAGTACGGTTTATAGAGTACAATTCATAATACAATTTAGAGTACAGTTTATAGAGTACAATTCATAATACAATTCAGAGTACAAGTAATAATACAATATAGAGAGTACAATTCATAATACAATTTTTAGAGTTGTTTTTTTTTGTTGTTTCTTATCCCACTTGGCTGCCCAAGCCCACGAGCCCATACATACTCATGGTTGAAGGGGAAGGAAGCAGCTTCTGTTGTGATGGAGCACCCGTAGGTAGAAGCCTGACTTTTGCTCCGTGACGCTCTTACAGTCATAGGAGACCGGGACCTACGGCTTAAATTGGATTCCGAACCACTACAAACATCCATGGCACCGCCGGGATTCGAACCCGAAACCTGTGGCACCTAGCGCCAGAGCGCCAGACACTCGACCATTCAGGTCCCAAATTTGCCAACGGCACGTGGTGTTCCCAGGTGGTCACCCACCCAAGTACTGACCTCGCCCAATGATGCTTGACTTCGGTGATCTAACGAGAACCGGTATATTCAGCATGGTACGGCCGTTGGCCATTTTATAGAGTACAATTCATAATCCAATTTATAGAGTACAATTCATAATCAGAGTACAATTTATAGTTATAGTACAATTTGAGTTACAGTTAATGTAATTTAATATGTAAACAGTTCTTATATGCTAACAAATTTTGTTGTAAAGAGACAAGACTTTGATGACATAAAGAAACATCATTTTTATACAAAGAGAAAGTCTCCTGAGTGTCGTTCGTGAGGCAAAACTTGCCCGGGGTCGTCGTCCTCCCATAAGACTTTAAAATGTGCCTATTTTCCGAGAAGGAAAATTAGATTAGGAGGAAGACGCCTTTATGATGTTGGGGCAGTTAGCGTAACTCCCTCTCAAATGGCCCTCTTTACAAATCCAGGTCAAAGCCTACCTAATAGGATTTTGAATAAGAAATCCAACCAAATGGCATATTTTAAACATAAACTTTGAAATCTAATGTTTTTAGATGAGGAAGGAATTCGCATAATAAAAAGGCTTAAAATTATGAGATGTAACTGCGTTGTAAGTGTAAATTTGATAGAATACATAAGTGAATATCACATTTTATGTTGTGTAAATTCATTTTAAAAGATTTTATTTTATTTCTTATATTATCAATAATGGGATATGCATAATATAAAAATGCTATATGTGCTAAAAATGGATATATATTATGATTCGTTGCTAATTTGATATACATACGTCTTTTTATTAAAAATAAAAATGTCTTTTTTTTAAATATATTACATTTATTTATTTATCACAACTTTTAAAGCTGGCCTCGGAGTAAAGGAATATTTTATGTTGCTTTCAGTTATAATATTACCAAGTAATTTAAACATATATAAATATTATTATAGCAATATAAATTATAACAATATTTGCTTTTTAAATTTAAATCATATTAATTTAAAATTAATCCAAAAAAATGTAATAAAACTTGTGAGAAAGATTTCATTTTAACACAACACACATAATTTATGTTTTTTATTAAAATTGAAAAGAATATTTTTAAACCCTGCTTATTTATTTATTTTTACTTTTAAATCTGGAATCTGAGTAAATGTATATTTTACTTTGCTTCAAATTATAATATTAATCACGTGATCTAAATGCATATAAATATAATATACATATACATAATAATATACATACAAATAATATACATATACATAATAATATACATACAAATAATATACATATAAATAAAAATTGTAACAGTAATTGCTTTTTAATTTTAAATCAAAATAACTTAAATTTAATCTAAAAAAAATGTAAAAACGATTACATTTTAAGACGATACACATAATTTATTAAAACATGTTATTCGATGGAATATTTCTTTTATCGTATGAAAAGTTGTGTCTAATCCTCAGTATCCTTCAGTGCAGGACAGACATTCTATGAGAAATCTACTCTTGGATTGAGGTAAAAGGACAGCTTCTGTTTGTTGTGGATCACCCGTAGGTAAAAGACAGACTTGACTAAGTGTCGTTGAAGAAGGAGGGAAGAGCCTTCCAGGAGGTTTTTTAGGGGAACTACCTTGCAAGTGCCTATTGTAAGGGTGAAACCCTTGAAACCTCCCACCAGATAATCTGACTAACAATGCAAGATGTTAAGTACGCCATCAAATCTCTCCATTTTTCGAAACAGTTTATGCAACAAAGCCGGAGGAGGATTGAACCTCATGCTTAATGATCACCAGGGCCGAAAGTTGTCACTGAGCCACGAGTCGACATTTTTAATTGTCTTTATCCCAGTGGTTTGAATTTTGCCTTTTGCAGTGGGAATTTTCTATTACGAAGATTATAAATGTTATCGTGCCAGTTTTTAAGACCATTTTGGCAAAATTACTAATTTTTTAAAGTTACTACGAGTATTTGCAACCGATTCTAGAGTATTAATTAGATAGATGAGGGCTGTTGTGATCTGTTGTGATGGAGCACCCGTAGGTAGAAGTCTGACTTAACTCGGAGTAACTTAAACAGGCGAGAGCTATGCCATCAGGGAGGACTATTAGCAGGGACTACCCTACATTTTCTATTTTATTAGATGAACCCGGGAAAATTCCCACCAGATAGTCCGACTAACGAGGCAAACGCCAACAAGTATTCAAGTTTTGTTTTTAAACAGTGTTTACAACAAAGCCGCTAACGGATTAAACCTCGACCGATAAAATAAATTTAAAAGAAAACAAAAAAATTTAGCAATTACATGGATATTTAGAAATTAATCCAGTTGCACTCTATATGGCAGAGGGCGAAAATCTCCTAAAAACTTCATTTTAAACAGTTTCATGGCAATTAAAAGAGATACCAACACGCAAATTCTAAATCCCGGCAGATTCCAACAAAAGGCCACATTTTCTCGCCTGACCTCTACCATGGGTAATGCGGGACAGCTCCATGGACGGATATTAATTCCCCACAGAAAGAAGGATCGCAATATCCGCTCCTCGATTTATGGCTGTCTTGACACGATCTCTGGAGCGGCGTGATCGAAGGCTAATTTATTGCCAGAGAGGAAGAGTTTGTCGCAAAGTGACCATTGATGACGGCGGATATCGTGAGGTGCGTAAATCTTCATAACCGGACTCTGACAGCAGAAAGTTTGGGGCCTTTTGGATCAACAGTCATGCATGCATTTAATAAGACGGATGGTAATGGGGAAAATCGGTAACAATGTTTCTGAAGTACAGTTTGCTGAAAAAGCTGATACCAGAAGTTAATAAATTTTTGTAAACGTAAAGTGAGCAAAATTTGAATGCGTTTTATTTAATTTAATATTTCAATAGAGACTATGAAATATTAAATGAGTAAAGTGGTAATGGGTACAACAAATTTAAGGTATTTTGAAATTTTAATAAAAGAATATTTTAAAACATTATTGTAGAAAAAATAAGATATAAGATAACAATAAATGTAATTCCTAACAAGAAATATTAGATGTGTAAAATATTATAAAGGTAACAGGTTAAATAGTAATGCTGAAGTTTGGTATTTTTGCGTCATGAATATATATATATAATATATATATATATAAGCAGTAAAATACAGTATACACAGAGGCCTGAAAGGCCTAGTGTCCAGCGCAAAGTGGCACAGATAGATTAGATAGTGTGTTTTGGTTCAGTTTGTTGCTCTACGGTCATCTTGTGCACACGAAGGCAAACAGACTGGGTTCTACAGTTTAAAGTAGAAGTATTACATGAGTTAAATATAATGGATTAAATTTTTAAAATAATATTCATGAAATTTGATACTTTTGCACCATGAATATATATATATATATATATAATGTACAAGAAAATATATAAGGGACGGTAAAAAACGTTATTCAAAAACTATTTATTGTCCCCGCACTATAATATTTCTATAAGGCTTATATATTTCGGGTTCACTTGTCCAAATAAACAATCGCTGGACAAATTAAACAAGTACGTTTATTATTATATTGGTTTTAATCGTCATAGCTACTATATTATATATATATATATATATATATATGTATGCTCAATATAACATAGTATACTCAGAAATATATACACATTATGTAGTATATAAATATATAAGACCAATAATATATAATACAGTATAATTTATTGCAAAGTGTTATTAAATAGACTTAACAGGAAATAAAAAATGAAACGCACTAAAATTAAAACTTTAGCAATAATATGAATATTTTGAAATAAATTCCGTTGCACTGTGCATAGCAAAGCCCGAGAAATTCCTAAAAACTTCATATAAATCAATTTCACCGCAATTAATACAGATACAAACACGCAAATCCTTAATCCCAGCAGAAGGTCACATTTTCTCGCCAGACCTCCACCATGGGTGATGCGAGGCAGCTCCATGGACGGATATTAATTCCCCACAGAAAGAAGGATCGCAATATCCGCTCCTCGATTTATGGCTGCCTTGACACGATCACTGAAGCGACGTGATGGAAGGCTAATTTATTGCCAGAGAGGAAGAGTTTGTCGCAAAGTGACCATTGAGGGCGGCGGATATCGTGAGGTGCGTAAATCTTCATAACCGGACTCTGCCACCAGAAAGTTTGGGACCTCTTGGATCAACAGTCTTTGCCATGCATGCGTTTGGTGTGACGGATGGTAATGAGGAAAATCGGCAATAATGTTTCTAGTGTACAGTTTGTTGGAAAAGATATCTGAAGTTAATAGATTTGTTTACAGGTTTAAGTCAGCATATTTTGAAAGTGATTTATTTAATTTAATATTTTAATGGCGAATATGAAATATTAAATGCGTAAAGTGGTAATGGGTTTGAGAGTTTTAAATTAATTTGACATTTTAGTAAAAAAAAATTCTCAAACAATATTGCAGAAAAAGAGATATATGAAAATGATCATCTGTCTGTGATTTATTTAATTGATTTTGAATTGTAACTTCAAACAAGCAATATTAGATGTGTAAAACATAATAGAGACAATGGGTAAAATAGTATTGCTGAAATTTGATATTTTTCCACCATAAATATATATATACACGGGGAAAAATATATAGGACGATAAAAAAACGTTATTCAAGAACTCTTTACTGTCCCCGCACTATGTTATTTAAAAGTTAATTGTGTTTGATCTGCACTTGTCTAAATACTCATTCACAATGCAAATTAAACAAACACATTTATTATTTTACTACTCTTAATAGCCATATATTACATATCTCTCTTTCTGAATTTATGCGGCATGATATAGTATATACAGAATTATATAAAATTCATACTGTATATAAATATATAATACCAGTAATATATAATACAATATAGTTTATAGTAAAAGGTTATTGCACTTACATAAAATAAACAGTGAACTGCACAAAAATAAAAATTTATTATTTATGTATTTCAAAATTAATTCAGTCGCATTTTTTGTAGCAAAGCATGAGAACCTCCTAAAAACTTTTATTTCACAGCAATTAAAAAGAGATACAAAGACTTAATCCCTGCAGATTCCAACAAAAGGCCACATTTTCTCGCCTGACCTCTTCCATGGGAAATGCGGGACAGCTCCATGCTCGGATATTAATTCCCCGCAGAAAGAAGGATCGCAATATCCGCTCCTCGTTTTATGACTGTCTTGACACGATCGCTGAAGCGGCGTGATCGAAGGCTAATTTATTGCCAGGGAGGAAGAGTTTGTCGCAAAGTGGCCATTGATGACGGCGAATATCGTGAGATGCGTAAATTTTCATAACTGGACTCTGCCAGCAGAAAGATTTGGGGCCTCTTGAATCAACAGTCTTTGCCATGCATGCGTTTGGTATGACGGATGGTGAAGGGGAAAATCGGTAACAATGTTTCCGAAGAACAGTTTGTTGGGAAGATAGCAGAAGTTAATAATTTGTTTACAAGTAAAGTGAGCATATTTTGAATGTGGTTTATTTAATATTATAATTGCGAATATGAAATATTAAATAAGTTAATAGTTTTAAGGTAATTTTACATTTTAGTAAAGAAAAAATAAAATATATTATCGCAGAAAATAGATATAGGCGAATGATCACTTAAATGCGATATATCTAATTTATGTTGAATTTAAATTTCTAGCAAGAAATATTAGATGATTAAAATATAGTAGTTGTAACTGGTGAATTAGTCTTGCTGAAATTTGATACTTTTGCACTATGAATATATATAAGCAATATAATACAGTATATATAGAAACCAGTATGGTCGAATGTCTAGTGCTTGATGCCACAAATTTCGAGTTCGAGTCCCGGCGGTGCCATGTATGATTGTAGTGGTTCGGAATCCACTTTAAAAGGTAAGTACCAATCTATTACTATCGTAGAGCGTTGTCTCCCATCATAGGTCTACTAAATTTTCCCATCATTCCAAAACAGTATAGCTGAAACTCTGCAGTAGGCACAGTGATGTGGAATGGTGTAGTAGTAGTAGACCTAATGATCACGACCGATACACGTTGACACTGAGTCAAGAGTCGGGTTCGCATAAAAAGTCGAGCACCGAATAGCTGCTAAAGCCATGTATTTAAGTCGCGATTCAAATAATTTTTATTTTATTACGCAATCCCTACTACAAAAAAAAAATTATTCGCCGTAAATTAAATTTAAAAAAAAAGTATTTAATTATATGTGTATTCAGAAATTAATCCCATTGCACAATGTATAGCAAATTACGAGTAACACCTAACAACTTCATTTCACAGCAATTTAAAGAAATACAAACGCGCAAATCCTTAATCCGTGCAGATTCCAGCAAGATGCCACATTTTCTCGCCTGACCTCCACCATGGGCAACACGAGACAGATCCATGAGCGGATATTAATTCCCCCACAGAAAGAAGGATCGCAATATCCGCTCCTCGATTTATGGCTGTCTTGACACGATCACGGGAGCGGCGTGATCGAAGGCTAATTTATTGCCAGAGAGGAAGAGTTTGTCGCAAAGTGACCATTGATGACGGCGGATATCGTGAGGTGCGTAAATCTTCATAACCGGACTCTGGCAGCAGAAAGTTTGTGGCGTCTCTGGATCAACAGTCTTTGCCATGCATACGTTTAGTGTGACGAATGGTAATGGGGGAAAATCGGTAACAATGTTTCTGGAGTACAGTTTGTTGGAAAATATAGCCGAAGTTAATAAATTTGTTTACAGGTGAAGTGAACATAATTTGAATGTTATTTATTTAACTTAATATTATACTCCCGGGTATGAAATATTAAATGAGTAAAGTGGTAATCTCTATAACAGTTTTAAGGTAGTTTTACATTTTAGTAAAAGAACATTTTAAAACATTATTGCAGAAAAAGATATATAGGGAAATAATCATTTGATTGCGATATATTTAATTAATATTGAATTTAAATTTCAAAAAAGAAATATTAGATGGTTTTGTTTTATTCGATTCGTCGCTCTACGGTCATCTTGTGCGCATGAGGGCAAACAAACCGGGACATACAGTTTAAAGCAGAAAATTAAAATATAAATGTAATTTGTAAAATAATATTACTGAAATTTGATACTTTTGCACCACAAATATTTGTACACACACACACACACATATATATATATATAGTTAGATAGATAGATAGATAGACAGATAGATGCAAGTGAAAAAAAATATGGGACGATAAAAAAGACGATGTGAAAAAGCTGTCTATTGGCCCCGCACTATAGTATTTCTAAGTGGACTGTATATATGGGATTCACTTCTGCAAGTAATCACTCGCAGTGCAAATTAAACAAAGATGTTCATTATTATATTAGTCTTTATAGTCATAGGTACTTTCTATATGTCTCTCTCTATATATATATATGCGCCGTATAACATAGTACATATAGAAATATATAAACATTATGTTGTATATAAATGTATAATAACAGTATAGTATACTTTATTGCAAAAAGTTATTGCACGAAAGTTATTGCAAAAAGTGAACTGCAAAAAAAAAAAAATATGATTTAATTGAGTACTTAAATATTAATTCCTTTGAACTGCTTATAGCAATACTCGAGAACCTGCAAAAAACTTCATTTAAAACAATTTCACAGCAATTAAAAGAAATACAAATCCTTAATCCCTGCAGATTCCATCAAAAGGCCACATTTTCACGCCTGACCTCCACCATGGGCGATGCGAGAGAGTTCCATGGACGTATATTAATTCCCGCAGAAAGAAGGATCGCAATATCTGCTCCTCGATTAATGGCTGTCTTGACACGATCGCCGGAGCGGCGTGATCGAAGGCTAATTTATGGCCAGAGAGGAAGAGTTTGTCGCAAAGGGGCCATTGATGACTGCGGATATCGTGAGATGCGTAAATCTTCATAACTGGACTCTGCCAGCAGAAAGTTTCTGGCGTCTCTGGATCAACAGTCTCTGCCATGCATGCTTTTAGTATGACGGATGGGAATGGGAGAAAATCGGCAACAACGCTTCAGAAGTACAGTTTCTTGGAAAAAAATAGCAGAAGTTAATAAATTCGTTTACTGGTAAAGTGAACAGAATTTGAATGTGGTTTATTTGATTTAATGTCATAATGGCGAATATGAAATGCTAAATAAGTAAAGTGGTAGTGGGTACAACAATTTCAAAGTAGTTTGAAATTTTAGTAAAAGAATATTTTTAAACTTTACTGCAGAATAAGAGATATACATTAATTGCTATTGAATTGTAATTTCTGAAAAGAAATATTAGATGAATAAAATATAATAGAGGTAGCTGGTAAAATACTATTGTTGAAATGGGATACTTTTGCACTATGAATATACTCGTATATTAGTATAATACAGTATATATTTAGGGGCCTGGTTGGCCGAGTGTCTGGCGTTTGATGCCATATTTTTCGGCTTCGAATCCTGGCGTGGCCATGATGGTTGTAGTGGTTCGGAATCCACTTTAAACCATTGGAACATGTCTTGTATGACTTTAGAGCGTTGGACGTAAGGTCCCTACCTCGTAAAAAGTTAACATCTCATGTATTGAAATCTGCCAGTAGGCAGATAGTATTGACCGACCATGGGTCTTTTGCGCTGATAATGATGATGATGATTTTATTTAAATCGCGATTAAGTTAATTTTTGTTTAATTAAACACTCCCTACTATATTAAAGTGTTAGTGAGAAGTGAGAAGTTTGATGGTGAGATGTTAAATTTGAAAGTACTGCACAAAAATTAAAATTTAACAACAATATGAATATTTAGTAATTACTTGTGTAGCACTGCGTATAGCAAAGCACGAGAGACTCTTATAAACCTCATTTAAAACAATTTGACAGCAATTAAAAGAGATACAAACACACAAAGACATAATGCCTGCAGATTCCAGCAGAAGGCCACATTTACTCGCCTTACCTCCACCATGGGCAATGCGAGACAGCACCATGGACGGATATTAATTCCCCACAGAAAGAAGGATCGCAATATCCGCTCCTCGATTTATGGCTGTCTTGACACGATCGCTGGAGCGGCGTGATCGAAGGCTAATTTATTGCCAGGGAGGAAGAGTTTGTCGCAAAGTGGCCATTGATGACGGCGAATATCGTGAGGTGCGTAAATCTTCATAACTTGACTCTGCCAGCAGAAAGTTTGGGGCCTCTTGGATCAACAGTCTTTGCCATGCATGCGTTTAGTGTGACGAATGGTAATTAGGAAAATCGGCGACAATGTTTCTAGAGTACAGTTTGTTGGGAAAGATAGCAGAAATTAATAAATTTGTTTGCAGGTAAAGTGAGAATATTTTGAATGTGATTTATTTAATTTAATATTATAATGGCGAATATGAAATATTAAATGAGTAAAGTGGTAATGTGTTAAATAGTTTAAATATAGTTTGACATTTTAATTAAAGAAATTTTTGAAAACATTATTGCAAAAAAAGAGACATAAGAAGACGATCATTTGAATGTCATATCTTTAATTGATAATGAATTGTAATTTCTAATAAGAAATATTACATGAGTAAAATGTAATATTAATTGGTACAATAGTATTGACTTTTTCCCTTTAGCACCATGAATATATATATAAATATATGTATGTGTGGGTTGGTGAGTACGAGATAAAAATATGGGACGATAAAAAAAAAGGTTTGCAACAACAAGTCTCTAGTGTCCCAGCACTACAGTAGCGGTTAATGGTTCGAAATCCACTTTAAATCGTAGGTGCCATAGGTCTATTTATGGTCCGGTTTAGAAAACGGCCGTAGAGCGACAAACCGACATTACTATACTATTTCTAAAAGGACTGCATATAAGGGATTCACTTGTCCCAATAATCACTCACATTTATCACTTATTATACTGCTCTTAATAGCCATAGGTACTCTCTCTCTGTATGTATATATATATATATATATATATTTGCAACATAATATAGTATACACAGAAATATATAAACACTATGTTGTGTATATAAATATATAATACCAGTAATATATAATACAATATACGTAGTTTATTGTAAAAGTTATTAAACATACTTAGCATACTATAGCACGAGAAACACAATGAAATGTGATGTATTGATTTGATGGAATACTGTGATGATTGTAAAAAAGTATTTCATGACTTACATGCTAATGAAGAAATGGGTAGATTGGTATTGAAAATAGCTAATATCAGAAATAATACAGTACATTTGTCAATAAAACAATTTCATAAATATATTTGCATGTATAGAGATGTAGTGTGTAGTATTTACTTGAACAGAGATTGTTTAATATACTATAATTTTTCTTTTGTATTGTAATTGTTGTTACTAAATGCTATAGACCGATCAGTAAAATTATATTAATGCACATCAAATTAGTCTATTTTATTATAATTAGTTGGAAAGACGACAAAAATTTAAACAATGAATTTACATATGAAAAGCCAATTAATTAAATGTACGATGATTTCATATCGTAACTGGTACAAACAATGAAAATAGTATGGTTACATCATACAGGAAAATAGAATAATAAAAATAATATCTTAAAAAAAAACATAACATTGCTTATTCAAATAATCTATACATGATATAATTAATAATTTGTAATTGTTAACTATCAAATTAATAGAGATTACTGAAAGTATTTCACAATCTAAAGATAATTTAATAATATCCTACTAGATAATTATTAGTAATTCCTTTATAATTATTAATAAAGGGAATGTAATATATATTTCATCACAAAACCAGTAATGAATAAAAATATATCTATATAGCTATCGTATGACTTATCAGATATCTTGAATATTAACTTTAATGAGGTCTATCGTTAAATAAGTGCTAAATATATTTCTTGTAAAGTTATTAAATCCTAAAATAAAGTCATTCTTAAACTCTTTGGAGATTGCATATTATCAAAAGATTAGCAAATAATAACAATGTCACTACCAAGTAATTTTTAATAGGCTTATCAATACAATATAATAATTACCTTAAAAATAGCGAAACATATACATATTTTTTTAATTTATTCTAACTTATTTGAATAACAATTTTTATAAATAAATAATTAACGTTAAATATTAAATAATTTCGCTTTTATTACAGTTTTTTAAAATTATAATCAAGTAAAAAGGAATTGCCTTTTGACAAGATTAAAAATTTTATTTTAAACATATATATTTTTTTATTATTATTATTTGAATTTTTCTGCAATGCTAAATTTATGACAAAAGTGTTTTTAAAAATATGCATGGTTTAATTTAATACGATAAGCTTTTTGTAAATATGCATTTTAAGAAAAATAAAAGGTAATATTTTACGAGTTAAATTTAAATTTTAATAACATGTTTTGCAAATTTATTTTTCAGAATTAATTATTAAATTCAATTGACTTTTATACAATAATTCCCATTTTTTTATTTTATAGAATATTTAATTTTGTTTTTTTATAAAAAAATGTAAAAAAAACAAAAAACATTTGATCATAAAAATATGTAAACAAAGTTATATATATTTATATTAATTTATTGCAAATATTTTTTAATATATATTTTTAATAAATAAATAAATAAAATTAATTATTAAAGAAGCAAGAGTAGTAAGTTAACTTTGATTATTTAGCTATTTTTTTTTTAATTTATGCCCTATTATAAATCTTATTTTTTGTTACGAAATTAGGTTAATAAAAATTAATTATCATTTTAATGTATTTTAAAAAGGAAACAGAACATTATTTCTTAGCTAAACGATAAATTTTAGATAATAACTTTAAAAAAAAGGGTTTTCTTAAATGAAAATATTTTATTAATAATTAAAATGTCATATATTTTTTACATTCTGTAAACGTTGTTTGCATTCATTAATTCAATAAAGATATATTGAAAGATATTTAATTCTATAGATATATCGAAGATATTAATTCTGACAGATATTTAAATCAATTCTTTCGTCAATGAATAAATTTTTAATAATATTCATGATCTAAAATTTTTTTTTAAAAATAATTTACAGATATAAAGTATTCCGTTTTTAAGTAACAATGCATGTTCATATAAAAAGTGTATTTCCTTTTATTAATGGACAAGAGTTTTCATGCAAATTTTAATTATGTTCTTATAGTTATTTTACCTTAGTTTACTTTACCCTAATTTATTTGTACTATTGGGCTTTTATTTTTAACTTACCTTATATTATGATAAAATTATATATATATATATATATATATATATATATATATATATATATAGATATATATATAATTATAATGTATATATATATTATAATTATAATGTATATATATAATTATATAAATATATAATGTATGTATATAATGTATAATTATGTAAATATATAATGTATATATATAATTATAATGTATAATGTATATATATATTATAATATATATATGTATTTGGATGCTTTGGATTTTTATTGAAATGGATTAAGATTTTTATTAAAAATAAAAAAAAAATATTGAATTTATTAACATTTGCAATGAATTTAAATATTAGAGTTACGGGCCTAATTTATTTATGTGAGCAATAATGTGTGCTCCTTTTACTTTAATTCAATTTTACTTTCATCTGATGCAAAAACGTAACTAGTGAAAAAACATAAAGCTCATTTTTTATTATTCTTAATATAAAATTCATTTTTTATTTTTTATTTATTATTTTTTTTTACTTTTTTGTGACTTAAAAGGAAAATTTCAAACTTACTTCTATGAAAAAATAAATAAAAACTGGAAAAAAAATATTTGTCCAACGAAAGAAGTGACAGGCAATTTAACAAATGGGTTACTCTTGATTTATTTCACTTAGTTTCTTGATTCAAACTTATTTCACAAATCTGTGCAAATCTACAATGTCTTTTTTTTTCTTTAGGTAAAAAATGAATCTAAAATATTTTAAAGTTTTATTTTTATTAATATTTATAATAGTTGAAACAAAAGGGTTTTGTTTTCCTGTGTCTCGTTATGAGACAACATCAAGACATTTTTAAACCTTTGATATTGAAATAAAGACATTGAACATTTAAAAATGACAGATTACTACATATTAATTTCAAAGACAAATTTAAGCTGCATCCAAATATTTTTTTTTTTAATTTTATAATAAAATAAGTTAATTTAATAATAAAAGCACAATGGTTGTAATAAATTAGAGTGGCATGCAGTAAGAGAAAATAACTAAACAAAACATTATTAAAATTTTATGAAAAAAAAAACATTGCTTCATTAATAAAATTAAATACACTTTTTAAATGAATTTGTATTGTTTCGTAATAATGGAATACTTTTTATCTGCATGTAACAAAGCCCTTGTTATTAAGTTAACTAACTTGAAATTATACAACATAACTTGAAATTGTATACCACAATAATTTGAAATTAATTAACTTGAAATTATTCATCACAATAACTTGAAATTATTCATCACAATAACTTGAAATTAATTAACTTGAAATAATATATCACAATATCTTGAAATAAATTTACTTGAAATTATTCATCTAACTTGAAATTATACACCAATTTGACTTAAATTATAACATCAACTTGACTTGAAATTATAACATCAACTTGACTTAAAATTATACACCCACTTGCCTTGAAATTATGCATAACTAACTTGAAATTATAGACCAATTTGAGTTGAAATTATAACATCAACTTGACTTAAAATTATACACCCACTTGCCTCGAAATTATGCATAATAACTAACTTCAAATTATACATCACATTGTTTATTCTGCTACAGATGCAATCTTTTGTGGACAAATCTTCTTCTACATGATATCACACATTCTTTATATAATTTGTTGTTGTTTTTTATCTCCCTTGGTCGACATCAACATCTAGACCGATAATATCAACAACATGACCCGTGACGAGTCATAACAAAGGGTAAAAAATGCTGCTTCTTTTTTGTCCTTGACCTTGCGGTACAAAGATATAGGTATCCAAAGGGAGAAATCTGACTTTACTCCATCGTAGTACCCATTTTAGTTTAATTCCACGAAGTTCATCATGGGTTACAGTGGGACTATTGTAACCCAGATCCACACGGATACTTTATATAATTTAATCCTGGTTACTGTTTAGGTCATTAAAGCCTTCTTATAACTATATAATTGCATTGAACTATGTATTATTGAACTTGTACTATGTATTGAAGTACTTGACAATAAACAAATTACATTTTGATGATATATATTTATTTTGAAAAAGGAGCAAAATTAATAAGTTTCTTACGGCCTCACATATTTAATGAATATTTATTTATCATATAGCTAAACTTAAGAACTCAGATATTATGTTTATAACCATGATATAAAAGAATATATATCCTTCCCCAAGATAGGACATTAATTTCCCTACCATAAAAGAAACCTATAATACAAGATTCTGCTTTTTCGATACCATGAGCTTCATAGATATTGGTTAATTCATTTCAAACCACATTCACCTGAAGTAAATGACTGAATGGCAGAAACCTCATGATCACAATTTTATTTTTATTTCTTATATGCGAAGGATTATTCTACAAAATAAAAACAACATTTAGAGTTTTAATATTTCAAACAAAGTAAAACACAAAATTCAATTTATTAGAGTTTTGTAATAATAGTAACTAAACACTTGCTGATTGTATTACATTTCATAATAAGTTATATTTTATGATATATCTTTATTCGGAAAAAGAAAAAAAAATAATTTTTCTTATGGCCACACATATATAATGAAAATTTATTTATCATTTATATTTATAATGTAGCTAAAAAGAAGAGTGGAGATACTATGTTCATAATCATGATATAAAAGAATATATATCCTCTTCCAGATAAGGACATTAATTTTACTACCATAAAAGAAACCTATAATACAAGATTCAGCTTTTTATCATACAGTGAGATTCATCGATATTGGTTAATTCATTTCAGGACACATTCACCTGAAGCACATGACTGAATAGCAGAAACTTCATGGCCACTTTTTTCACCTATATTATGATTTTTACTCCCCCAAAATATCGCTCTGGACAACCATCTTGCTTTTTGGATGAAAAATGGCGACTATAGTATCACTCAGCACTTTCGCCATCTTGCTCGCGATAATAAAGATTAACGACTGCGAGAGAAAGAAGATTTGAGCACTTGCCAAGCTCTTCCTTTTGCAAAAGAAGGAAAAAAAAGTTCTCTCCGGTTTATTCTGGCTGCTGTCAAATTGAAACCTAAAAGGAAATAGGAAGAAAAAAAAAAAAAAATAAAATGTAATTACGTTTCCAGATTTACTTAAATTATTTGCTAAAAGGGAAGTTTCTCCCTTTTCTTTTGCTAACAATGTTTTACGTTTTATTTAGTGGTCGGAAGATTGGATTCTCTGTTTCGCTAATAAATCACCCAAAGTGGCGTAGGACTACTTAGAATCATCCATTTTAATAAGTCATGACAAATTTACGTATTGGTGGAACGTACAACAAATGCGGAGAAAAATTCAAAACCAATATTCGGTAATGCAGTTAAAAAAAGAGCCTCAGGAATGTTGTAATTCACAAAGGAATAATAGAATTAAAAAAAAATTATGTTAAAAAAATTATTCTTACAGATAAAAAAAAAATAGGACTGCATCAAATGTAAAGACTTTACGCAATGCTTGAGTTTCTTAGTGCTTGAACGTTGAGCATTCTAAACATTCTGATCACCTATAGGATAGTCCTGCAGTAGGACAACTTAAAATCATCTATTTCAATAAGTCATGACAAATTTAGGTATTGATGGAATGTATAACAAATACGGAGATAATTGCAAAACCAATATTAATTATATTATTTTGCGTTTTATTTAGTGATTGGATTCTCTGTTTCGCGAATAAATCACCCAAAGTGGCGTAGGACTACTTAAAACCCTCCCTTTTAATAAGTAATGATTTACGTATTGGTGGAACTTGTAACAAATGCGGAGAAAAATTCAAAACCAATATTCGGTAATGTAATTGAAAAGGAAGAGACTCAGAAATTTTGAAATTCTTCAAGGTATAATATGATAAAAAATTAAGTGAAAACAATCATTATTTGAGATAAAAAAAATATTACTATATCAAATGTAAAGAACAGCAGCGTTTGAGTTTCTTAGTGTTTGAACAATGAGCATTCTGAGCCTGCTCATCATTTAAAATAGATAATGCTATTTATTTATAGCAACATTGTTTCATAGTGTTGAACGAACAATAGAGACCGGCATCTAAAGGATTGTATATGAATGGAACAAAGTTTGTTATAGATACAATCTGCCATTTATACTGTAGAATTATCTTTCTCATTAACTGTTTGAAACTTGTAACAAATACTACAAATCCTTGTAACAAATCCTTCAATCCAAAATATATAAGTATTATCAGTACTGTAAAATATAAGACGATAAATGTTAAGAGCAATAACAATTTTTTTCAATCTTTTCTTTATAATTTTGGGTCATAGATTTTCAGAGTTTTAGATTTTATCAGAATTTTATTCTAATTTTGTTTGAAATATATTTGAAGAATTTCACCTTTGCGATTTTTTTCTGATTAATTTAGAAATTTTGGACAGGGTGATTGTAAATAAACATCTGGGTAGGATTACCGCATCCAGACGTTTAATTATATGTTTGAATTATATTCTAATTTTGTTCTAAATATATTTGAAAACTTTCTCCTTTTCGAATTTTTCTAATTAGTTCAGAAAATTTAGACAAGATTATTGAAATGAACATCTGGGTAGGATTATCCCATCCAAATGTTTGTAATCTCGTGTACAAGCGACTGGAGGAATAAATAAGTAACATATCCCTCCGCGTGCTTATACAAGACGGAACGATATCCGATTAAATGCAGGGTCAAAAATCCATCGTATTGCAATATAAGTGTTTGTTGTGGATATAGTAAAATATCCATACTCAAAACTGTTCGTTTACGAACCAATCATCAAAAGTCGTAGGTCAACATGGAAGTTTCCCTCGATGCGAATATAGCAGGTATACATCTATCACAGGGATGGGCAAAGTTTTTCGATCGCTGGCCGAAAATCGAAAAAAAAAGTTTGGCGGGCCAAGATAAATTTTTATAAAATTTTAAAAACAATATACACATATTACAATTTAAATATGTTAATGAGATGAATGAAATTGCGATTTCATTTTTAAAAGTTCCTTATATTGAGGCTCGAAATGAGATGTACCGATTCTAAGGAACGAGGCTAAATGCTCATCTGTCAGTCGACTTCTGAAATAATTATTTCTAAGGTTCACAGTTGAAAACACTTGTTCACATATATAAGATGAAGCAAACATATCATTGATTTTCTGGGCGGGAGATGTTAAATTTGGGAAACTTACTTTCGATAATGATTTGTAAAACTCTAACTCTGGCATATTTAGAAACAGATTGAGCTTGAGATGATTTTTAAATTGCAATGCAATTAAGTCAACCTGCAAATCTGACCTCACTTCTTCACAATTTACGTTGAAAGGTATGGTAAAAATATCCAAACAGAGAAAGTAAAAGATCATCAGTCCTTTGAAAAAAAGTAAGAAAAAAATAATATTTAATCAAAGTAGAAAAGGAGATTGATATATAAATATGCATTTCTTTTAATTTACTTTGGACCTGCAAATTAAAATCTATCCGCGGGCCGGATAGAACCTTCCGGCGGGCCGTAGTTTGCCCATCCCTGATCTATCATATGGAGCTGCCGACTTCAACTAAGCTAGTTACTGTTTCAATCTGTTGTATTGGAAACGCTACTCGATGAGACGAATTTCAAACTACCAGATTGCGCCAAATATCATTTTAAAAGAAATTTTTCTTTTGAGAGAAGTGCCATGAATTGGAAATGAACTATACGATTCCCTAAAATGAAGAGATGGATATTAGCACAAAGAATACACTTCACTTTCCAAAACACGAGTAATCACTGCTTGTATTGTTATTCCTTAAGTCACAGTCTGGAGGATCTTGAACTCAAACCAGTGGCTTTTACTTAGTGGAATCTATAGAAAAGTGGTCAATAGTTTGCCGAAATTTGAACACTTATAATGTTCTCTATTAATATTGCTTTTACAGTGTTCTTCGTTTATGCATTGGTTACAGTTTTCATGAATTTAGACCATTTGAACATACATTTCCGAATTTGAAATACTGTATGATTCCGATTCAACTTTCAATGACTTTCTCCTTCCTCAATTTTGTATACGGGGTTCAGATTCACCCCGTATATTATTAATGTACCTCTTAAAATATGGTTTTGTTTTGTAAATTTATTGATTGCCACTGATGAATGTTTACCTAATTAATTCTATCATGGGAAGCCTTACAAATTTATTGGAACACTTTGGTTTTTGTAACGGCAAAATGAATTTTCAGCTTTAAAATATAATATATATAACTATAACAGTAAAAAACAGAAATAAAAATTCAAAATTAAGGTAAAAATATAAAAAATAAGGTATAAATTAAAAATAAGGTATAGAAATAAATAATCTGTAACATTTTTAATGGCATGTTTTCTGGTCTTTAATTAGAAATTTCTTTAAGCACACATAAGTAGTCAGACATATTAATTAAATGTGAGATAAAATCTTTAGTTTATGTTTAACGTTTAATATATTCTGAATTCTATGGCTTTTAAAATTAGTTGGGAATTAATGACTCGATATTAGTGAACTATTTTTCAAAACAGTTTAATTCACAAGTTCAAAACAAAACTTAGTACATTATTTAAAATACAAAAATTAATATTCCATTAAAATTCCTAAGCTCGAATAAATTCGAAGCTTTTAAAGCCTGCTGTTTACATCAATGTTGCGTAAAATAATGTCAAAAATGTTGTATTGACTATGTCTGGCACAAATAAACGAGTGTCCTTTTATTTAAACTTTTTCTTTGGAGGATTATTAAAAAATTTAATTTTTCTGGTTTTACAATTTCAATATTTCATTAATATAAAAGTTTACACTAACTAAATAAAGAAAATATTATTTAATTTTAATATGTAATACGTTGGTTTTAGAAATTATGAGAAATTCAGAAACACTGAGCTTGTAAAATTTCTATACATAGGAATCAAATAACATTTGCAAAATTTATTACTTATACAGTTTTTTTTAATTAGGTACAAAATGAAAACAATGTGATGATTTTTATATCTTGAAAATGCACCAAATAATATTACAATTCTTTATAGTAACTGAGCTCTATGTGTGGCATGCTTCAGTATTGATTGCGATCATCTATAGCATCTATGCAGGCAGTATATCGATATTTTATGCTCAGGACAATGTTGCTTACATTTCAATTGGTAGAAAAGCTCATTGTTGCATCAGAATTTAAAGCATTTCCGGGGGTGGATTAAAAGCATCAATACATTTCCTGGAATCATCACAAACGTGCTCAATCGGACTCAAATCCAGAGAGCTCACTGACGAATTCATACGCCCACTCCTCATGATGGTAATTATCCACCAACTACGATTTGTATGATCCACACTGTATTCTTGAAGAATGAAGTAGCCTGCTGTAACTGAACCTTCATAAGAGTCCCATTCACGAACAATATGATCCAAATTAATGACTCTACATAAGGTAGCATTTACTGTGCCTTTTAAGACGATGCTTGGGCAACCGTAAATACACTCTTCCACATCACATACAATTGGGCTAACAACAATTCTGTCTCTTTCATGGATATGACTCGGATATTAGAACATAGAAATATAATCTTCTTTAATTACTTTGCAAAAAAGATTCAAGATTGCTCGAAAAAGAATACAAAACTCTATTAATTTGCACTCGTACTGATATGCATTAGTCACATTTGTTACACCTGTCGTCTCTGTAGTATGGCTTGAGGCGTAGTCCATTACAGGATGTCTTGATCCTTTAAAAATTCTTCTGCGTATGGTTCATGTTAATACAAGCCTTAATGTGCGTTCTATCAGAAAAGATCACATGATTGTGGTGTATGTGCTTCCTTATAAATATCATTAAGCTGTATGCATTAGTTGTAGATATTCCTAGGCTCTACCTTTCCAGAAGCTAAACATTCAGGGGTGCTCAATCGGACACAAATCCAGAGTGCTCACTGACGAATTCATATGCCCAATCCTCATGATGGTAATTATCCTTCAACCAAGCTTTGTATGATCCACACTGCACTCTTGAAGAATGAAATAGCTTGCTGTAACTTATCCTTCAGTTTCATTCACAAACAATAGGATCCTGATTAATGGCTCTACATACTACTAGCATTTACTGTTCCTTTTAAGAGGTTATGAGGTTATAAATAAAGATTTAAAACAATTCTGGCTATTTCCTCCATATGATTAGGACAGCAAAAAATTCCCTGCTGTATGCAGAAGTATAATCTGCAATAATATAATATATTGTAAATAAACTCATGGTTGGTCAATAAAGAATACATAACTCTATTAATTTGTCCTCTTATTGCCATGTATTAGTCATCTGTGTTGCACGTCTTGTTTTGGTAGCGTGGTTTGAAGAATAGTCCTCACTTTATCCTTTAAGAATTATTCTATACATAACTGATCTTATCGCAAGCCTTGATCTGGCTTCGAGAAGAAAAAATATCATGCGTGCTGGTGTATGTGCTTTCTTATAGATATCTGAAAGCTATTTGCATTGCGTGTAGATATTTCTAGGCTGTATCATCCCAGAAGCTAAACCTTCAAGGGTATAGTTCCTTCTGATATCCAGACCTTCTAATAAATCCTTCTAATAATCTTGTAATCTATAATATCTTATAATCCAGATAATTCCTTTGATATCCAAATTTGGGCTCAGATGGACCCAATGATCTTTGCCTTATTTTGTCTTCTCTATGCTTTCTTTCTCATTGTTAAGATTACAGACCTCTCTTTATCTGGCTATTTTGTTACAATCGGATTATATTGCTCAAGAAAAATAAATTAATGTATTTGACATTTAATTCATCACTGATAATTTTTTTTTTAAATCTGGAAAATTCGGGATTCACGATAACACAAGCATTTTACAAAATACTGCTAGATAACTTATCACCTAAGAAATACAGGCCTTAGTTGCTAAATTAAACCATATTGAAAAAAATATTTCTTTCATTACAATCCTCTAATTTAGATACTGTCTCATAAACGGAACATGCTAATTGTTTTATTCATGATGATGCTGTGTAATGCAACAAATGAATAGGATTTAATACTAAGTGTGTATTTTAAATTTAATTTAAGTATAACATACAATTATTTTAAAAACCTTGCATTCGATGCATATGAGGCTATTTTTAAATATGTATTTTTTTTTTTTTATTCAAGTGTTAGTCGGAATCAATTTTTAAATGGTTTTATTCGTTAATCGTTTTCATTTTTCATCTTCGCGAAATAATACTAATTATTTGGCTAAGAATAGCCAAAATTGAACCTTGTGCCTTTTAACTACGCCAATCTGGTGGTTAATTTTTTTTTTTTTATAGATGCATTCTTCATTCGATGAATTACATAAAGGGTAATATTCAATTTTATCGTTACAAATGGTTTAATCTATCCTGCTTCTGTTTGCCTCCTGGAATTAAATCAATCATAATTATTAAAGCAAATGATATCGAATGCCCATATCTAAAACGTAGTTTCCTTGAAATTTCCCAGCGCAATTTCTACTTGCAGAAACTGCGGAAGCCTTTAAGGCCTGTTGTAGCCCATATGTTCTTTGACATTAATCGACACCAGCTAAAATTATTTAATGTAGATTCTAATGAAGCCTTCCTTTTTGTAATTTTAATGAACATGTATTTATTTTAGTGCAAATGTTTTTAATTTCCAAATTTTATGGGTTACTTTTGCTCTTGGAAACCAATGATCAAATTCCTTTAAGGAAATGAGAGTTACCTATTTTCTGATATTGTAGTAGAAAAGTACGTTTCGGCGGCGGATTGTAGTAGATGTTTGTAGTAGATGATTTCGTTTGCTTGTGCAGATAGATCTGGGTATGGTCAAATGGAGACACAAGTCCAATAATGCAATTATTTCTCTAAGCACGTAAATACGACATTAACACCACAATAAACTATAAATACAATTTAACACACATGTAGCATATTTAAAGATGTACACTAAAATATTAGTGGAATAATTCCACTTTTAGTCTCGGGATGATAGATTGTAATTCAGCGCCAGTTGCGCCGTGTGTCCTCTCGCGGGAGAGTCTGTTAGCTTATTGACAATTTCTTCTGTACGCCACAATGGAAGCTCTTGCAGTGCGTGGGAGGAAACATGGTTGCGTAGGTGAAGCCATGGTTACAATATTCTAATATTTTCTCCTTTCTCAGATAAAAATCTTTCGGAAACACAAAATAAATGTTCAGTGAAGTGTGTTTAAATCTGCACTATTTTACTAGCAAAAGGTTATGGAAAGAAATCAATTGTGTTAAAAGTATCAAAAATGAACTTCAACGACCTTCAGAAAACAGACCTCCAATCATGAAAAAAATTAATATTTTGTAAAGGATTCGCTATAGTGTGCCTTCAAGAATATTTTACGATATTAGTATAAAAGGGGAGTTATCATTTGTCATCGAGAAAAAAAAAAAAAGTGAAGCAAATGGATGCAAAAAAAAGAGTATTATCGGCACCATATTGTACACATATGGGCATTTGAATGATTTCGAAACTAATCTATTACTATGGGTGCAAAGCATGTCGAAATAGGGATCATAAATCTTCCAAAAAAGAGATTTTTCATTTTAACGTCTCCAAAAATAAAAGTATAAAATCAGAATTGCTGGGAAGAACATCCACGAAATAAAGATATAAATATGTAATCATATTTTAAGTTCAAACAAAAGTGATGCAAAAAAAGTAATAATCATAAAATTATGTTGATGTTAATTTAAAAAGTTAATTATTTAGTAATATGTATTTATTTAATTTCTGAAAAAAATTGATGCAAAAAACCAACAGTATTTATAAAAGTATGCTGATGGTAAATAAAAGAAAGTTAATTATTTAGTAATATGTATTATTTAATTTCTGAAAAAAATTGATGCAAAAAACCAACAGTATTTATAAAAGTATGCTGATGGTAAATAAAAGAAAGTTAATTATTTAGTAATATGTATTATTTAATTTCTGAAAAAAATTGATGCAAAAAACCAACAATTTAGTATGCTGATGGTAAATAAAAGAAAGTTAATTATTTAGTAATATGTATTTATTTAATGAAAAAAATTGATAATTTATAAAAAATGGTAAATAAAAAGAAAGTTAATTATTTAGTAATATGTATTTATTTAATTTCTGAAAAAAATTGATGCAAAAAAACAATAGTATTTATAAAAGTATGCTGATGGTAAATAAAAGAAAGTTAATTATTTAGTAATATGTATTATTTAATTTCTGAAAAAATTGATGCAAAAACCAATAGTATTTATAAAAGTATGCTGATGGTAAATAAAAAGAAAGTTAATTATTTAGTAATATGTATTATTTAATTTCTGAAAAAAATTGATGCAAAAAACAATAGTATTTATAAAAGTATGCTGATGGTAAATAAAAGAAAGTTAATTATTTAGTAATATGTATTATTTAATTTCTGAAAAAAATTGATGCAAAAAACCAATAGTATTTATAAAAGTATGCTGATGGTAAATAAAAGAAAGTTAATTATTTAGTAATATGTATTATTTAATTTCTAAATGCAAAAACCAATAGTATTTATAAAAGTATGCTGATGGTAAATAAAAGAAAGTTAATTATTTAGTAATATGTATTATTTAATTTTGAAAAAAATAATGCAAAAAAGTAATATTCATGAAAGTATGTTAATGTTAAATAAAAATAATTATTTGTCTAATAATATGTATTTTTTAATTTCTGAAAAACTGATACAAGAGAGAAAAAATTCATAAAAGTATGCTGATGTTAAATAACAAAGTAAATTATCCAGCAATATGAATTATTTAATTACTGATAAATTTAATTTCTTAAAAAACCGATGCAAAAAAGTAATATTCATGAAAGTATGCTGATATTAAATAAAAAAAGTTAATTATCTAGTAATTATTTAATTTCTGAATAAACTGATGCAAAAAATAGAAATGTTCATAAAAGTAAGCTGATATTAAATAAAATAAAGATTATTATTTAGTAACATGTATTATTTAATTTCTGAAAAAAACTGATGAAAAAAAAATTAATTATTTCTAAAATTGTTAATTAAATGTTAAATTAAAAAAGTTAATTACCTATTAATATGTATTATATAATTTCTGATAAATTTAATTTGTGAAAAAACTGATGCAAAAAAGTAATATTCATAAAAGTACACTGAGTTAAATAAAAGAAAGTTAATTTTCTATTATATGTATTATTTAATTTCAAAAAAATTTAATTTCTGAAAAAAATTGATGAAAAAAATTAATATTTATAAAAATATGCTAATATTAAATAACAAATGTTAATTATCTAGTAATGTTTATTATTTAATTTCTAAAATACTGATTATTAAATTTCAGATGCAATGAAATTCAGTTTACAGCCATTTAAGTTTTATATGTGTTATAAGTAGTGTCTTTTAATTAGTTAATAATAATAAACAATAATAAATTACTAAAACATAACAATGATAATTTTTATAAAATAATTATAAATAGATTATTTATTTAATAACAAAATAAATTAATATTAAAGGAATAAACTAAAACTAAATGTATTCTAAGTCAAATTGATGAAATGTTAAATTTAATTTTTAATGTTTTTACATTAGAACTTTTTATATATTTTTAAAAAGTGCTTGTGTAAATCAAAAATGCTTTTAAAGCTTCAAAGAATAAATAAACAAATAATTTTATTAAGTGCATTTATCGTGAAAACACGTAAGCCTTTTGACACTGCCAGCAATTGTGTGTTTTTATATTAAGACAGCATTCTGATGTTAAATGCTTTCTTAATGTAAAAATACTTAAAGCAATGAAATCAAAAAAGAATAGTAACAAATATTGGAAAACATTCGAAAAAATCGTTTACTGAAGGCTTAGAATCCATTGATTGCTTTTTAAGAGAATGGAAGTAAGAAATAATGGAGAACTTTAAACTGAAAACATGTTTTTCAAATAAAATGACATAGAAGTTGTTAAAAAACATGAATCTAATTGAAAGCCGTGTTGTATTAGTGACTCACATTTATTTATTTTTTTTTTTTTTATAATTCTTTAGTATTTATTCAAGTAATTCTCAGAAAATCTTTTAAAAAGTTAGAGAGCAATTTAAATTTAGAAATGTTGTTTAATGGGACATCCAAACATATATTAAAATAAAGTAATAATAATTATTATTCTTTAAAGAAAGTTAAAATATATTTATTTCAAATACAAAACATTGTATTGAATCTTGTGTATTGTTTTAAATAATTAATGAATAATTAAATTCAAAATTTGAGATCTGAAATTTTATTTGCCTCGCAGTTTACAGTTACATGTTTTAGAGTTTTGCTTTTTTTTTAAAATGAAAATATACATTTACACATTTACTTTGAAATACGACATAATATTTTAAAACAAATCAATTCAGAATTTTAAGAATGCTTTATTGTTTTGAAATGTTGTTTTAAAATATCATGAATATAAATATGACAATATGATATGACACCCAAAACTGCTGACATGTAACGGATTCAGCTTTACCTAGGAATTTGCCAGGGGCTTGTTGAGCGTCATTCACATTTTTGATCTTTTATTAAAATGAATGTATTTGACCAATTAATATCTAATTATTTCAAAACTAATAAAAAATGATAAAATGATCTTTATAATGTTTTACAGATATTCCACTCCAGGTTGAGTAGATGCTTGTAATTTATCTCTTATTATCTATTGCTCTAATTTAATTTTTTCACTCTGATAAAAGCAATAATTTTAGTGATAATAGCAACGATACATCGTGTGATGACCTCGAAAAGGTCTGGTTATGAATCAGATGATTTTTGATTTAATTTTAAATAAAATGGGATAAAAACGTGCTGAACATGACTGTTGCAATGCGTATTTTATGCGTATTGTATACGTATTTATATGCGTATGAATATTTATTGTATTACAGACATTGCACTCAAGTTTGTAGAGCATCTGTTTGTTATTCATTGATTATTATCTATTGCCTTAATTTGATTCTTTTGTTATAATAAAAGCAATAACTTTAATTATAATAGCAGCGATGTAACATGTGATGATATTGTAAGCTTTGGTGAGGTATCAGATGAAATTTGTTTTAATTATGATTAAAACAGGATAAAAACTTTTTGATAACGCCTCTTACAATGCGTATTTCCGATTTAAGTAAAAAAAATATTCTGAAACAAAATTTAAAAAAAAATCCATTGAGATCCTATTATCATCACCACTCATTGTCAAGCCTCAAAATATTTTCTTCATTTTAACCAACTAACAAACATTTACTATAATAAAGTTCGTTAATTTATTTCTCATCAATTTTAACGAAGATTTTCGACAATTTTTGTTCTTCTTGATGATTCGCATTACATTTTTAATCATTTCGCCTGAATAGCAGATCCTAATACATACTTAATCTAAATAAACCATTTTATGAATTAACTATAATATTTACTTTAATAATTAAATATTTATCTCAAAAATATTAATTTAACTGCTTCTTAAACATTTTTTTTTGTTGTCTTTAAATGCATTTCATTCGTTTTATATTACTTCAACCAAATAGAATTTTTAGAAAGTTTAAATAATTTATTATTGAAAGTATCAGATAGAAATTATAAACTATTCAGTTAGTATATAGATTTTATAAATTAATATTTAAATACGATTAAATTTGTTTACTCTAGAATATGCAAATTCCATTTACTAAAAACATTTCTGAAATTTATTATAAAAGTTAGAAATACAATGCATCAGAAATTATTAAAATATTTTAAATTTCCAAATATTTTGAAATAAAATACTCCGTGAAACCGTATTTTATGTATTTCTTAGAATGTTTCAGCATTGATGTCAGGAAAGTGAAAATTACATTATTAATTTACATTTCACAATGTTGGTTATTTTATATCTTTTAACAAAGCATTTTCTAATTCAAATTTTTATTAATAAGGGGTTATCTAAAAATTGCAATCCAGGTAAAGCGTAAAATTTGAATTTTGTCTGAATATTATTTTTCTAAAGAAATAATATATTTTAAAATATTTTATATACTTCCAAAATTGTAATTTAGTATGAAATGGAAAATTATAAATAAATTTTTATGTTTGATTTATTATTCAATACTTCAGAAGAAATTTACAATAATTTTTTTTATTTGATATGTATAAGTTATATTTATAATGTATTTTCAAATATTCTATTGTCATGAAAACCAGTATTTAATTTTACTTATTCAATTTATATCGGAAAGATAAATTTTAAAAACAATTTTTCCTCTTTTTAAAATTTAAAATTATTTCTGCAAATTTAATTTACTTCACTTTATTTTGTAAAACACTTTTTTAGACTTCCGCCTACAAATAACTGGTTTATTTATATATTTATCGAATTATTTTTCCATTTATTTCTCTTTTCTTCTATAAATATTAAGTCGGTGGGTTTTTAATAATTAAATTATGTTTTCGTCTAAAATTATGAATTTCATTAATGATATTTGAAGCACTAATCAAATGTTTATATAGCATTCAAGTATTGTTCGAAAATGTTTTGCAATTATTTTTTCGAGCAAGATATCTTACTCCATTTTTTTTACTGTAAGATGCATTCCTGACTACAAATTTCTAGTTAAGTATGAAGTCTAAGCTTACGTGCAACAGAAAGGCGTTCACTATCATGGCATACAATATAATATTTGCTTGTAAACAGAAATTGAACCAATTTTGGAAAAAGCAATTTGCATTGATAGGATTTCCTTTAATAAGGTATATACACTGAAGTGACAAAAGTCATGGGATACCTCTTAATATCGTGTCGGACCTCCTTTCGCCTGGTGAAGTGCAGCAACTCGACGTGGCATGGACTCAACAAGCTGTTGGAAGTCTTCTGCAAATATTTTAGACGTCAATAATTGTGAAAGCGTTGATGGTTTTGGGCACGAACAGACCTCTTGATGATGTCCCATAAATGCTCGATGGGATTCATGTCGGGCGATCTAGGTGGCCAGATCATTCGTTGGAATTGTCCAGAATGTTCTTCAAACCAATCGCGAACAGTTTCTGACATGGCGTCCACATCGTTGTTTGGGTACATGAAGTCCATGAATGGCTGCAAGTGATCTCCAAGTAGCTGAACATAAGCATTTCCAGTCAATGTTCGGTCCAGTCGCACCAGAGGACCAAGTCCATGCCATGAAAAAACAGCCCACAGCATTACGGAGCCACCACCAGCTTGAACAGTGCCTTGCTGACAGTTTGGGTCCATTGCTTCGTCTGCGCCACACTCGAACCCTACCATCAGCTCTTACCAACTGAAATCGTGACTCATCGGACCAGGCCACGGTTTTTCATTCATCTAGGGACCAACCGATATGCTCACGTTCGCTGCAAGCGATGTCGTTCTGTCAGTAAAGGCACTCGAGTCGGTCTTCTGCTGGAATAGCCCAAGAAAGTCCGCACAGTTCTAACAGACAAGTCCCTTGTACGTCATCTGCGGTTATATGACGCAGTGTTGCTTGTCTGTTAGAATTTACGACTCTTTGCAGACGTCGCCGGTCTTCGTTAAGTGCAGTCGGTCGACCACTTTTCCATGGTGGGATGTTATGCCTGAAATTTCTCGGCACACTCTTGACACAGTGGATCTGGGAATGTTGAATTCTAACGATTTCCGAAATTTCATGACCCATGCGTCTAGCTCCAACTAACATTCCGCATTCAAAGTCTGTTAATTCCCGTCGTGCGGTCATCATCACGTCAAAACCTCTTCACATGAATAACTTGAACAGAAATGAAAGCTCTGCGAAAGCACTGCGCATTTATACCTGCTCTACGCGATGCTACTGCCCTCTGAAAATTTGCATATTGCTATCCCATGACTTTTGTCACTTCAGTGTAAATGAAAATAAGTTAATCAGAAGATATTATTTCTTCTATTTCTCATTGACAAATTTATACAATCCCTCAGATTATCACAAAACTTTTAAAGCTGCATTCTTATCTCTTTATCATGAATCAGATATTTCATGGGCAACATCTCATGTCGCTAACAATTTTCGGATCAATTTTGTTCTTTTTCCTTATTATGTATTCGTTATTACATTTTAAGTCATCATAATATGGCATGCGATAATATATTTGTTTTAAAATATATTATCGTATGCCTTTTTCATGAGAATTCCTTGCAATATGGCTAGGAAATGAAAGTCCTCCCGAAAGGTCATTAAACGTTTTTCGCTTTGATTATTACGAATCATTGGAAGCTGCATTTTTATCTATTTATCATAAGCCAGATATTTCATATACAACATATATGTCACCATTATTTTTCTAATCTCTTTCTTGCTCTTTGTCATAATGTTATGTGTGCTAGCATTATAAGTCATCATATATAATATGCGATAGTATACTTGATTTAAGAGAAAGAAATCGACTTAAGGTTGTAAAAATATATCTAAAAAAATCAGTCTTTCTTCTTCAGAATTCCTTCTAATATGGCTTGAAAATGAAAGTCTTTCCGAAAGACATACATAGTTTATCGCTTTGATTATCGACAAGCATTCGAATCTGCATTTTTGTCTTTGAATCTGATATTTCTTGGACTATATGTCATGTCTATCCTTTTGGTATAATTATGGACTTTATCATTATGATTAGAGAACATCAGACATCAACATGACGTGACAAACAATAAAATAAAAGAAATCGACTCATTGACATTGTGAAAATGTATCTCATAAAAAAAGAATCAGTCTTCTGTATTGGAATTTATTTTAATACCGCTTGTAAATGCAAGGAAATTATCACTAAAACTTTTCTGAAAGTAATTTGTCTTTGTTTATATTTCTTTTAAATTCATACTATTCTCCATATTACAGCGATACATTCGAATTTGTATTTTTATCTCTTCAATTTGATCCTGAGATGTCCTGCACTACTTTCTCTACATTAGCTAAATTCATATAAGGACAACAGCAGACAATACCATAACTTTCCAAGTGTATATAATACTTTATTTATAAGAATAAAATGCTTTAAAGATTGGAAAACTGTCTCTGATTGGAAAAAATCAATATTTTTCGTTGGAATGCCATATAATATGGCTTTTAATTGCAAGAAAGTTACCACTGAAAAGTTTTTTTGAAGGCAATGGTTACTTGTTGTTCTCTTTGGCAAGTCATACCATCATCCACATTACAATGGAACATTTTCTCTTCATCATGGATAGACATATCAAAAGGATTATTCTTATCTATTATTGACTATTTTCATTATTTATGTTATTAATTTGATGGACTATATCAGATGTTGATATACATAGCTAAACTTGTATACTTTATAATTTTCATAATAATGACTATATAACTGTCGCCATGATGTTACGTACCATGTAGAACCTGCATTTAAAAAAGCAGCTGAGGCCTTAAAAATTACGAAAACATGTCTCACAAGGGGATGGGAAGTCAGCTTCATTGTAATTTCTTTCAATACGGGTTAGAGACACAAGAGGACAAGATAATTGTCCCTGCAGACATTATCACTTCTTTCTCTTTTCAAGAAAGTTATGCCCTTCTTCAGATTACAATGGAGTTTCTAAACTTTTTACTATTTCGTTTTTAATTACAAAGAGTTTTCATTGACTATATATCAGTCGCCAACCATTAGGTATATTCAGTGACATAATCATTATGACAATCATGGCAACTTCATTATGACTACGTATGATAGTCTAAATATCCTTTTTAACACAATATTTAGGAATTTTCTTCACTCATAGGTTTATCAATTCATTTTAGAATAAAGTGAAGCAAATAAAAACCTTTTTTGTATGATTTTATGCAAAATGCATTCACAGCTAAAGAAATGACACTGAGTAAAATCATATATTAAGCAAGTTGAAAAAAAAAAAAAAAAAAAGATTATCTTTTTGAATTGAAGAACAAGTATTAAATCCCATTATAATATTCAATCATATATAATACACAATTTATGCTTTTTTACTTAATACATATTAAAAATCCCATCTTTTATATTTGCTGTACTTTTTTTAATTTAAAATTTTTTATTAAAATTTAATTCGGTATAGGATATCAAACAAAGTTTGCTAATGGACGAATCTTGGTTCCTCTAAGTCAACATGAGATTTACTTAAAATCAAATGGGTAAACCTCATGGACAGTTAAACTTCCCCCCAGAAAAAAATCACATTCATCTTATTAGTATTTACTGCCTGGAAGCCTATCTCCATCTTTTTTCGCTAAAATATTCACCAAACGTACATGGACTTCCATAAAAAGTCTGATTGAAATTCTGTTCTCATCCCTTCAGCAAACATGGCCCCAATTCCAGCGTCAGCAGACGTCACGAATCAATTCCCTGCCCAACTTCCCTTTAAAATACCCCTTCTTCCACCCATAAATTCCATTCCGGCAGAACCAGGATTTCTGGAGATGCTGTTCCTAACGACATAGATCTAATCTTGTACTGGGATCAACTTAGAACGTCTGGGGGATGATTACATCACACCAGGGAAAACAGATGATAGCAGGGAAAAAAGGGGGTTAAATTCCCTCCCTGCGAGATGTGGTTACCTTTCTCCCACAGAAACTGGTTAACTTCAACGCCAGTTTTCTCCTTTTCCAGACTTTTTTTCCAGTTTTTTTCCCCCGGAATCACTGCAAGCTAAAGATGCAGGTAGCAGGGGTATTTTGGGAGGAATGTATTTTTGGTGGTATTTCATATTTTCCAGCACTAGTTGAGGATTTTGAATGCATTTTATGCATGTTTGTTTTGTAAATTGATACTTGGTTGCTATGTAAAGTGATGCAAAATGTCATGTATATCTTACTTTGTAGCGTGAATGCAAAATGTGATAAATGTTTGCTTTGAAAAGGTGACAAATTTTTGCTTTTTAAAACGATGCATGATTCTTGGCAAGTGATACATGATTGCAATGTATTACTTTGAATTGTAATGATTGCAATGTATTACTTTGAATTGTAATGATTGCAATGTATTACTTTGAATTGGAATGATTGCAGTGTATTACTTTGAATTGGAATGATTGCAATGTATTACTAAGTAAAGTGATACAAAAAGTCATACATGTTGTACTTTGTAACCCGCATGTGAAATATGATAAATGCTTTCTTTGTAAAATGTTTAAAAATTCGATAAATTTTTGCTTTGTAAAATGTTTGAAAAGGTGATAAAGTTTTCTTTTTAAATGAAACATGATTTTTGGTAACTGATACATGATTGCAATGTATTATTTTGAATTTTATGATGTTTAAACATAATTAATTACGAATTAAATGTTGTGTTTGTTAGTTAATGTTGTATATTTCGCATAATTTAGAATAATGCTTTTCCAAGATAAAAACGAAAAGTGTGTTGAAAAGAATTAATTTTTAAATAATTGTCAGTAAAAAAGCGATACACAAAACAACCGAGTTTTTAGAAAACTTTCAAAATAAAAAACAATATTTTGTAATAATATTTAATATTGTTTTTTAAAGTGTTTGAAAAACATTTACTTAAGCACCTATGGACTTAAGCGAAGATAAGAGATATAAAAATTGAGAATGTTTTTAAATTTTTCTGAACATCGCAATCTGAATTTAGATTAGAAATCTTTTTAAACAACAATTACTGAAATGAAATGAAATAAAGTTACTCAATGAAAACGACGCAGTCTGAATTTTATATACTGTATAATGTATATGTATAAGATTAAGCCTGATCAAATATGATTGAAAACTAAAGTTTCTGAGAAACAAGTAAGAATATTTAATTATAGTATAAAGTGTAAGGTTCTGCACTAAGTTTGAAATTTCCCGTATACAAGCAAGCGAAGAAATATAACTGCCAACCTTAGATTCCGCCGCCGCCAATTCCATGTCCCAAAAAGTAAACACTAAACTTTCATTTCAAGAGACTCAGACAAAATATTCCACCGCGTTATTTGCTTTAAGGAAACTTGTTCACTATTGTCGACATGGAATGCAGCTAATTGCTTTTCCTTCAATTCAGAATGTGACACACAGCATTCGGTCCCCCTTATTTCACGAAATAAATGTTTAACGGAGCAGTGATGGTTATACCGTGTGTGTTAGAGTTACGCTAACCAGCTCCAAACAATCGCGAGATTTGCACAAAACTGTAAGTTTAAAGCAATGCATGCTAGGTATAGTTTTAGATGTTTAAACATTACTTACAGCTTGACTCTAAAATTTAAATCCATATTCTTAGAAAGTATTGACTATCAGCAAGGCAATTAAAAGTAAAGTTATTTCTATTGGATTCTTGTTCCGATCATAAATTAAATAGTTTAATTCTTTTTATTTTTCTTTTTGCGTTCATGACTTAAATTGATATTATTATTAAGTATAAAACTTGATATTAAAATTTATATTTACTTATTTACTTACTTATAAACTTAATAATAATATTATTATTATTATTGAATAATTAATATGGATTTTAACTATTTTTAATTTAATATTCTAGTAATTAAATAGAAACGTTATGTGATTTGATTTAATGTTAGTGGGAATTTAGAAATGCCTGATGGCCAAGTGACTAGCACTCAGTTTCATCGGTTTCGAGTTCGAGAACCGGCGGTGCCATGGATGTCTATAGTTGTTCGAAATCTACTCTAAACCGTAGTTCTCGGTCGAGTGTCGGGAGTGGGGCTGACAACCCTACAACTTAAAAAGAAAGCATATCCTGTCTTGACATCTGCCAGTAGGCAGACGGCCTTGACATATCCATGGGCTGTTGCATCACTGATGAGGATGATGATGATAATGATGATGAAAATTTATTTAAGGAATATTTATTTAAGGAAAATCTCGCCAGTTGATAAATACGCTTTGAAATTCGTTTCTGAAATTCAAGATAACGTCAAAGTTACTCAGATTCATCGACATATTAGTGAATTGTACGGATAAAACGTTATGTCCGATGATAGGGTAAGGAAATTGCGTAAAACCTTTAAAGATGGCTATAAAAGCGGTGGTTTGATTTTGGATCGTCGCTACATGATCATTTTGTGACTAATTTCGACTAATTAGACCGTAACCTACAGTTTGATGTTAATTTCGATCTCCTAATATACATCCATGCCACGCAGGATTCGAACCTGAAGCCTGTGGTACCAACGGCAGAACGCTAGCCAATTGGCCACCAGGCCGAATACCGACTTTCCTTTGGTTTTGGTTTGTCTCTCTATGGTCATTTTGTGTACACTTTAGGCTAATTAGACCTACAGTTTATCGTGGATTTTCCGACCCACTAACAAACATCCATGCTATACATACAGTTACTCAAGTAACAACAGAAACAAAATAACAGTTCATGGATTGGAGGTATTAAATCTCATCGAAAAGGCAAATAATTTCATCCTGAAAAAAAAAGCTTGCACTATAATTCAGTATAAGTAAAGTGTTTCGCTTGAGAATTTATAGCCTCGGGATAACGCTGTTAATGTAGACAAATATTGCGAGACCCTGTTGAATAAAACCCAAAACAAAAGAAGTGGCATGCTCAGTGTAGGGGATCGCTTTCCCCCACGACAATGTTCGTTCACACATGGCTAAGAGAACCGTAGAATAGTAATAAAATGGAGCACGTCCCCCTATCTGAATGGAACAGAATTTTCGGGCAAACAAATTCCATTTTTTTCTTACTAGTTTTGGCGTTTCATTGCCCTTTGGCTTCTTTTCTCTGCGAGTATTCATTCGGAAAACGTAAATATGTTACGAAGTGATTCTGAAAATTCCTAGAAATTCCTGAAATTCTTTAACTCAAGTCGTACATTTATTTAACCGTGTGCTGACTAAGGATAAATAGAAACAAGAAGTATTATTTTGTTTAAAACTCTAATAGTTTTGTACGAAGTATTACAAGAAGTTCATATAAATGAGTATTTTATTTTTTTAAAATCATTTTTGAGGGAAAATATTACAAAAGAAAATATATTGATTTTTCATAAATCCTAAATATTTAAAAAAATTAAATTTACTTTTATTTACAAGTAAAAAAATTATCCTTTCATTGGAAAATTGTATGATAGTAGAACTTTTTCTTATTTTGTTTTAACAGCATAGAGTAGTAACGACCAATAGTAAAGATTGTTGGCGAAATATCGCTAAGTTAATATCGCATATGTGTTAAACTACAAAACCAAAAATACACATCTAAAACTCATTCTAATTGAGTGCAGTATACTGTATAGTGTAATTATAAGCTCATTTTTTTCTCTATAACACAAGTAAACAAATTGACCAGTAGCGTAATTAATGGCAGTATGACCCTGAAATTTTCCGGCCATCTAGCTACTCCTCACAGTGGACAGTCCCAATCTAGATGAATCACGTCAAGTGTATAAGGTGAGGATTATGTTTGTCCCAAACTGGAAAGAAGGATACACGGTGGATATATTAGGTTATATGAATGTTATATTATTGCTCTATGGGTAGAACTCATTTAAAAAGCTGGAGCAAAATCCTTAAAGCCCTTATTTATCCCTAAACGATTATTATTTGCTTTTACACTTAAAGAAAAACTTTAAGTACAAAAGTCTTTCTCTAAAAGAGAAAGAAGACTTTGCTGAAGCACCTCTTTGGTTGCCTTCACTTTGAACGAAAATGACGATGGTGAACCTGACAAACTGGAGTAATTAAAACGTAAAACTGCAGATTTCTGGAGGTTTGGTTTGGTTTTTCGCTTTACGGTCATTGTATGCACTCTTTAGGCTAAGTAGACCGGGACCTACAGTTTAGTTTTTACAGCAAATTTCAGACTTTCGACAAGACATTTTATAATAAACACTTGCATCGCGTGGGTGTAGCTACTAGTGATGTCTGTCCTCTGTGCTCGTCAGGTGAAACCATTAACTTTTTACATTTGACAACATGCACTTGATTTTATGACTTTTAATTCTGACAACTTTACCAAGGCTAAATTTTATTGGGCTGCTAGAGTTCTTATAGCAGATATCGCTAGAGTTTGATGTATGAAAAAAAATTTAAAAGTTTATGCATGATATACAATTGAAACTGGATTCTCTGTAGTGACATCATTAATAATTCTACTTTAAATGATATATTTGTTTTTCACAACAAATTGTCACCATCAGTAGTTTTGTGAAACATTGCATTTCAAGAAATCTTGAGTTACCAAAAATTCTACCTATCTTATTGCGAAATCAATAAGCAGGAATCATATGAAAATACTACACAATACAATTTATTTCAACAGCAATTTCGACACATTTCTGGATCCGGAACAACCTTCCATTTCTACTGGAATCACAACTTTTAGCGGAGATCAATCGATACATTCCGAAATGAAATTCCTGCCACAGGAGCGACAAATAAGCAGAGACGCAAGTCACTTGTCACCCGTCCCCGATTCGGAGTCTTCTTCAAAAGCCAATCTCTTGTCAGGCCCCGGGCAATCACGGTGAGATGCCCTCCTTTGATTTCGGCCCAAGATTGACTCGCTGCACTCATTCCCCGTTATGTAACCTTTCACTTGCGCGCCAAAAGGGAATGTGGGAACATCTATATGTGCGTATCAATCAATGACTCTTTCCGTGGCGCCGTATATTTACTTTTTCGAGAATGGGTACAGTTTATCTGCAGCAGCTTGTGTTGGGGAACATTATTGCTTGATTCTGAACAACACAGGGTTTAATAGTTTTAGCAACGACCTTACTTCGTATATTCCTAACAACTTAGATTAAAATAAACATGAAGTTATATTTTGATTTTGGGCTTTTGTATTGAGTTTTCCGCTGTGCGTTATTTATTTATTTATTTTTTACAAAAAATAGGTAAAAAGGTAGGGTTTGAAAAGCAAAGAGGTCATTTTAATGACTCTTTCTGTGGCGCCGTATTTACTTTTTCGAAAATGGCTATTTATCTGCAGTTTGTGTTAGAGAACATTATTGCTTGATTCTGAACAACACAAGGTGTAATAGTTTCAGCAACGACCTTGCTCCGTATTCTTAATATTCAAAACAATTTAGATTAAAATATTTAGCTGAAGTTATTATTTTGGGCTTTTGCACCGGTTTTCCCCTGTGTGTCATTTATTTATTTTTTTACAAATATATGAGTTGAGGTGTTGTGTTCCACCAATATATAAAGGTAGAGTATGGCGAGCAAATATGAATAGTTTATTTTACCTTGCATTGGGAACGCGATCACATGACTTTGTACATAGTTTGATGGTTTACTTTATATCCTTACATCCAGAGCAATTGAGATATAAATACACCCACGAGTATGAGGTGAGGTGTAATGCTCGACCAATAGGTAAAAAGGTAGGGTTTGAAAGGCAAAGAGCTTATATAGGGAACGGGATCACATAATTTTGTGCTTCACAAAATTTATCGTTTTAGTAATAATTAATAAATGTGCTAGAGTAGGCTTAGATGGTTTAATAATAACTTGATAACTGTGCTTCATATAGTTGCATTCAGAACAGCTTAGAATTAAATACGCCTGAAGTTTTATTTTTAATTTGGCCTTTAGAACTGGGTTTCACCTGTATATTTTTTACAATTGTATGAGATGAAGTGTAATGTTCGACCAATAGGTAAAAATATAGGGTTTGAAAAGCAAAGATGTACGGTTTATGTTCAGCTTATATTGAGGACCAAATGATTTTGTATATTACACAATTTGATGGTTTAATAAAAGTTTTGATTAATATCATTACATTCAGAGCAACTTAGATTTAAATACGCCTGAAGTTATATTTTTGTTTTGGCCTTTAGCCCTGGTTTTCACCTGTATGATAACGTTTCACAAGTGTATGATATTTTTTGGCATAATTTAAATTTAAATTTTTTTATAATTTAAAAAATAAGCAATAATAGTATTCTAAATTGAAATTTTAATGAAAATATGTCTTTCAATACAAAATATTATTTTTAAAGCAGGTTTCCCAGCAGAATATTTACACTATACAAAACGTCAAAATATTTTCACAACAATAATGCCTTAATTTATGTTATTGATCTGAGATAAATAAAAAGCAGTGGCATATGACATTTTTCTCTAGACATAACAAAAATAGAATATGCTTGCAATATTTAGCTGCATAATTGAAATAACGAAGAAATATGCTACATGCATTTGAGCTATCTAATCTTTTAAAATTTGCGATTCAGAACCATTATCAGCATTTAGTTATTAACATAATCACTAAAGAGAGCTTATCAGAGAACACATATCCACATATTCTTGTTAAGCAGCAGAGTATTTACACTATACAAAATTTCAGAATATATTTACAATAATAAAGTCTGTAATTTATATAATTGATCTGAGATAAAAATAAAGCAATGATATATGGCAATATTCTCTTGAGATAACAAAAGCAGAATATGTTTGCATTATTAGATATATATTTTAAATAATGAAGAAATATGATACATGCATCTATAATTTTAAAATTTGCGATTCAGAACCATTATCACCATTTAGTTATTAACATAATCACTAAAGAGATTTTAACAGAGAGAACACACATGCACTTCTTCTTGCTGAATTCGCAGAAAACTTCCAACTCGACTGTAGTATTTCTCCCCTTGGTTCATTATGTCTCAAAGTTCTCTTGAACTGCATACTTTCTTGTTTCTCATAAGACTCGACTTATTTCCTACACAATGTCTCATTAAGACTTAAATGTCAAGGACGTCCTCTTTCCAAGCTTAATTAGTTTCTGAACTGAAGAGCGATTAATTAATGTCTGTCGCTCTCTTTCTTGCTTTTCTTTCTTTTTTTTCCAACGTGTGCAAAATGACATTTTAAATTGCGAGGAAATATATTTTGACGTCATGACGTTCTAATAATTTGTCCATTTCCTCAAGAGAGTTATTCTACGCTTCATGAATTCGGAACAATTAAAAATGAATTTTTTGCATGGTTTGGGGGCAGAAATCTGAAGCAACATGTTTCTGCTGCAACAAACTGCAGAAATGGAAGTTAAATTATGACTTTTCAATGTTCAGCTCTTTAATATATATCAAGCATATGTTAAATATATATTAAATAATAATCATTTTACATATTGTGGCATTCTGCTAAAATGGAATAATTAACCAAACTTAATCCTGGAATTGGTCAGAATTGAATTTAATGCATAAACAATTTTATTGAGTTAATCAGATTTAAATTATCTAATAATTAATTCAATAAATGTGCCATAAATTCATAATTTAATTAAAAGCAGAATTTTGAACAATTACAAGTGTATTTTTTGCATACTTTTGGGGGGTGGGGGTGGGGTGGGGAAGTCTGAAGCAACATGTTTCTGCTGCAATAAAGTGCAACTTGTAAACTGCAACTTATGACTTTTCAATGTTTAGCTATATAACATTTATCAAATATATGTTACAAATGTATATTAAGTGTATGCTAAGTAATATTTATTTGACATATAGCGACCATCTGCCATAATTAATCTATATTAATCATGGACTTGGTCATAATTCAATTTTTTTACATAATTAGGGGGATGGGATATATCTGAAGCAACATGTTTCTGCTGCAATAAACTGCAAGCACTGAACTTAAATTATGATTTTTCAATGTTTAGCTATCTACCATTTATCAAATATATATTACAAAGATATATTAAATGTATGCTAAGTTATGTTCATTTTGCATATTGTGGCAATTTGCCAAAATGGAATAATTAGCCTTTTTTAATCATGGATTTGGTCAGAATTAAATTTAAAATAGCAGCTTTATTGCACTAATCAGACTTAAAATATCTAATAATTAATTTAATAAACCTTTCATAAATTTACAACTTTCCTCAAGAGTTCTACGCTTCATGAATTTAGTACAATCAAAATAACATTTTTTGTATGCTTTGTTAGAACAATCTGAAGCAACATATTTCAGTTGTAATAAACTGCATCTATTGAACTTAAATTATGGCTTTTCAATGTTTAGCTGTCCAACATTTATCAAGTATATGTTACAAAGATATATTAAATGTATGCTAAGTTATATGTTCATTGTACTTATTGTGGCAATCTGCCAAAATGGAATATTTAGTCCGTCTTGATCATGAAAATGGTTAGAATTCAATTTAATACAACAGCAGTTTTATTCACTAATCAGACTTAAAGTATCTAATAATTAATTTAATAAATTTTTCATAAATTTATAACTTTCTTCAGCAGAGTTATTCTACGCTTCTTGAATTTGGAACAATTCAGCGTACAATTTTTTGCATGGTTTGAAGGGAGAAATCTGAAGCAACATGTTTCTGCTGAAATAAAATGCAGGAATTTAAATTAAATTGTGGCTTTTCAATGTTTAGCTATCTAATATTTATCAAACATATGTTACAAAGATATATTAAATGTATGCTATTTATTGTAGCTATGTTCCTTTTATATATTGTGGCAATCTGCCAAAATGGAATACTTAACCCATCTTAGTCACGGAATTGGTCAGAATTCAATTAATGCATAAGTAGTTTTATTGAATTAATCAGACTTAAAGTATTTATTAATTAATTTAATAAATCGACCATAAGTTTATAATTTAATAGGAATCAGCGTGATTTAAATACATGTAGCATTAAATAATTGATTCATTGAATTTATTTTGAACTGACTGAAATAATTAATTTCAAACTAAATCATAAAATTATAGCTTGTTTAATGAACATTTATAATTATTATTATTATTATTATTTTTTTTTTTGCAATTGTAAATGTTGTTTATTGTTGTCAATATTTAATATTTGAATTTAATACTGTTCATTTTTTCATATTTTGGGGTTGGTCATAAGTAGCTCACATTGTTATCATTAGTAGTTATGATTGTTATATTTATCATATGGGAACCTCACATTTCAGTAAGCATACAAAAGAATTGCCACAATGGGCAAAACAAAAACTCTGGCTTTTGAGATAAAATCTGCATAAGTGTGACAAGGCTCTGTGACGCTCTACGGTTATATAAGACGACCTAAAGTGGTTTCCGAACGACTACAAACATCCATGGCACCGCCCGGATTCGAACCCGAAACCTGTGGTATCAAGTGCCAGAGTATTAGCGACTCGGCTATCAGGCCTCCGGTTATCAATTACTGCGGAACTGACTGCAGTGTAAGATTTCAGAGGTCCAAATCAGTATTGTCCTGTACTCTGGGTGCCCTCATAATGTCTGAAGCATGGCCGACTTATGACTCAATGATTGCATATGTAGGTGGGCTCACCTTTTTTCGTATATAGTTAAAGTTTTAAGAAACGAAGAGATTCGATGGTGATTGTCTTAAATTGTCCAAAATACCACGTATCGACAGACATGATTTCCCAAGTTTCCTACTATACGATAAAACATTCAAACTTGGATCATAACCCTTAAAAGTTTCCATAAAAGAGAATACCTTGCTCTAACAGCCTATTGATGGATTGCTTGTGGCATGCATAAGTGGTATACGAGACTGTCAAATGTTCAACAAGAAACAAAATGAAACTGTATACTTTTATATAACACATGAAACTGAAACCTTTCAAATGCGGTCTTCTCAGTAAAATTAAATAGTCGTCTTTTTCTGTAAGATTCTGGCACTTTCTTGAAACTTTTGGTTAATATATGTTAAAAAAACAATAAGATAAAAACATGAGTTTTAAATAGAATCACATGGTTAATAGCACTTCTACTACTACTACTACACCACACCACATCATTGTGCCTAGAGATGAGATTCCCTTTCACAGTTTGGGAATGATGTGGGTGAGAAGTCTGACTGAGCTCTGTGACGTTCTACGGTCATATGAGACCTACGGCATATCTACGGTTACGAGAACGATCATGGGAGACTTGTGGGACCTACGGCTTAAGGCGGATTACGAACCACTACAAACATCCATGCATCGAGCGCTAGAAACTCGGCATAATTCAGAACTCACATAGTTAATAGCAGTAAAACCATTTCATTAATGAAATGTGCAGATATTCTTCTACTGAAGGTATTCGGTATTAAAAGGTATGCTCTACACCAGGAATGGTCAACCTTTTTTGTAAAGATATCACTAGTTGAGAAAAAAAAAGTATGCGTGCCACTTCCAACTTTCCAACATACTAAAACCTATAAATAGGACGAACAAATTTTATTTATAGGGTGATTATGGAAGTTTTACGCAAATGGCACATTTCTTTTTCACATAAGTCTGAGTAGTGGAGATTTTAAAAATAATATATTAAAAAAACAAAAATATGAACTTAGATTTTATTGTTAATAAAAAATTTTATAGTCAGTTATATTAGATAACAGAATGTACAGTTTTTGCGAATGAGAAAATTAAAACTGAATTTTTTGACAAAATTCCTAAGGAAGATATTATTAAAAAAAATTTTTTTTTAGTTTTTCAGTAAAGCTTCGCATGCCACCTCCCCAACCGTATGCTTCTTGTTGGTCAACCATGCCCCTAGACTAATTTCCGTGACAAATGACTTCTGTAAGCACTCTGGTTACTTCCAGAAAATTTATTACATTACCGTTAATGCCACTACAAAAATAACTTGACAATCTTAATCTTTAACATAATATATACTTTGTAAATTATTATAAAATGAAATATTTTTCACAAAAACTTTTATCACATAACTAAGTTAAATTAAACAATAAATAAAAAAAGAACTGAAATCTGCTCGGCAAATTTCGACTTATCATGTATGAACATTAGAGAACGGATGAATAAACTCAGGAATATGCCAATATTTAATAATGCACGAGATATATGAAGCAATTGATTGGAATACTACAAAAATGGTCAAATTCAATAGCCATATGAATATAGCATTGTTGAATAGATCAAGAAATTCATGAACAATGAATTGTTCAAGAATCTCTAAAAGAAAATACAAAAGTAAGATAAATGTCGTCGTAAATGAAGAATGAAGTATTCCAAATTCTACAAGAAACGTTATCATATAAAATACCCAAAAGAATATATCAAAGTTTGAAAATTCTAGTTGTAAATGAAGAATGTAGTACGCCCAATTCTATAAGAAATGTTATCGCATTCATTTGCCAAAAGAATATATCGATGTTTGAAAATTCTGGGCATAAATGAAATAATGAAGCATTCCAAATACAATTAGAAGCACTAAACAGCTCCATAAGCACGGGGAAATAACAAAAGTGATAAATATGAAACTTCAAGAAGAATAAATTGATCAACGCACTACGAGTACTTATAGCTATTGAATATACAAATGTGCTTCAAAACCGTACTACTAAACACTTCAAACAAAAACCAAATTCTAAAGACAATTCCTTGAGATTAACATTATTCATAAAGCATTTCAAGAATTAAAGGGCAAAAGTACCATTTTCCGCCAAAATTTGAAATGAAGTTTTATTTGCTTTGCCCTCATTTTCGCATAGCGTCATAGACCCCTAACCAAAACAACATCATGTTCACACATGATAAAAAAAGCACAGGAAATAGCTGTTTATTAAAATTAAAACATTATTTATCTAACTAATAAAATGCATTATAATAAGAAAGACTGTTTTTAAATGTATATTAGATTGAGAAAAACTGTAAGACTAAATTAGTAACATTTGTCATTCCATTCTCCCTGTTCAGAGTTAATATTTCTTTTTTTTCCTCAATTCAAAACGTTGCATTAACATTAATCCAATTCATAACTAGGCACAGCCAACTGTGAAACTTTATTTCTGTCCGAAAATGCCGAAATTGAATAAATTATATTCGTCCTGAAATTCCCTATTCAATCCAGCAAGCCGTGAAATCGAAATATATATTTCTGGAAACTGGCCGGGAGTAGCAGAAATATTTCGGTTTCGGAATTTAAAATAATGCTTTCATTCGCTACATATGGCTATAAATCACTTGTGAAAGGTACTTCGGTTTCGTACTGAAACTTTCATGCCCACCATTTATCAGAACGAAGTAATGGAATAAGTAAAGAGAGGGAGGTTCTTTATTTAGAACGAAGTAATAGAAATGTTTAAAATATTTTAATCTAAGTGGACAGGAGTTTTTTATTATTAATTAATTGCTTGTTTGCTATTTTATTCTCAAAGAACGCTTGTAAGAAGGCAATAAGTGAAAACACGCGTATGAAATGCTTGTAAACATTTGTCCTCTTGCATCTTAAATTAGTTGGTTGTCACTGTACTGATGGCGCATAATCCTGATGTTTTAAAAACTTTTTCGTTTTTCCTTTTCTTTTCCTCACACCTCACGTTCCTTTTTCGATTTCCTTTTCTGCATCCTCATTGTACTATTGGTGCAAAAGACGTGATATTTTAAAAACATGTTTGCTCTTTCCTTTTCTTTTCTTCACACCTCCCGTTCTTTTTTTTTCCCCCCTTTTCTTTTCTCCACACTCATTGCATATTGGTGCAAAAAACGTGATATTTTAAAAACATGTTCGTTTATTCCTTTTCTTTTCTTCACACTTCATGTTCTCTTTTTAATTTTCTTTTCTTCGCCGTCATTGTTCTACGGGTGCGAAAAACGTGATATTTTAAAAATATGCTCCTTTTTTCCTTTTCTTTTCTTCACACCTCATGTTCGTATTTTCCTTTTCATTTCAGTTCTGAGAATGCAGTTCTGCGAATGGATGCAGTTCTGAGAATTTCATCCGATATATTTTCAAATGATCCTTGAATCATAATGTTCAAATTTCGCATATTTCTCGCGGAAACTTTCTCTGACACGTTTTGCATTAGTGATAACATGCATTTCCTTTTCATTTCACCACACTTATTGCATATTGGTGCAAAAATCGTGATATTTTAAAAACATGTTCGTTTTTTCCTTTTTTTTCCTCACACCTCACGTTCGTTTTTTCCTTTTCTTTTCTTCACCCTCATTGTACTATTGGTACAAAAATTGTGATATTTCAAAAACAAGTTCGTTTTTTCCTTTTCTTTTCTTCCCACTTCCTTTCTATCTTGAATTGTGTAGCCTCCTACCAGTTAAAAAGTAGTAGTGGATCATTGATGGATTCGTGTATGTGATGAACAGCATAAAGACGGGTGAGGGGCTATGACAGCGCCTTCCAGGAACACATTTAGGGGTAACTGCTCCGCATTTACGTGTTGTATGGGTTTGATTTAGTAAGTCGCCCTACGATAATTTTTTAGCAAACGAGACCGGGTTGCCATTTTCTGCTAATTAAATCGGGACCTACGGTTTAAAGTGGTTTCCGAAACATTAACAATCCTCCATGCTACTGCCAGGATTCGAAACTAAAACATGTGGTACCAATTGTCCATCATGCCGCTTTGGTCGTATGTGAGATATATTTGGTTAGTCGCTCTACGATCATTTTTTGCAGATGAGTGCTAATTAGCCTAATCTAAATCTAAAGTGGGGATCTAAAGTGGATAAAACTTGCCACTTAAGGTGAGTCAAATATTTATGCCACCCTGGGAATCGAACGGAAACCTGGGATATCGAGCGCCAGACATTGGACCATCAGTCTCATTTTGTATGAATTGTTTTATTATATGAACAATACCTAATTTTAAAACATTACATTTCATAAATCAAGTGTTTAAAAATTTTCTTTAACGATTATCAAATTTATCATACTGTTATTTCTATAAAAAATACAAGAAAAAAATATTTTAGAATATGTTATAGCGTTAAGGAATACTTCAATCATATATTTTTTTCAATATATTTTTACATGTTGCATATATATCTTAGAAATCTATCTTTATGTAGGCAATGGAAGCGGATGCAGTTCTGAGAATTTCATCCGATATATTTTCAAATGATCCTTGAATCATAATGTTCAAATTTCGCATATTTCTCGCGGAAACTTTCTCTGACACGTTTTGCATTAGTTCCACTTCCGGCGGAAATTTCCTTGTCAAGAACTTCCGCACTTCCTCTTCCCTGCAATGCTTCCTTTCCCAAAACCGGTGGGAAAAAAATCTAACACTTTCAATAATCTTTTTTCCCCTTAGATAAGTGGAAGTTGGAATCTCTGCAAATGCAAATTATTTCCTCACAAAATAAAATATGCTATTATTTTATCTGAAATTGCTTTTAAAAATATTAGATGGCATTTTTATAAGAAAAATTTGCAAATGTTTTTTTTTTCAAATTGCATCAAAATAATAATGATTTAAACTCAAACTGCTTTTTTTTGTGATCATATTTCTATAATAGTTTCTTATCTACAAATCATACAAAATTATATAAATCAAAATATTACATTTCCATTTACTATAGACTAATGGTAAGTCTTCATAAAATATTTAGAATTAGTTATTGGCTTAATGTATACCCACCCCCACCCACCCCCCACACAACACCCCCATATAAATACATATATAATTTTTCTATACATGTGTTTGTCACTAAACTCCTGCTAAACGGATGGACTGATGTTGATGACATTTTTTGAGTGTGTTTGAATGTTTCCCCAGATGATTTAGATTCCCAATTGGACCCGACAGGTGGCACTGTAATCAGGTTCTTCTGTACGTGTGTTTTTCACATAATTCCTAAATGGCTTGACTGATTTTGATGGAGGTTTTCTGCGCGTGTTTAAGAAAACATGGAGATGCTATCTACTTTGTTGTAAGTCACCACCACCGGATGGGTCTGAAGTCTATCAACTGCTATACCGTTCTATCAATCACTATGAAAATTGGTGATAACATGCATTCATGTATGGAAAATTGGTTCGCGCTAACCACTTTAGTGTTACTTGCCTCCAGAGAGTGCTGCAGCATTTCATCTTATATAGCGTTCAACTGATATCGATGAAAATTCGTATATATTGGAACATGAAGAATGTATTCGCGCTATGTAATTTTCTGCAATGCAATTTTTTTTGACAGGACAACGTATGCCAGGCTCTGTTAGCACATATAAATACACGCGTAATGCAGAAATCATACTTGATGCATTTTCATAAATTAGTATATTTTTAATACATTATATAAGTTCGTAAAATGAGGTAAAATTTTAAATATTCTCTTTATTTTACCAAATTAATTAGACCAACATTAAAAACTATAACTGATGAATGATGATTTTAAATATTTGTCCAAGATCTGTGGCTTAGAACATTTGAATATAATTTATGCAATTTGTTAAAAAAGTTAATGTTGCCTAAAACATTTAAATCTAATAACATCTGCTAACCTCATTTATATTGAGTTCATTTCACGCAAAGATCTAATTAATATTTATAAATTAATGGCTCCCTTTTTTTCTTGTTCTACAGATTAAATTTTAATAATGTCTGTCCCATTTTTCAATACTATTTTGTTTGGTCACCATTATTCACTTGTGTGGTTGATTGAGTATAGTCATCATTGATAATTTTCGAAGATAACTGAGTCACAAGTGCGTGGCATAATTGTAACCAATCAAGAAAAGAGATTGTCGATGTACAGATTTTTGTCACAAACACGAAGGAGATTATAATATTTTCAAAACAGTAAATGCAGTAAAGGATACTGTCATCCTGCTATGTAAAGCCCACATTTTCTGAGCTTGTAGTATGTCATGATAATTGATACATGCTATATGTCAATCCATAATAACATTTATTTCAACATCAACTTATTGAAGAACACCAATAACATTAACTTATTGAAGAACACCAATAACATTAACTTATTTCAACATCCCCTTACCAACTTACTTATTTTGATATCAACTATTTTGGGAGCATATATATGCTCCCAAAATAGATTTAATGGATTAAACTAATAGAAATATGTAAAACATGCATATATGATTATAATTATACGAAAATGATTAACTGAATTATGAAGTATTCGTCGCACTAAAGCTGGTACCTACTGTATTATTTGAAAAGCTAATTAGATTTCGTTCTTGTGTTCAGATACCGAATTCATTCTTAATTCAGGAGTGGAGAAACTAACAAACATTAGAATCCACCATCTAATTAACGACCAGAACCAACCACAAAGCCTCTTCACTTTCAAAGTGCCATTGTGCCAAATTTTCAAAACACGTCTCGCACTAAATTTGTCTTTTAAGTTCAAACACTCTTCTAAACTACTGAGGACATTTTATGTTTAAAATGGCGAATTTGTTTTGGTGGGGGAAGTTTTAGGAAAGTTTATCGCGTACATTTTATTACAATTTCCTGCACGTTCAGATCTCATTAAATACCATCGCTTGTTATGGAAAAATATTCTTTTTTTTTTCTTTTTGCTGCTGCTCAAATAAAATTTTATTTTTGGATTTGGCAATAAAGATATCCAGGTTTGATTGAGAGCAATGCGTTGGCAACACTCTTCTGCTAATGAGGTTGGCTATCTCTAGGGGTAACTTTGCAATTAGTTACGGTGGATAAAAATGTCTTCTGAGAAGATTATTCTGCAGGTTTTCCCGCTTTCCAAATAGGATTTAAACTGACATAAATAAAAAAGAGTGAGATAAAAGAGCCAGAATAAACAATCAGCATTGAGGTTTAGAATCATTGTTGCAGTTTGGAATGCGTTATTGGTTCCAGCTTTAGTGACAAAAAAAAAACTTCTCTCTTGATTTGGAGAGTTACAGTAAAGTTGTTTGTTGTTAAAAGTTTTCTAATTTATAAGGTCTCCAGATACTAAAACTGCATGGAATGGGGGTAAATTGCTTTTGCTGCTAGTGCAAACATAGAGTGGAAAGTTGTGTGATAACTAACAACAAAACAAAGTAACCACGTTGTAGAAAATTTGATTTCAAAAGAAGATAGGAGTAATTAAAAGCTGCAAAATAAGCCAGCGAGGACTAGGAGATAAATTAAATGTTTGAAATTTGTTACAAAAGCATAATCATGTGCAATTCTTTATGCATAAATTAGTATTTTTGATGTTTAATTCTTTTAAAAAGCGTATTGTATTATCGTAAAACTCGTGATTGGAAAATAAGTGTTTAAATAACATAATTCGAAATATTAATCTTTTTAGTTTAATTTTTCTTTACTAAATGATATGATACAAAAAAATTGCAAAACAGTAATGGAATATTCGTAATTTATTATAAATAACCTTTACAAACGGGAATCATATTATATTATTTTTATAAAGAACAATAAATATAGATACATTGCATAAACAATATTTTTTTTTTATTTTTCAAAATTAATTTAAGCATATAGTATACATAATTTCTAGAAATTTTCATAAACACTTCAAAACGGACAATATTTATTTCAGCATATATACAACATGAAGAATAATAAACTGTTTGCTATACAATTTTCAGCTTGATATTTCTACGTAATGATATAATGTTATAAAACAGCGAGTTGTTTGGAAATATTTGTCTATTACATTGATTTCTACATGATATGTTGTAAATTTTTGTATGTTAAATGATGTTATTTTTGTGAAACATTTTATGGAATCAAAGACATTGTACATTTACAATATGCCAAAAGGTAATTCATAACTTAAAACAAATGTAATAAAATTGGTTACTTCTATAATGGTACTTCTATAATGGCTTCTATATGGTTTAGAAATTGAAATAGTTTTGTGTTATTAAGTATCAATAGCTAAAGAATAAAAATTGGCTATCAGTACAAATAACTTATAAAAATACAAAATACATATACTGATACAAATATAAATAACTTATTGCGTCCAAATAAATAAATTATATACGTCAAATACAAATAAATTATATATACTCAAGAGCCAAAACACTATGACCACCTGTCAATAACGAGTTGGCCCACCTTTGGCGCGCAACACAACTTCACTCCGCCTTGACATGGATTAATACCACCACTTAATACCAGTTAAATACCACTTCCACCTGATCACGTGCCTTCCACGTCATCCAGGCGAGTTCATTGCAAAATGTAGGGGTGGTCATAATGTTTTGGCTCTTGAGTGTACGTTCAATACAAATAACCTATATTTCTCAGGTCAAATATTTAATGAAAATAAAAGATTCATGCAAATTTAAAAGAAATCTATGATTATTTAATTTAATTTTAAAATAAATACAAGGACTGTTTATGGCAAAATGGTATCTGGTACAGCTAAATTAAAGAAAGTTTTTTCAGGCTTAAACCCACTGGTGGCTTTCATTGGAGTAATCACTTTTAGAAGCGTCTTGCATCAATATTTAGATTTCCTATTGGGTGATTTTGAAGTTTTGTTCCATGCGACATGTAAATACAGGGCAATTATTCCTACACGTCTTCTCGATAGGCATTACCAACCTTTAATAAAAGTTAGGTGATTTGTTTCTAATGCAGCTGGAAAATACTTATGTAGAAAAGCAAAGGTTGCACCGACGTTACTAATTTAGCACTACCCATGGGGCACATGTAGCTTGAAGATAGGCTACAGACGCGAGTAACACTACTTCCATAATGCTCTACGATCCTATTAGGACCGGAACCTATGGTTTAAAGTGGATTCCGACCACTATAAACAATCACCAGGACTCGTACTCGAAAACTGTGGTAGTGCCAGAGTGCTAGCTGAGTAGCTAGCATCAGCCTTCATCTGAGGGAAGGGGCGGGGGTGGAAATACTTCATGGTATATATTAATAAAACCAAAAAAAAAATATATATCTAAAAATAATAATAATAAATATTTTCTAAAATATTATTATTTAAGTGTAATAAGTAAATTATTTTTAAAAAGTGCAATTAAAATACAAGATAAGTAATTTAAGTAACCCAAAAGGAACAATTTAAAAAAAAAAAAGTATAAACATAAATGCATAATTATTTTTTGGGAATTCTTCTCTTAAACGAAAATCAACCGAAATTCAATGCTTCATTTATTCAAAAAGGAATTTCCAAACTAATAAAGCTCTTCTGAATCGCAGACTCGTACTGATCACGCAATTTCGAACTCAAATGTATTTTAGAATAACATTGTTTAACATAAGGTTCAAAGTTACCAAAGTTGCACGCTACGAATATTAACTACATATCAGCACGAGTTTTAATTAATGAATCGCAGACACTATTTTAAATTCAGGAATTGTTCATGTAATGAATGATGTTACAATATTTTCCTTAATATTAGAGCATGAGATATTGCGCTAAACATTTAGAGTTACAAATGATTTTTAAAGAATTAACAAATGTAATTACTGTCTTCCTCTTTGTTTTAGGCTTTTTAATATTGTTTATTAATGATTATTTATTTAAATAAATATTTTTTATGACTTAATCTAAATAAATCAGGCACATTGTCATCAATATTACTTTATTTTTATTATTAAAAAAAAAATAATCATAAATTAATCATCAGGCAAAATAGATAAGATAGTTTTGAAAGAAATATTGTGAGACTGTTCTTTATTGCTGTTGCTTAAAATATTACTAACAAATTATTTATACTATTGTACATCATAGCACATAACTATTTAAAATTAGTTTTTAAATAACAGAAATTGTTACATATATTTATATATTGAATGTTGTATTTATTGGCTAGCGCAAAATGTTGATATACAATTATTATTTTTATTTATTTTTTACAATAAAAAGGCACAAAATACTATGCTATGAATGGCCATGTGTTTCAAACGCAGTGATACTTCGATATTTATTGTTGACACAAACATATGTCGGATATTAAATTATCCTTTAAGCTATAACTTTTATTAACTGAATAGGTATTAGGTGCAAATGAAATTAATTTGTTAAAGAAAAGAAAAAAAATTTACCATTCAATTTTAACCATTAAATTTGTAAATATTTTAACTGAATAGTCCAGCATGTGCAATATTTATATCATTCTAATGGTTAAGTTTTCCTAAAAAAATATAAAGATAACAGTTTTTTTAGACATTTTTCAAATAAAATTCAGTATTTACTTTTTCTTCTTTAAAACATTTATTCAAGTTTGTGCGTTTAATTTTGGGAGAAAGTATGACCACTTTTTAATTTTTTTTTTCAGTGGCATTTCACACTTTTAAATTTTGTAAAAAAATATACATGCAAAAATGTTCCAAAATTTTTGTAAAAATGTATTGATTCAAAATTGTTTAATTAGATAGTTAACTTTTAAAGTCAAACTAAAGCGAAAGGAATGCAACGTTATGAAATAATTATGACAGATTACTTGATAGATAGTTCAAAACTGTTTTTATGAATATAATATTATAAAATCAATAAATTTTATATGTAAATTACAGTTTATATTGATTTATATGTGGAATTATAAATTTTACTTTTTAAATTATTTTTTAAAGTTTTATTGTTATAATTTTCTCTGAATAACCATTGTTAAAATTTTGAAAGCTTTTTCAAAACAGCGCAAAACATGCAGATGTAAACAAAATATATTTAAAACTAAAATACACGCCAAAAGAAGAAAAATTTAAGAGGTTAGATTCTATCGTCTATTTCATAAAATTACAAGAAAAAAAAAAGTTTTTTAATAATATAACAAAGAGAAGGAGAAAATTTAAATGCACACTATTTTTAAACATATGTTTTGTTGAATAATAATAAACTTTAAAAACAGCCACCTTTTGCTAATATAAATAACCTTTCAAGCGAACTTTTCCCACTATTTAAGCAACAAATTATGCTTCAACATTAAGGATTTCCAAGGAATAATTGGATGGTCTAGACCAGGGGTGACCAACCCAAATGATTTTGAGGACCACTTTGAAAATGCATCCTAACTCCGCGGGCCGCATATAAAATTATATATCCTCATATTAGATTTAGACCCACTATGGACATTATTTGGTGAGATAACTTGAAACATAATGAGTTATTATTTTTGTGATTACCATTATTTTTACGTGTAAACATAGATAATTTAATAATAATGATACTAAATGCACATTGTAAAGAAATAAATAACATTAAAAAATAAAAATATGAAAACTATCTAAATATAAATGAAATAAAAAAAATGAAATCATTCAAATTTTTTATTTTACTAGTGCGATATTTGCTTCTCTACTCTTTCACTTAGTTCAGTTTTGTATCATGAGTTCGCAGAATATTTTTTTTAATTATTATGCGAACTCATAACTGTAAACTCATAAATAAAACATGCAATATCTGTTATATATTCACAAGAATATTATTTTAAAATCAAAGTTAATTTTTTCTCATCATTTCGACAGTTAATTTTTGAATATATGGATGCACGCATAATGCATCTTTTTAATACATAGGTTCATACATTCACTACTTTGAACATTATAAAATAAATATATTTTCTAAAAGTGAGATAATTCTCACAGGCCACAGAAATGTTCAAGGCGGGCCGTGGGTTGGCCACCCCTGGTCTAGACACTGTATAAATGAAGACATGATTTCCAAGCAAAGGAATTGTTGAGTTATCTAAAATATCATAAAAGAGCGCATAGAACTGTTGGATACGTACCGAAAAGAAATGTCTTCCCAGCATATGTCTACCATAATTGTGGAACTAACATTCCACCAAACATAACTTGGGCCACTAATAAAACCGGATGATAGTGTACTGAAACTCCTTGATAGGAAGATTGCCTTGTTTTAACTTCTAAGCAAGACAAATAAACATGCAGCCGCAGTTTATAGGGAAAATGCTGCCCAGGGTTCCCCCTTTCCATTTTATGCTACTTCAGTGTGTTTTTATGTGTCCATAAAAAGGGTGTACTTCTTTTTATTGCGCAGCTTTTCATATAAATGCTCATGTATATGCTACGCGATCTGCCTACAATTCGTTTTGGGTGGTTTCAGATATATTTAGGAACATAATGTGGATGAAAGGGGATTTGAGTGTGCATTTAGATGGAAAAAAAAATTTAAATTTTTAAACACTTTGTGGAAACCTTTACGTTTACTTTTTAAAGAAATTTAAATACATTGATTAGCTAAAATATTAAATTGTTTCAAGATATTTAAATACATTGATTAGATACAATATTCAATTATTTCAAGAAATTTAAATACATTGATTAGACATAATATTCTACAATAATTCCCATCAGTGTTTTGCGTTGGTTTCAAATTTAATTAGGAACTAAATATTCATATAATTTAATTTGATTACATTTATATATGGGCAATTTAACCCATCATTTTGAAAAAAAACAAAGATTTATGAAAATGTTTGATCCTGGAAATATTTTGCAATTTGTTGTACGTCGATTCAATAATATTTTTGTATCTGGAAGTATTTTTGAATATGCTGTTCATCAATTTAATATTTGTCTATAAAACACTGCTTATATTTGTAAGTGCATAATTTCTGTATCTAATATGGATGGTTATAAGATTGCTTGACTGCACTCATTGATGAAGAAATAATGATAAAAAGGTGTAATAAGTTTATAACAAGCTAGTCATATATTTTCTACAAGCTACAAAAGCATAGCCCACTAAGATAGAAGAAAACACATGCTTTAAATTGATTGCATAAATCTTTTATGTTCATTCAATAGGAAAACATCCCATTACTTTTATTAGATAAGTGTTAATAAAATTTTGTATTAATAATTTTATAAATATAAAATTCTTATATCGTGAAAATAGAAATGATGTGCAATTTAAGTATTAATAAATGATTTTCAGTTGGAATGAATAATATTATAAATAATAAAGTATCATATGAAAAAAAAATTATAACTGCATGAATATTTATCATGTGAGGCAATTATTTCAAGCCGTTAATCAATAAAACTAAGTTCTTTCTATATTAATTGGAATGACATATTAAAAAGTTTAAAATAAGGGTAATATTATATATTTATTTATTGAAAATAAAAATCAATTAACAATCTTGAAAAATTAACTTGCGCTCATTACACGAAAAATTATTGCAGCTCCCTCAAAACATCTGAGTATTGTAAAAAAAAATATGTAAAGTAAATTATTTTATTCATAAGTTTATATTAATTTATTCATAAGTTTATAATTTTTTAATTTTCGTCTTAGAAAAATAATTTAATTAAGAGTAAAAATAAAATATAAATATGTGCCTCATTTTATTAATTATATGTTTATACTACTGTAATTTAAATTTAATTTTATGGAAAATATTTTTCAAATATTTTCATCCAGTTAGTCAGTTAGATAAAATATTTGCATTAATTTTAACCTGCACAAATTTTAACCTTTAATTTACATTTAATTGAATAATATATTTAATATAATTAAAGATATTATATATTGAAATGTAAATTATACTTTAATTAATATGAATACTACACTAAAAACATTTCAAAGAATAGCAAAATTATTTAACTTATTTATTAAAAACAAAAATCATTGAATAATTTTGAAATATTAAATTACATTTATTACACGAAAAATGAGTGCAACTCCTTCAAAACATCTCTGAATATTGCAAAAAAAAAAAATAAATAAAGTAAATTAATTATTCATAAATTTGCATTAATTTCTTTGATAGTTAAATTAAGAAAAAACATGAAATAAAAATACGTGTTTGTATTAATTAAATTCTTGCATTATATAAAATTAAATATCAATTTAAATTTAATTTTGTTGAAAATCTTATTCATGTAGTTATTCGGGAAGAAGTAATATTTGCATACATTTTCCACTGTACAATAAACTATTTGCATTTCAATGAATAAATCTTGACTTAAGAAGTAATTATAGTCGTTTACATGTGAGTGGATTTCACCAGGTTGTTTGCAAGCTCCTCATTTATTCCATTTGTTTGCAAGACTCATATTTCTAACAGACTATTTACTTACTGTAATAGTTTCGTTTTATAAACATGCTTTAACCATTAGTGATGCAATGTGCTGAATTATTTTCTTAACTAGTCTAAATATTATTTTATGCTGCAATGCGAGAACATAACAAAGATCTAGGAAATTTCTAAATCTAAAATGGATTCAATTGAATAAAATTCAAATAAATCTCAATGCTTTTTTGTCCTTTAACATGAAAAACGTATTTTCATTTAAAAGAAAATGCTTTTGAAATATTTTTAACTATTGAAAAGTGTCTTTTCTTTTAAATCTTATTATTGTAAAGGATAACAAAAATGTGTAAATATAACAACATTTTCTAAAAATAATGTCGCATTTTAAAAAACATTAAATTGCAGTTAAATTATTTGATTTATTCACTTGCTAATTAATTTAATTTTAAATGCTTAAATATGTGGTTTTATGCTAGAGTTCATTTTATACCTATTAATGATGTATTAACTGGATAATCAAAATATTTTCTGATGAAATGAAAAAATCATTTATTAAAAACATGGAACACTATATAAAAACTAAGTAGGCGTTTCATTAGCAAGGTTGAAATAAAAATCATTTACGAAATCATTTCCATTTTTAAAAGATGCAGTCAATTTTTTTGCAATTGGAATCAGCTTTCTATTAGTTGTCAATAAATTTCTTCATGAGACGCTATTTGAATTCGTTTTTTTACATATTATGTATTGTAGTGTGTAGATTGGGTAACCATATATTCCGTATTCTGCTAACAGTCATTGGATCTCAACCGAAGCGGGAAGCAATACTGCGATACGATAAATCGCAATCCCGGTACGCTACAATTCGACCTTTATCAAAGTCAGAGACGTGCTTTTACGCATTTCTGCTTCTTACACGAGGCATCTCAACAATTGTTCACCAGACAACAACGTTCACATGCAATTTGTGTATGAGAGCCCGCTGAACAATTTCCTCATTTAAACACATTGTAGGTGTCGCTACAGGCGCCTGCTGTGCCTGAATAAGCTGAAACGCTAATCATTTGCATGTCACAGCCCCTTTTTCCTGTCATTTAAATTCAGGTCTGTAGCATGTTGCCTTCTTGGTGTAGCAAATTTTAATGAACAGTAATGTATACATATATATATATATATATTCTATAAATAATTAATGACTCCTTACATCCTTAATAATTAACGCATGCTTCAATTTTGCTGAAATTAACTACCTTCGAAATACTCTTAGTTTACCATAAAACAAAGTTTTTTAACAATTAATTATTTATGGCTTACTATCAATTTATGCTGTCATATAACATGCTATACAAAATGACACTCTAGTTTAAAAACTATAAATCACATAAATAAACAACAATAAAGCAATTCAAATAGCTAAGCATCAAAAGCCAATAACAACATTTACCTATCAAGTTATCGAAAGCTATATGTTCGAAGCTTGTATAAAAATCGGGCCACTTTTAATAACATAAAAAATAGATCATAAATCTCGATTCCCATATCAATGTTCATAAAAGTCGAATCTTTATCGTAAGAAATAAAAAAATATGAAAAAAAGCAGTAATGCAAGTTACATAACTCTTTTACTTCTTTATCTTGTAGCAAAAACCGAAAGCCTTGTGGTTCTTGACCGTAGTTATTTCCCAAAATGATTTATAGTTGAAAACATACTCAACTTAGGGCTTGTAAGATAGCTTTTTATAGGGAGAATAGTGTTTTACTTTAAAAAGAGTTTTCGATGATCAAACTTAGCAATTACTGTAAAGTGGGTGGTACATTTAAGAGTTTTTTTTTGGTCGATAGAGAGTTTTTTCTCCGATCCTCTTCATGTTGAGGATGGAGAAACAATAATTTATTTTGTTGGTTAATTAAAGATTATTAGAAAAATGCGTTTTTGACAGCTGCCATAAAAAGTTTTTAACGTGTGAGTAATGAATATTTTTCTATTTTTATTTCCTATTAAAAGTGTTTTTCATTTTATTTTTTTTATTTTTTATTAAAGTAAAAATGATAGTAATCATTACAAAAGATGATAAACTTCTTTTAAGTTACTTAAGTTTTTTAATATATTTTATTTATGATGGGTTTTATCAAAGAATGAGTGGAAGAAATATCGGTTTTAGTTAAAAGAAAATTAACAGACAGTTTTTCTGTATTATCTGTGTTCAATAAAGTGGTTTTAATCAAAATAATTTATAGGGTTTAAGAAAGTTATTTTCAAAATGATGTAGGTTTAAATTTTTATTTCTAAATCTATTTTGTTTCATCTTAAAATTTTATTTCTTCATTAAATGAATGAAAAAAATTATTAAATAAAAAATTAATATTTAAAATAAATAAATTAAGTAAATAATACATAAAAAAGTAGGAAATTAGTACAAGAAATTCGCAAAAAAAATGTTTCTTAATTAATGTTTTAAAATATTAACACACTAATACTAATAAAAGAAGTAAAAGAGTGTATTATACCAACCAGTATACTTTTATTTTTGAAAATTTCAAATAAATTTAAAATTTTGCATTTGTGTATCATAATTTAAGCGATTATTTTCAATCATAATCAAACCAATACATTAAAATATAAAAAACAAATGTTTTGTACTAACAAAATGGTTAACTATTAAAAAAGTATTTGAGGGCCATAAATATATAATTTTTGAAAAATGATATAATAATAATAATTTTATAAATATATCGATGTTAAAATTTTGCATTTGAATATTATATTTTATGTTATTATTTTTCATTATAATCAAAATCAATATATTAAAATATAAAGGGCAAATGCTTTATTCTCACTAAAAGATTAAATACTAAAAAGTAATGTAGAGAGAAAAATATGCAATTTTCTAAAAATTAATATAATAATAATAATAAAGTTATAAATATATCGATAGCAAAATTTCTCATTTGAATATCATTTGTAATGGATAATTTTTCATCATAATCAAAATAAATGCATTAAAATATAAAGATTAAATGCTTTGAAATAAAAAAAATGGTTAAAATATTGGAGAACCGTAAATATATAATTTTTGAAAAAATATTATAGATATATCACTAGCAAAATTTTGCATTTGGATATCATATTTTGTGTAATTCTTTTCCATCATAATCAAGGTTGATACATTGAAAATTAAGATCAAATACTTTGTACTAACAAAAGGGTTAACTGATAAAAAGTATTGGAGAACCATAAATATATAATTTTCCAAAAAATAAAATAATAATAATAATGTATAAATATATCGACTACAATATTTTGCATTTGTATATTATATTTTACGTAATTATTTTCCATCCAAATCAAAATTAATACATTAAGATATGAAGATTGTTTGCCAGCTGCATTTGAAAGAAAAAAAAAGATATGAAGATAAAATGCTTTGTACTATTAAAAAGTATTGGAGAAATAGAAATATACAATGTTTCAAAAAATAATAATAATGTTTAAATATATCGATTGCAAAATTTTGCATTTATTTTAAGTGATTATTTTTCATCATAATCTAAAGCTGTACTATGAAATATGGAAATGAAATTGTTTGCACATTACCGATAACTGATTTCTTCCAATTTCTAAGAATGTCAACAAATTTGCAAAATAGAGTATTCTTCACATTATTCCAATTAGACAAAGAAGTAATAGGCATCCCACAGAAATTCATAGAAATCAAATATTTTCAGTTTATATTTTAAATTTCAGACATGCTCTTTGATAAACTTTCTATTGAAATCATTATAAATAAGAATTCGATTCTAGATTTCTCATTTTACTGAATGACAATCTAAACAAAAGCACAACAAAATTAAAGCAACATCATTAAACTACACATATGAATTTAGACGTTAAATATCACATTAGACAATAAACTGGAAAAATAATTCATTGCTTTATTAAAATTCAGTTCATTAATTTTGTTTAACTCGTTAAATATTTTAAATGCTGTTACAAAACATTAATTTATTCCTATTTATGGTTTACAAAATATAAAAGCAACATGTACAAGAATAATATGCCCACATAATCACAGAGGTTATTGTTGAAGGTCAAATTAATTGGTATTTGATATAGAAAGGAAGGAGCTGAAATTGTATATAAAGAGGCTTAGTATTTACAAAGGTATTACATTAAGCTATTTTTAGCCAAGCTTACCAGTTTATCTTTAAATTTGTTACTTGTAGCAACCTTTTCTCTAGAGATTCTTGAGTTGGTAAATTTTTGACGATATTTTTGAATTCAGTAATAATAAAACAGAATTTCTAAAATAGATGCTTTTATCGATAAAATTTGTTAATTATTTATGGTTAACAAAATATAAATGCAACATGAACAAGGTTTATATGCCCACATAATCACAGAGGCAATTGTTAAAGGTCAAATTAATTGGTATTTTATACAGAAAGGAATGAGCGGAAATTCTATGCAAAGATGCTTCGTATCTACAAAAGTATTACATGAAGCTATTTTTAGAGATGCTTCCCAGTTTGTCACTAAATTTGTTACTTGTTGCAATTTCGCTCTTTAGATTCTTAAATTGGTAAAAGTATTATATTAAAAAGTATAAAGTAATACAAAAGTATAAAGTAATACAAAAGTATGATATTAAAAAAGTATAAAGTATTACAAAAGTATTATATTAAAAAAGTATAAAGTATTACAGTATAAAAGTAAGTTTATATATTTAAAAGTATTACATTAAAGTATTACAAAAGAATTATATCAAGCTATTTTTATCCACATATGCCAATTTACCACTAAATTTGTTACTTGTAGCAACATTTGCTCTTTAGATTCTTAAATTGGTAAAAGTATTGCAAAAGTATTATATTAAAAAAGTATAAAGTATTACAAAAGTATTATATTAAAAAAGTATAAATTATTACAAAAGTATTATATTAAAAAAGTATAAATTATTACAAAAGTATTATATTAAAAAAGTATAAATTATTACAAAGTATTATATTAAAAAAGTATAAAGTATTACAAAAGTATTATATTAAACAATTTTAGCCACGTTTACCGGTTTATCGTTAAATTTGTTACTTGTCGCAACTTTTGCTTCTTAGAATGTTAAGTTGGTAAAATGTTAACGATATTTTTGAATTCAGTAATAGCAATAATAAAACAGAATTTCTAAAATAGATGCTTTTATCAATACAATCATTCGTTAATTACATTTTTTTTGCTATAAATAAATTTAAAACATTAAATATACTACATTAACATTAAATATACTACTTACATTAATATACTGAAATCAAACAAATTATTTTACATTTATTTAACCAAATATTGTATTAGACAATACACTGGAAAACTATCTAGTTACTTTATTAAAATTCGGTTCCTTTATTTTGTTCAATTCGTTAAATATTTTAAATGTTTTCACAAAACATTAATTTATTTCTATTTATTGTTAACAAAATATAAAAGCAACATGTACAATAATCATATGCCCACATAATCAGAGAGGTAATTGTTAAATTAATTGCTATTTGATACAGAAAGGAAGGAGCTGAAATAATATACAAAGACGTTTCGTATTTACAAAAGTATTACATTAAGCTATTTTTAGCCATGGTTTCGAGTTTATCGTTAAATTTGTTACTTGTCGCAATCCTTGCTCTTTAAATTCTTAAATTGGTAAAAGTATTGCAAAAGTATTATATTAAAAAAGTATAAAATATTATAAAAATATTATATTAAAAAAGTATGAAGTATTACAACAGTATTATATTCAGCTATTTTTAGCCACATTTCTTGTTTATCATTAAATTTGTTACTTGTCGCAAACTTTGCTTTTTAGATTCTTAAATTAGTAAAGTATTATATTAAAAAAGTATAAAGTATTGCAAAAGTATTATATTAAAAAAGTATGAAGTATTACAACAGTATTATATTTAGCTATTTTTAGCCACGTTTTACGCTCTTTAGATTTTTAAGTTGGTAAAATTTTGCCGATATTTTTGAATTCTGAATTAGCAATAATTAAACATAATTTCTAAAATAGATGCTTTTATCAATATAATCATTCGTTAATTTAATTTTTTTGCTATAAATAAATTAAAAACATATTAAATTCACTGAAATCAAACAAATATTTTTACATATTTAACGACAGATTTTACATGGTGCACATATTTATCATGCAAAATCTCTTTTATCTGTAAAGTCATTATACCGTGCTTCATAAATAATTATTACACCAGGGTTAATTTAAATTTCCATATTTCCAACAAATTTAATTATAGTTCTATTAGGTGAAATTCTCAAAGGGCTTTTATTATTTATATCAAAATTGTCATGGGAAATAATGCATTTTTAAGAGCTTATTCGTTGTTAGAACAACACTCCATGTTAAAATTAATAGATGCAGGTCAAAAATTGCATAACCATATAAAATATTTATGAGACATAGAGGTACTTTATACTGTCATTTGCATAACCAGTTTACTGCTTTCTTAAATACTAAGAAATGATACTGATTTAGTAGATATTAGAAAAAATTTTGCTGACCCATTTTATTTAATATCTGATTCGATTTAGGATGGCATTAACCATTCGATGAACACGTTTTATCTTTACAATTGATAGATTTTATTAAAAAACATGGTAATCAATGGCATTTTTTAAAACTGCTATTGATGTTGTTCTAATGAAGCTGACGATGGAGAGACAGTTTATATGTATGCCGTAAGCAAGAGCTACACCGTTATTACTCACTTAGCACTACCCAGGCGGCACGTGCAGATTTGAAGGTATGCTCCGGACATGAGTAGCACTACCCCCACAAACGTCTACGATCCTATTAGACAGGGGCCAACGGCTTAAAGTGGATTCTGAACAACTACAAATATCTATGGCACCGCCGTGACTCAAATCTGAAACCTGTGGTACCGAGAGCCAGAGCACTAGCCACTTGGCCATCAGGGTCACACACACACACACACACACATATATATATATATATATGTCAAATAGCTGGTATTGTAATTCAAACAAATCCTTTTTTTATTTAAAATAATCAAATTAACTAATTTTAATGTAATTTAATTCGTGTAATATTAGAATTAAAACTACTTTTAAATAGTACAACATTAGTACAAATTTATATTTATCAGTTACTAAGATTTATGAGAATAAATGTTTATAAAATTCATACTATTTCAAACTGTTAACCATGTATGTTATTATGTGTATTCAAAAATTTTTAACTATATTGCTTATATATTAAGCTATATAACTTATTGAAAACTATATATCTAGTAATAATAAATTTTCCATATTATTTTAATAATTACTAAGCTTTAAACTTCAAAGTAATGTAGGGAATCTATCATTGAATTTCATTTCAATATTAATATAACATTTAGTTTATGCTTGAAAAGATATAAATATCTTTTAAAGAAAATGTCATAGAAATCATCTCTTTGTTTTGATCATTAAATGTACATATTAAATATATTTTATTTACAGTACCAAAAAACATGTTTTCGATTAGTTTTGTTTACTGTCTGCTATGGAGTCCATGAAAAATTATCCATTCATTTTGACAAATGTGCTTTTTGGTTTTTGTAGCGTTTTAGTTTTTGGTCTTTCTTATGTCTGGGGGAGAAAATCTAATTTTTCACTTCCTATTGAAAATAAAGAGATCGAGTGTTATTTTACCATGGCTTTTGAACATGCTGTTGTGTGCCTTTACATGAAAACTAATATTTTATTCGGATTGTCTAAAAGTCGTTTATTCTCTCTGATTTTTGCAATCGGACGAGATTCTACGATGTTTATTTTTGTTTCGGATGATTTTTAACTAAATGTAAACAAAGATATTTATTGAAAAGTTGTAAAAATTTTTGTCTCCGTTTTAGAAATCTTATTAAAAAAAACAAAGACAAGTTATTTTGATGCAATTAATTTAGAATGATATTTTATTTTAAATAAGATTTTATTATATCTATTTATATCTTTATTTCTGAATCTAAGCATACATTGTATAGCATTATTGTTAATACTTTATTAAATTCAGTATTATATTTGTTATAAGATAAATATGATTATAATTTTAATACATTTCACATTAACATGCTGTTACAAAACATGTTGTTGTTTTCATAAAAGATAATATTTTTGGGTTAATCTGAAATTCGTTTATTCACTCTGATTTTTCTATCGGACGAGATTCTACGATGCTTGTTTTATTTGAGATGATTTTAAACCAAATGTAAACAAAGATATTTGTTGAAAATTTTGAAACATTTCTATCTTCGTTTTTGAAATCTTTTCATAGAAATGTTATTGGAAAAACAACACAGCAAAGGCAAGTTATTTTGATGCAATTAAAGTTAAAATGTTATTTTATTTCAAATCAGTCTCTCTATATATATTTCTGAATGTTGGCACGTATTGTGCAGCATCATTGTTAATAATTTATTAAATTTAGTATTATGTTATAAATTAAATGTAATTACAATTTTGATATATTTCAGTTTCTACTTGTTATTTATTTTTGGGTAAAAGGCAATATTTTAGCTGATAAAAGTCATTTATTTACTCCTGCATATATGTATATATATATATGTGTTATTTATTACAGATAACTACTATTGTAATTTAAACAAACGTTTTCTTTCTATAAAATAATCCTACATAAATAATTTTAATTATTTTTAATGTGATTTTTGAATGATAACTAGTTTTAAATAGTAAAACCTTAGTACAAATTTATATTTATCAGCTATTATAATTTGTGCATATAAATGCTAATAAAATTCATGCATAATCTTAGCTGTTTAAAATGTATGCCTTTATGGTTATTGAAAATTTTGTAAAAAAAAAAAAAGAAACTTTTTGAAAACTAAAAATTTAGTAATGAAAAAGTTTACATATTATTTTAATAATTACTAAGCTTTAATATAATATATAGTATCATATGAATGTAACATTTAACTTATGCATGAAAAGATTGAAATATTTTTAAATTAAATGTTTTTGAGATTTTCTCTTTGTTTCCGTCGTTAAATGTAAATATTAAATATATTTCATTTACAATACCCAAAAACATGTTTCTATCAGTTTTGTTTACTGTCTGTTATGGAGTACATGAAAAATTATCCATTCATTTTGACAAATGTGCTTTTTAGTTTTTGTAGCGTTTTAGTTTTGGTCTTTCTTATGTCTGGGGGAGAAAATCTAATTTTTCACTTCCTATTGAAAATAAAGAGATCGAGTGTTATTTTACCATGGCTTTTGAACATGCTGTTGTGTGCCTTTACATGAAAAGTAATATTTTACTCGGATTGTCTAAAAGTCGTTTATTCACTCTGATTTCTACAATCGGACTAGATTCTTGGATGCTTATTTTGTTTGAGATGATTTTAACCGAATGTAAACAAAGATATTTGTTGAAATTTTTTTAAATGTTTCTTTCTTATTTTAGAAATCCTTATTTTATAAAAACGCTATTGGAAAAACAAGACACAACAAAGACAAGTGATTTTGATGCAATTAAAGTTAAAATGATATTCTATTTCAAATAAGGCTATAGATATTTTTATTTCTAAATGTAATGTATGTGTGCTTTATTTCTGAATGTAAATATTTTATTTCTGAATGTATGCATTTCTGAATGTACTTGTGTCAATTTCTAATGAATAATAGAAACAAAGAGAAAATTTCCTAAATATTTTATATTTAAAAATATTTATATCGTTCCATGCATAAACTAAATCTTACTCTAGCTTTATTGTTGAAACTTATTTATAATTATTAACAATAATGCTAATTAGTATTATAATTACTATATTATAAATATACTTATAATGTAATATATTTTAATTTTTATCATGCTGTTATATAACATACATTTATATATTTACATTTACCTGTTCCTATTGAAAATAAAGAGACCTAGTGTTATTTTATCATAGCTATTATGTGCCTTTACATGAAAATTAATATTTATTCGGATTGTCTAAAAGCCATTTATTCACTCTGATTTTTGTATTGGACGGGATTCTACGATGTTTATTTTATTTGAGATGATTTTAAACCAAATGTAAACAAACATATTTGTTGAAAATTTTAAACATTTCTATCTTCGGTTTTGAAATCTTTTCATAGAAATGTTATTGGAAAAACAACACAGCAAAGGCAAGTTATTTTGATACAATTAGTGTTAAAATGATATTTTATTTCAAATAAGGCTATACGTATTTTTATTTCTGAATGTAATGTATGTGTGTTTTTATTTCTGAATTTATGCATTTATGAATGTGGTTGTCTTAATTTCTAATGAATAATAGAAACAAAGATAAAATTTTCAAAACAGCTTATATTTTAAAATATTTATATCGTTACATCGCATAGACTAAATGTTACATTCATATTGAAATAAAGTTCAATGATAGATTCCATACACGGTGAAGCTCTATTGTTGAAAAATATTTATAATTATTAACAATAATGCTGATTAGTATTATAATTGTTATATGATAAATATACTTTTAATGCAATATATTTTAATTTTTTAACTTGTTGTTACATAACATACATTTAATTTTATAAAAGATAATACTTTATAAAGATAATCTAAAAGTCTTTTATTTACTCTGATGTCTGATGTTTTAATTTAATGTAAACAATGTTATTTAAAGAAAAATATTCCATTATTTTCCATTATAGAAATCTCAGCAAAGAAATAGAATAGAAATATATATATATGCATATATAAATCCTTCTTCTATAGAAACACTATTGGAAAAATACACAACAAATACATTATTATTTTGAGGCAATTAAAGATAGAATGGTATTTTACTTTAAGGCTATATATATTTTTATTTCTGAATGTATGCATGCATTGGATAGCATTATAGTTAATACTTTAGTAAATTTAATATTATATTTGTTATAAGATAAATATAATTATAATTTTAATATATTTCAGTCTTTTAACATGTTGTTAAAAACCATGTTGTTGTTTACATAAAAGATAATATTTTTGGATTTAATCTAAAAGTCATTTATTTACTGATGTAAAATTGAAATATTTTTATGGTTATTTATATTTTAGTATTTTTTTAGTTGAGATAGTTTTATCCTGATGTAAACAATGTTATTTTATGAAAATTTATTATTTTTTTATATAAATCCTTGCATAGAAATACAATTTAATACAAACATATATATATGCAGAGAGAGAGAGAGATGAATGAGATCGATGCAGTTAATGAGAAAAATGGTATTTTATTTTAAATTAGATTATATTTTATGCGTTTATTTCAGTGTAAGTGCATATTTTTTAACATCGTTGTTATTAATTTATTAAAATTATTATAACTTTATAAAGTTATACATTCCATCATTGGGCAACATACACTCAAGAACCAAAACATTATGACCACCTGTCAATAACGAGTTGGCCCACCTTTGGCGCGCAACACAGCTTCAACCCGCCTTGGCATGGATTAATACCACCACTTAATACCAGTTAAATACCACTTCCACCTCATCACGTGCCTTCCACGTCATCCAGGCGAGTTCATTGCAAAATGTAGGGGTGGTCATAATGTTTTGGCTCTTGAGTGTATATTACAATCGTTAAGAAAATAAAATAAAATAAATTATTTAAAATTAGTAATTAATTTAAATCTAATGGAGTTCATTTTGTTAGAAAAACTAAAATATAATTAGTTAAGCCAAAATGATTTCAGCCTACTTTTAAGTAATTAAGTTAAAATTATACATTACTACATGGTAAATTAAAGCTATTCTATGTATTGCATACATTGCAACTCATTTATTTTAAAGAAAAAGTAACATGATATGATAACATTTTATATATTACCAATCTATTGAAATTTAAGATTTAGAACGTGTTTATCTTTAATTATAACACATATACTTTAGCTTCTCAGAAAGAAGCCTACAATTTGGGATGATAGTATAATGTTATAGTTGAATGTATAATTCTAGTATATTGTACATATAAATCATTATTTCAGTCATATTTTCAGAAAAATTTTGGATTTTATTGGTACTTAGTATAGGCCTTTGTTAACATAATTTATTTCTTTATAATCAAGTCAAATATAAAAGTTCCTTATAATCGACTATATGTTTCAACTAATTTTGCCTCACACACAGCCACACACACACACACACACACACACACATACACACATATATACAGTTAATTATAATTATTTCTTTATAATTAACTGCCAATACAGTGTGCAATGGGAGTGATATTATATATATATGTGTGTGTGTGTTTGTGTGTCTGTCTATACGTATGGGTTCCTACGTGCTCTTATTTCTTTTAATAAAGCAAAATTTTCATGTAATTCTATTTATATCACTATTGTTATCCGTTATTATATTGTATGAATTGTGATACATAATGATTTTTCTCATTCAATTTATTAAAAAAAGCTATTTATTATTTTATTACCATTAAATGCAATTAAAAGCGGTAGCAATCTTATTAAAACTATTTGTAGTTGATATTAAACAAATGTTTTATAGTAATTCAGAAATCTGTTCATGAATATGTCTCGCAAAAGTGAAATCACCCTTTCTAAAAATACGCCGCATTTCTGGTCTGTGCTTTCGCTAATGTGTGTGTCCAATAACATTTGCAAACGTGCGAGTAATTTGAAGTAATAATTGCATTACCTTTACAGATTTGCATTGATTGAATTACTAAAATCCATTTCGGGCAAAGGCCGGAAACAATTACTCCATCCGGGATTTCTATGGACACTTCTGTTTTGTGACACGGTTTTCGGAACAAGGCGAACTCTGACATTTTAGTATGTATGAATAGAAAAGACAGTAATTGCAGAATTGGAAAGGCAAATAAATAAACAAATAAATAAATAAAACATGATTAAATAAATAATAAAATGCCAATAACTATTAAAATATGTTGGTTTTATTTCTATTTTATAAATACAAGAGAAAGAACGTATTAACTGTTTCATAAACCCAAGTTGATGTTAGAAAATGCTAATATGAACCACTTTACCAATGAAAGATTATGTAGGTTTTAATTAAAAATTAGATTTTTTGTAAAAAATATATACAAATTCTACGATATACAGTGTGATTATAATTAAAGTCCCATTTTCAAACTGCTGTAAGAAAAGAACTACTCGTCGCAATGAGTACAAATTTGTACTGAAGATATTTGAAGAAGGGGGAAACGGTATGACATCCTCAAAGAGTTTCAAAGTGTATGAGTAGGTGGCGCTATAAGCAACATAAAGAAAGTGAATTTGGCAGTCAGTGATATTTTGAATCGAAATGACAACATATTTGGAATGAGTTGAACGTTAAACCAACTGTAGTGTTCAATGTGCTTGATGGTTTCGGTTTTTGATGGAAAAAATGACTTCCAAGTCATTCAACAGTTGTGACACTGTGAATGAAAACCAATCCACCACGGCAAGGTCATACCAAATTGAATGGAAAAAATAGGTGTAACTTGTTTTGGAATTTTTTTTTCTCCCTCTCTTCAAGTATCTTCAGTTCAAATTTGAACTCATTGTGATGAGTGGCTCTTTTTTTACAGCATATTGAAAGTGGAACTTCAATTAAAATCACCCTGTATTTTATTAACATATCTACCAAGACCGCTTGATATAGTCTTATAACCTGTTGTTGCTCTTATAACTTGTCTTGAAAGCCTTTTGATGTAGAAGAATTGGAGTTTATATGCGTGTTATAATTCTATTTTCCAATATTAAAATTCTAAATGTAAAAAACACTTAAACTTATTAATTTAACTTAAACTTTTATATAGGACAGTAATTTATGATCTTCTATAGTAAAGAGTACGTAAAAAAAATTATCGCTTAACTGATTCCTTATAATACGTGATATATTAAATTTTCAATAACTGACAGCATTTATACTACCAGCCCCTGCATTCAGAATGTAAAAACTAATTCATGTATTTCCGTACTCCAGAATGCATATCTGTCACAGGAATGGTGGAAGATGCAAACATTGATCCTAAGGATATTTGTCACAGACAAAGACATTGTTCCTGACATTGCTCACATACATTGCTCCTAAGGATAACTGTCACAGACAAAGACATTGCTCCTAAAGATATTTGTCAAATACTGAAACATTGCTCACAGACATTGCTTCTAAAGATATTTGGTACAGAAAAAGACATTGCTCCTAAAGACATTGAGGTGACATCAAATATCACGTCTGAACTTGAATATTAAGGGTTTAATCCCTATACACCAACTCACTCACTCTAAACCAGTTTGTTTCACTTTGGACTCAAAACCCAACCAGTGCGAAAATGTTGGCAACAAAAATTTACGACTTTACAAAAGGTGTCTGGATGGGTATAAAATGGGAGATAATAATTTTTCAATTCCACATTTTAACAGTCAGCTACATAACAAGGGAGAAGTGATGCTTGAAAACATATACCAATCATGTTATTCAGAATAACGCTAAATTTTCTGTCAAATGTTTCAGATGTAGACATGATTAAAATAAGAATGATGCATCATCGTCCAAACCCATGATAAATCCTGTATAACACTTAATTTGCTTTAAATGCAATTTCATTGTCTAATGCCGTCAGATCAATTTCGGCATCATTTGAAAACAAACATTAATCAATACTGATTAAGGAAATTACTAAACATTGTCACTAACTACAGATCTTCACAAAATTCAAAACTCTTTAGAATTTTACCAATATCATCAATAATTTTCTTCTTTTTAACTTAAAATGCAGTAACTAAACCAAGTGACTAAACTGCAAATGCGCTCCATAATCATGTCTTGAAGCATTATCTCCAGTTATTCGATGTCGCCCAAGACACAAAGCGACGCGAAATTCCCAGGTCCTTTTACTCAAAGATTATCTCCCATTAGCAGGAGATTATGAGCAAAAAGGAGATTACGTCCTGGTCAAAGTTTCGAGGTTGTTAGGGCTAATCTTCGGGATGCGCGGTTTCTTAACTGGGGGGTTAATTCCCCGTGTAACCTGAGCGGATACCAAAGACTTTTATTGGCTATCACTTTGATGGCTGGATGATGTAGGGTAAATCCCTCCTCAGGAATATTTTTCGGACGAGGTTTGTGCAGATTACTACTCAGATATCCTGAAGACGTGAAAGTAATGGGTTAAAGACTACTAAAATAAGAAATTTTGTTATTGAATAAATTTTCTACCACATCCTTTTGCGTAAATTGAGATACGAGTAGTTCGACCCAAAATTTCAAGATAGTCAATTTATCTTAATAATTGATTTGACAAATGTGTTATATGTTGTGTAAGTTATTTATATATTTTAAGAGTTGAATTTCCTATTTTTATCGATTTCATAGGTTAAACAACCTGGGGACAATGCACAGCTTTTTACCCATAAGACACTCAAATGAGGGGCAGTTATACCAAAAATATGTACTTAAATCTATTATCCTCCTCTCATGACCCATCAGTGGACGGTTTGTGGTTTCCAAAAAGAAACACGAGTCCCAATCAAGCTGTACAGTTGTAAACCTGGCTGCCCTTACTGATTCCTCCGAAACGAACAATAGAATTCCTCATTTAATGAACTTTGGAGCATAAAAGTTGGACGTACATACAGCGATGATTTAATAATATGAGTAACAACGCCATTTTGCTACACTATGAACGTAACAAAATACGATCGTATGATAAGTATTAGAAAAAACTCTCAAGGCATGTTAACAAGTATTTCGTGAATTGGTGTAATTGAAAAATAATTCCATATTGTCTGGGTTTTGTGTCTCGGCTCAAATGACTTTGGATTTACCAAATAAATGAGGATTACTTGTTCACAATATAAGATAATTGGACTTGATTTTCGAGTCCAAATAACAGTGCGCAAGTTCACACGACACTATGCACAACAAATAGCTCTTATTGAGCCATTATCTCTTAGGTCTTGACATACAAATGGATATAATTTAATGTGAAAAAAATCGAAACTATTGTAACTACTACTATGTTGAGACTATTTTGCGCACTATCGTAACTATTTTGAATGACGAGTAAAGTATCTCCGATCAAGAATATGATTGTTGGAATTTACCAAGTTCAATTTTACGATTACGTTTCAATTGCTTTTATGTATCTTAGGAAAATTGTTTCCTTATATTCTAAATATTTTGTCCTTTATTTCTGGCCTGGTTAAATTTTTTTGGATTGATTTCAGCTTATAACTCCTAGTTCTTATAGGTGCTAAAGTGGGACAACCAGTTTGGATTCATTCCACAGTTTTTTTTCTTAACCCCATGACCTCATGCAGAAAAACATAGTCGTCATTCATATTTTAGTCCCATATTTCATATTTTATTCCCACATTTATCCCATATTATTATTCATATTTTAGCTTTTAGTCCCAGCTAGAACTAATATCATAAAGAGTATACATCATGATATTTAAATAGATCGCCATAAACAATTCAAAATAAAATTTAGAACTCGTAATTGGATATTGCTGAATCCAAAGTATCAACAACACATATCTTGTGCAAATTTTTAAAATATTTTTCTTATAATGCAGCTGACAATAGAGAAACAGATATATTTATTCCATACGCAAGGGCTGCACCACTGTTACTCATTTAGCACTACCCGCTCACTCATTTAACCACTCGGTCATCAAGCTCCAATTTTAAAAATGCATAGCTGAAATACAATGGCAATTGAGTGCTCATTTAATTAAAAAATATGAAATGGAAATTTTACTGTTGCCTGAGAGAATTTAATGGTATTTTAAATACCAGCATGTACTTTTTTGCTAATTTTGGTTTATCTTTTGATGACCTAGAAATAAAATTCCCTTTATAAGCCCTTGTATAAAGGTTTCTTAAATCATAACAGTTAATGATGTAACACAAGGGTAGTGGTTCAACTTGATATAAAGAGTAACTAATTAAATTGAAAGAATTTAATAAAAATAATCAGTAAAATTCAAAAGGGAAAATAAATGTAAGAAATGCAGTATTAAACCCCAGCAGTATTGTATCAAATTTTCTTTTCTCAAATTCATCCTCAAGAAACTGTGCAAAATAAATTTTTCTTAAGAACAGACGAAAAACAAGCGCAAACGTTTCGCAAGATTAAAAACACAGTGCGACAAAAACTTTCTCGGAACTTTCCCCTTCTCTGCTTTAAATGTAGAAAATAAAAAGTAACTGTAAAGTGTTATTCTGCGTAAAATAAAACTGCCCAACCATGTAAAACTAAAACACTTTGGGGAGCTTTTTCTATTCTAGAAACAAGCTTTTTATATGTTCTATAGTGTCCTGTTTCTTTTGTTTCCGTGATTTTCATTATCCAATGTCATTATATAAACTTTTATAATCTAAAGAAAATGTATATGTATACATAATTATTTAGTATTATAATTTATAGGATATATATATATATATGTTATTCTAATGCAGCTGACAATGCAGAGACAGTTAATCTTTAACTCAAAAGCGAGGACTGCACCACTGTTACTCATTTAGCACAACACGGGAGCACGTGTAGCTAGAAGATATGCTACGGACGCGAGTAACACTACCCTCACAACGTTCTACGATCCTATTTGACCAGGACCTACGGTTTGAAGTGGAGTCTGAAACACCACAAACGTCTATGACACAGCCGGGACACCAAACCGAAACCTGTGTTCAAACCTGGAATAATATTACACTTACAGTAAATTAATAGGACAAATCTCATATCATTAATTACAGTTAAAATGTTCAGTTCCTTCTGATAGTTATTTTCTGTTAATGGATAGTTATATAGTTATGTCTCTTAATTATTATATTATATGTTTTTATATAGTTAATTACTATATTATTAATTATATGGTTTTAATTACTATATTATATGGTTTTATATAGTTATTGTCTCTTAATAATTATATTATATGTTTTGCTTAAATTTTGAATTTTACAATGTAGTCAATATTCACTGTGTTGGGTCGGATAATTGTTGGTGATCTCTGGCCATCGTTGGCCTGCGGTCCTTAAATTGGAGACGCCTGGTTTAAAGTTTAGCTGATGACAGTTTCAGCCAGTTCGAAAGCCGGACTCGAACCAGAAACCTGTGGTACCGAGCGCCATCCACTCGGCCGTTAGCCCACCGGACATATACATACACACACACACACACACACACACACATACACACACACACACACACACACACACACATATATATATATGTGTTGTGTGTGTGTCTTGCTTGTGAGGATAGTGTTTGGTAACCAATTATTAATCATTTACTTTTAAAAGAATGTCTATATAAAATTTTAAACTAAAACTCCCTTTTTTGTTAAATCAAATAATTTTGAAGTAACTGACATTATTTCACACTTATCTTTTCAGAGGCAAAAAAGACAATAATTCAAATCTAAGTCAAAAACATGCATGGAAATCAATTACATCAGTATGACAGTATAATATCGTAAACATGTAAACATTGTTTATTACATTTCAAACTAGAGACATCAAGTTAAAAACAACAACAACAAAAAAAACAAGATTAAAAATTATAACTTTTGGTTTTTGCTTTGTGTCTTTTACACACATATATATATATATATATATATATTTAGATATATGCGTGTGTGTATCTTGCTTGTGAGGATAGGATTTGGTAAACATTTATCTATCATTTACTTTTAAAAGACCGCCTGAATAAAATTTTAAGCTAAAAACTCATGTTTTCTTATATCAAATAATTTGAAGTAGCTGACATTATTTTACACTCATCATCTCAGAGACAACAAGATAATAAATCACATATAATCAAAAACGGGATTGGAATAAATATCTCAGAATAAAATCGTAAACATTGACTAATACATTTCATACTAGAAACACCATCCAAAACAGCAAGAACAAAAATAAACAAAGAAAAATTACAAGATTAAAAAAATTGAAAGCGAACTAAAAAATAATGACAAGAAAGAAAACTTTAGCGGTGAAAAACTTTTCCCGTTTTTAACTGAAAAAGAAAAAAATAATAATAAAAAATAAAAATAAGATACAAAGAAAAAAAAAGTGTTATCTCTCTCCGCGTAAAATGAAACTGCCCAACCGTATAAAACCTCTCCTTCCTTGTCCATGAAGACTTCCAATTGGGGAAAGGGGGTAAAGTCTTGATGTTTTTGAACTTTCACCCATTTCGCCCATTCTGTAACGGCTGCCCGTTCCACTGTGGGACTCCAAAATTCCGCCGTAATCTCTGCAGACATCAACTTAGTTGAACCACTTTCAAGAAATCCTATTTTCGATCGGTACCCCCTCTCTCTTGAAGTACCTTTTGACAAAGTCTCTGACCCAATTGCTGTCGTCTCTGCTTTCTGGCACATTGCCAAGGAAAAGGACAGAGGATGGTCCAGGATGGGCATTGTGCACGGTGGAGGGAAAGGGTCCTTGAGGACACACAATTTCTCTTCCCCCCCCTCGCTAAGTCCCACCCCTCCACGAAAGTCCCTTCCTTTCTATGGGGGACACCATGGCTAATCTAACACCGTGTCTGTTGAAACAATTAGAATGGTGTTGCTCGACTCGCAAAATAAAGGGTCCCACTAAACTTTGACACATAATTATCTTTAACTAGAAGCGCGGAGGAAGAGTTCTGCCGGCTTTGAACTTAACATGGTGTACCTTCCGGAGGTTATGTCTCGGCTACTAGACTTTGAGCCGGACAACATCCGGGACGTCGGGGAGACGATTTAATTATGAAGTATAAATAGTTTCATGTGAGACTCGGATTTGAGTATTGGGTCGCTTTTAATTGCACAATCTTGCTAATCAAACATTATTCGAATGAGATATCACGAGATTTTCTGACTGTAACGAACTTCCTAGTAAATCTTCAGATCAAATAATCTTTGATCTTACTTAGTACATGTGTTTACTTTCATTGTTATAATATTACATTTGTGATTTATCATTATTCCTTACCTGGTTTTATTATTTTTTTACTTTACACCTTACATGTATCTCGATTATTATAGTCATTATATATCCTATTTGTAAAAAATGATAATTATACCGTGTGATTCAATAATCGATTTATTTAGAAATTTAATGAAACAAATGAATATATTTTTTAGAAAAAGAATATACTTCCACTTTATTATTATTTTTAAATATGATTGATTATATTTTACTTAAAATTTAAAGTCGCTTTTAATTGCACAATCTTGCTAATCAAACGTTATTCGGAATGAGATGCCACTAGATTTTCTAACTGTAACGAACATTCAAGTAAATTTTCAGATAAAATAGTTTTTGATCTTACTTAATGCATATGCTTTCATTTATTGTAATAATATTACATTCGCCATTTATTGTTATTTTTACTTGAATTCATTATTTGTTACAATAAATCTCACTTCTCGACAACAGCAAATACCATAATATAAGTTGCAATAAGTAAAATTTCAATTGATAAGTAAATCGCAATTGATAAGTAAAGAATGACAAATATACCGTGTAATTCAATAATGAATATACTTATCAATTTCATTAAAACAAATGGATAAATTTATTAGAAAAGGATATACTTCCCTTTATTAATATTATTTACTATGATTGATTATTTTTTATTTTAAATCTCATGTATTACTCAACTTACTAGGTATAATAATATATCGGGTTTGGATGTATCATTTGTAAAAATTGACAATTAAATATTGTAATCCGAAAGCCGATATACCTATGAATTAAATTATGCATGTATTTATTAGAATAAAATACACTATAATTAATTATTATTCATTATCTGACATTGTTATTTCTTATTTTAAATTTTGCTTGCTTTTACACTTCAGCAGATGTCATAATATATAGGATTTGTTAGAAAAATTAATTATACTGTATAATACAAATGCGTAGAATTATTAGAATAAGAATATATTAAAAATTAATTATTATTCTTGTCATGGATATTTTTTACTTTAAATCTTGCATGTTTCTCAAGAACAGGAAATATCATATTATATAAACAAAGTCGTTAAAGCAATGCGTTTACCAAAAACTTTTTAATACGTGTAAGAACGTGGTTGTATTGCAAATGGAAGTATAATTTGGGTCTATATGTAATGCCATATGAGCAATTGGTAACATTAAATTTAATTCTGTTAACGTGTGTACAAAAAAAAAGTGCCACCATTCTCCCATTATTTTTAGGATTAAGTAATTTTATAGTCAAATATGTTTTTCAAAAATTCGTATTATGCTACGGCTTCTTTGAGAATGGAGTGAAATTCGCAATGAAAACTATATCAACCAGGATAAAACTGATATTGTAAAGCACAGGTGTCGAAGTGGTAGTGGAAAATTGAATAATGGATGTAGAAAATGTTAAGGAATATTTGCTGGAATCTCCCAGAAAATCATTGAGAAGATCATCTAGCCAATGGAAGTTTCGTACAGTATACGTGAATGGATTGTGAAGAAGCTGATATTTCATGTGTACATTGCGAAAGGTATGCATGAATAAAAAGAGAACTCGAAAACAACAGCATGGTGCCAAATTCCGCTTTATAGTTTGAGCATTTACTATAGTATGTTTTATTTCTAATGAACTATACACACATCTGATAACATTCATTTAGTAAACAGTTAGTAATAATTGCATTTGTATATAGACTTTTGGATCATACAGTCTATTTAGCTCAAAAAGCTGAATTTGCATATGTTTTACATTTTTTTTCTGTGCCATATACTTTATGATATTGTATACTTTGGTATACTGAGCATCAACACTCCTGCTGCATCAATAAGTACATTTTGCTCTGTTTACAACAATTATAATTAAATAACAAAATAAAAAATTATCGTTAAATCAAAGAAAATAACGTTAATCAGAAATTACTACATTAACTGTATATTAAATTACTAACAGTGCGAATTATTAACCTGCTTTTCCTAATCATGTTAGAAAGAAAATTTTCATTATTAGTCTGTTATGGCCCGAGCATGAATGTTAAACTTTTGCAATTATGCACGAGCCATAACAGACTAATAATGAGCCATACTAAACACGAACCATAACAGACATATTTTATAACCAATTTAAATATATTTTAAAGATTCATTAATTTAGTAGCATGTTACTTAACTTGAATTTTATCCTCTTCGTATCTGAAGATTTATCAAATGTATTTCTGATTTCAATTTATTATTTGAAATTTCAAGAGACAAAAAGCTTCTTAAAGCTTGTTATTTGTTTAATACGTGCACCTTACTTCTTTAATTTGTGTATATTAAAACAGAACATTGTATATCTTCCTTAAATTGGATATCAATTTTTAAATAATATTCTGAATCGTCCATTGAACTCTTTCATCTTTATAGTGGAAGTATAACCGTTGTTGAATTATATCTAGTGAGCGCTATGAGTATTATCAAAATAACTGAGCTGAGTAAATTAAGTTTACAAGCTTAATCATTCATACGTATATGATTCTATAGAAGTAAACAAAGGCTAAACAAGTGAAATCTGATGATAATTTCTAGATGTTCAGTTAAAGCCAAATGAAATAAACTAATTAGATACTCTAAAGCTAATTAATTAGTAACAAATAATATTTACGAATTATGTTTAGGTCTCATTAATCTTTTAAGTTCATCAACTCTCTGGGAATAAATTCACTTTCAAATAATTTGAACATTTACGTAAATTGCTCTGAAAAGAGTCAATATTAAAGTGACTATTTTTGGAACAAATAATCCCAAGAGCTTAACATTTCGAATACAAATTGTCAAGTAATGAAATTCAGTTTTAAATACAATTCTCGCTGTTCGAAATTTCTTTGATAATGTTTGAATGGGATCTATTCATAATTCCAACTCTATTTTTAACATTACTCTTTTTTTTTAATGAATCAGGAAATAATAAAATAATGGAATTTCAATTCTTTGATAAATTGTTCAAAATATTTTGATCTTTATGCAGTTTAAAACATTTCCTTATTTACAACATTTAATTGTATGAACTTTTCTTATGTTAATTTATTTTGAAATATTATAAAACGTTGTATTTATAGTGTAAACAATCGACAGAACAACCACGGTGCATCCATCATTTTCTTGTTGATTTTGTCATTATAATTTTGCAAGTACATATTACATATTTGTAAAAAACAATTAAAAAATATATTTTGAGATTTTGATGAAAAAAATAAACAACATCATATTTTGGGATTACCAAATTCCTATAGCATTGAAACATGCAATGCTAATACAACTACATGTGTCTTAGGATAACAAACTCTCACAGTGTCACAACTCACAACTAAGCAGTATGTTCCAATATTGGGAGAATAATCCTTCAGAGTTTAGGATAATTCTCACAATATTGGAACTTACTGCTTAAGAAATATTTATAACTCCCCAATTTTCTTTTTTTTGGGGGGAGGGTTATATTACTCAATTGCTTTAAATGCATTACCTATAGCTTTGTAGTCTAGTATAACAGATTTATTTGAGTATTTAGACATAATATCCAACAACATTTTGTATAAACAAAACGCCATCAAGCTATACTACCATTCTAAATTTCAAGATTTCCGAGAAAGTAGCAATTTATTGTCACATATTGACATCATTACACAGCTATAACCAAAATTCCTCCAAAATTAATCAGTTTATACTGATGATAAAGCATTAAACTTATCTACAGAACATTACCTTTAGAATAGCCGATTCCCATAAACAGTATAATATAATTATGTGACATCATTAAACATTTATCAATCACTACAGCCAGGAACTCCTCCAAAACAGCTCCGCGTTTATCCTGATTAAGTGCAAGATCACTCCACTCCGGTGGGTCCAAAACAAGCTTGACATATCCATCTGATACCCATATTAATGCATATGTGTAATTGTCTTCTCATGAAGATGCTATTGTAGGAGCTTCGATTATGGACGATGATACCCGGCGTATTAAATGCATCCCTCGCAGCAACCTCCCACGTCCTCAGCAGCATAAATGCAAACACAGAAACTCGATGCCTTGTGGATCTTGCTTAATGGAGAGTTTTCATCTGAGCACACATATTTCGTGTCCTCTTCGTCTCTTAGGTATGGTATGCACGTAATCGTGAAAGGAAATACGGTTACGCAAGTTTCGATCATTTAATGCGGTATATTGCTTAACTTCCTAATCCAGTATATTTCTAACGTTTCACAATCCTGTAAATCTTGACGAAACTATTCATTTAAATATACCTCGTCCCTAACCCATTATATTTGAACCATTCCAAAAAGGAATTGCTGTTAGAAGTTTTCAAGTTAGCCAACAAATAAATTGAACAACTCAAATGAGGAATATTATGGGGTTTAATTTTTGATTTTACATTTTACAATACATCAAATTTTTACCTTAAATATCAGCCTAATATGAAAGCAAATTGCATTATTTAAATTTTCAAGAAATTGAATTTCAATGTCATTTGTATATGTATTAAGAGTATCAGTTTTTAATTGTTTATATATTTTAAAGATACTTCGTCCACCCTTTCTATTTCAGCCCTTCCAAAGAAAAAATATTATTGTTAGGTAATGAAGTTTTCTGGTTAGCCAACAAATTAATTTAACATCTCAATTGATGAATCTTATAGACTTTTATTTTTAATTTTACATTTTACAATTTACGTAATCTTTTCGTTAAATAGCTGGCCAATAAGGAAAAAAAATTGCTTTATATTAGTTTTCAGGAGTTGAATTTCAATGTAATTTATAGATATGTTAAAAATACCAGTATTTAAATATTTATTCTATTTTAAAGATCCAACCAGTACGAACAGAAAGTCATTGGAAACATTTAAATAGCTTCTTAAACCAGCGTATTTCCAACGTATCTCATTTCCTTAATCATTCTATTTCAGCCATTCCAAAGAAATATTTTTGTTAGATAATGAATATTTCAGATTAGCCAACAAATTAATTAAACAACTCAAATTGCGGAATCTTATAGGTTTTAATTTTTGATTTGATATCTTGCAATTTATCCAATTTTTTATTTAAATAACAGCCTAATATTAAAGCAAATTGCATTATTTTAGTTTTCAAGGAATTTTGCAGATTTTCATGGCATATAATAAAGTTTCATTAATTCATTTTCATTCAGGAAATGAAATTTTCAGGTTAGCCAACAAATTAATTTAACAACTTAAATTGAGGAATCTTATAGAATCTAATTTTTGATTTGACGCTTCACAATTTATACAATTTTTTATGTAAATAGCAGCCAAATATGAAAGCAAATTGAATTATATCAGATTTCAGGCAATTAAATCTTAGTGTCCTTTGCATGTGTGAGAGTACCAATTTTTAACCATTTATCTATTTTGAAGGTCCAACCAATATAAATAGAAAGTCATTGAAAATATTAAAATAATAATAAAACACTTGAAGTTAGAAACAAACGAAGCTAAGCTTATTTAATACGAGTTATTAAATTAGTGCCTAATTGAACAGAAATATGATGACATTCTTTAAATAGCATTTTGAATAAAAATGCTGATGGTGAAAGCTTTGCGGCAATCCAGATATTTCTATAAGAGCCATTATAAACGGAAAAAAAAAAACGAGAGAATAGAGCATATGCATAATAATAAAATATATAATTTGATGATGCCTAGATGAATGAAATATGATTTGATGTTACTGATCTAGTGACAATCCAATTCATTAATTATTCTGTTTACGCCAATTACTTCATTTGTGTTTCATCCGATGTTTACCGCCATTATTAATTTTATTTCACGTACCCAATTTTGGTTCATCACTTACTCCAGATAAATAAATATTCACGCAATCGACAAATGATCCGGCGTTCATTGTTTGGTTGAAAGTTTTATTAAATCCTCATAAATTGCAGTCGTTTATATTTTGTAATCCGGTGATAGGGATATCATCGCTCAAATTCTACTGTTTTATTTCTACTGAAGACGATGGAGTCGAAATAATCTTCTACTTTTATAACACATTTTATGACAGTTCATATAACGTTAGGATCTACAGAAAAAGTGCATGTCCAGAAAAGTGTACGTTCAGTACGTCTCCATTCAGGAAAGATTCGTGAAGATTTCTCGTGAATATTCCCAAACATTCCGAGGTAAAAATAATTCAAGTTAGATTCAGTGTGACTCAAGGTAGGCCAAGAGATTCGTGAAGATTTCTCGTGAATACACCCAGAGATTCCGACGTAAAAATAATTCAAGTTAAGATTCAGTGTGACTCAAGGTAGGCCAAGAGATTCGTGAAGATTTCTCGTGAATACACCCAGAGATTCCGACGTAAAAATAATTCAAGTTAAGATTCAGTGTGACTCAAGGTAGGCCAAGAGATTCGTGAAGATTTCTCGTGAATACACCCAGAGATTCCGACGTAAAAATAATTCAAGTTAAGATTCAGTGTGACTCAAGGTAGGCCAAGAGATTCGTCAAGATTTCTCGTGAATACACCCAGATATTCCGACGTAAAAATAATTCAAGTTAAGATTCAGTGTGACTCAAGATAGGCCAAGAACCTGCTACATAGCACATATTTTGCCTGCTCAATTCGGAAATAAAATTCCAAGAATGATATCTATGAGTTTTGCACCCTCCATAGGAAGATTCAAATCCAAAGATATTGGAACAACTGAAGAACAACAGATTAATCGTTTCTATTACCAACATATGCATGAAAGTTTTCAGTTTGGGTTCGCTCAATTTATTTCGAACTAATATTTCCTAGTTCAAAATAATAAAGATAATCTTCCGAACCACTCATGTGAATCATTTAATAAAAAAGATACATCTTGTGAGTTAATTGATAATGGCCAAGGTTTACTAAAGATTCAGTTGTAATATAAAATTTTGGTAGTCATAGCATACTGAAAGACAAGCCTTATGATGAAAAAGTAAACATTTTAATGCCAATCATCAGTATCATACAAATGAATATTTATTGGAAAATATATATATTAAGTTAATTAAGTAAATTTTTAAGAAGAATGAAACCACGGAAAATTAAAAAGAATTATGCATTAGAAATGATAAATTCAAACCAAATCAGAAAAGCCATAAAATTATTTAAATAAAATAGTAATATATATCAGTATATTTTAGCATAAACTATATCAAATTATCGTAAGATTAAAAAAAAAAAAATTGAAAGTAAAGGATTTTTTAATAATTTTAAAGGATTTTTAAAATTATAACAAAAGGAAAAAAAGTAAAGGTTTTCTTATTAAAAGTAAAGTAAAAGGTAACGATTTTACCTTTTATTTTATGAAAGGTAAAGATAATTAAGGTTGTTTTAATAATTTTAGCAATGATTGTAATTTTTTAGATAATATTTAAATTTTTCAGTATGAATAATTTTTATTTCATACATCTAATTGCTTCAATATTATATTTAGGAAAATATTGCTAAACTACTTACGGTAAAACTCAAAATTACATTAGTACTGCTTTAGGTAAACAAAAATCGTAAAGGTTATGTCAATTTACATGAGATTAAAAAAAGCCCATAAAACAAAATGACTTTATCTCAGTTGAATGTTAAGCATTGCGTGCATTTAAAGTCTCATCATGCCATCATTAGAGCAATTTCAAACGCAAACCTCCAACCTACCATGAATTCCAAAATCGCAAAATTTGCATTTCGCATTAGCTTTCTAGGACGACACATTACACACCGGCGTCAGAGAAATTAGGAAAACACCATCTTAAAACTGCAAATTCCACAGGCGATATAGAAAATCCAGATCGCCATTTTCATCAAGCGCGCTCTGCAAAGAATTTTAAAACACTCCTTCTCAAAGTCCCAATTTGCACATTTGCCCATCCGCTGCTTCTAAGCCGTTATCTGGAAAAGTTGTTGGAAAATTCTGCCCGGGGATATGACATGTTAAAGCCGGCGTGTTATCATTCCTCCAGATTGTTTCTGTTTTCTAGGCACCAAAAGCGTTCGGCGGGGAAGATTTCCCTGTCCCCTGGGCCAAGACAAGCTGAGTACCAAATCACTTAAGTCGTTAAGGGTTCGAAGTCTTTGAGAGAAGTAATACCAGCGCAGTAATAACAATAACACCATCTTGGGGGTGGAGAGAGAAAAGTTTCAAGGAAATTATAACATCTGTATCGATCCCGCCAAGAGTTATTAGAGATTAGGGCATTTAACTTATGATTGGTGAATCTTTCTTGGGAGTTTCCCCAAGTTTTGGGGACGGAAAGAAATTGGCTGGAAGTGTCGAATAGGCTTCAGGCCATGGAGTCGAGAGAACTGCTTGGGAATCATCCTTGGCAATCTGGTTTGATTAAATGCTGGACAAATCTCAACTGGATGGTACGGTTTGGGATTCAGATGATAACTATATTTTGGTTCGAATTCAAATTGACTTAAACGAAAATTTTCTGCAGTTTGTAGTTCAAATTATTAAGTTTACAGAAATATTGATAGTCTTTGATGTGATTCCATAATTTTCACTAAGATGGGAGAATTGATTAAAAATATTTATTGACTTTGTTTATTTACACTCGAAATTAAATAAATGCATTGATTGGCCATGAAGTTATTTTGTGATTGACTCTCAGATAAATAAAAAGAAACATTGATTGGCTCTGATGAGATTTCAAAATTTACACTAAGATGAGATAACTGAATGACAATATGTATTGGCTTTAATATCATTTTTTTATTTACACTTGTAATTAAATAAAGACACTGACTGGTGTTGAAGTCGCTTCGTAATTAACTGTCCAATAAGATAAAAGCAAACATTTTTTGGCTTTAATGGAATTTCGTCATTTACTCTAAGGTGAGAGAATTAAATAAAACTTTTTTTGACTTTAATGTCTGTTTATAATTTACTCAGTTAGGGCATTTAACTTGTGATTGGTGAATCTTCTTGGGAGTGTTCCCAAGTTTTGGGACTGAAAGAAAAGGGTTGGAAGTGTGAAATAGGCTCCAGGCCATGTAGTCGAAAGAACTGCTTGGGAATCATCTTGGGCAATCTAGTTTGATTAAATGCTGGGCAAATCTCAGCGGTCTGGGATTCAGATGATAACAATATTTTGTTTCGAATTCAAATCGAGTGGTAAACTAAACCAAAATTTTCTCCAGTTTATATTTCAAATTATTACCTTGCCTTGAAGTATTGATTGGCTATGATGTGATTTCATAATTTCACCTAATATGAGGGAATTGATTAAAATTATTTATTGACTTTGATGCCACTTTAATTGTCACATATTGACTTTAAGACATTGATTGACCTTAAAGTCATTGATTGAACTTAAAGTCATTTTGTGATTAACTGTCAGATAAATAAAAAAAACGTTGATTGGCTATGATGAGATTTCAAAATTTACACTAAGATGAGAAAATTGAATGAAACTATTTATTGGCTTTAATGCTATTTTGTTATTTACACTTGTATCAAATAAAGACATTGATTGGCCTTAAAGTCTTTTTGGGATTAACTATCAGATAAGATAAAAAGAAACAGTGATTGGCATTGATGTAATTCCATAATTTACACTAAGGTGAGGGAATTGAATAAAAATATTTATTGACCTTAATGTCATTTTGTTATTTACACTTAGAATTAAATAAGGTCATTGATTGGCCTTGAAGTTGTTTTGTGATTAACTGTCAAATAAGATAAAAAGAAACATTGAAGGGCTTTGATGTGATTCCATAATTTTGTAATTTACTCTAAGATAAGTGAATCAAATAAAATATAAGTTGAATGATTTGAAAAAAAATTTAGGAAAACTTATTTTCTGAAATATATTTTTGATTTTATACTTTTTTAAATTACGAAATTATTATTTAATGTATATCAAATGTAAATCATATTAAATATTTTCGAATACGAATATTTTTAGTTATTTATATTCAATAATTTTAAATAACTTCACTGATAATTTAAATTTTTTAGTTTTTTTACACTCATTCAAATTTAAAGTAAAAATTATTGCATATTGTTACATTATCTGAAAAAGTAGATGAAATTATATTAATATCAATATTTTAGTATCTCTCTTGACTATATTTTATCTGTTATATACTCTGAAATAACTATAAACAAATGAAAACATTTATATGTTAGTAAGAACAAGAGCTTTATAATATGAAAAAATAAATTGATTGATTTCTTTTTATTTTTACTTTACATGCTATGTACAATTTAATTAAATAAATTAAATATATAAAATTGTTAGCATTACTTTTATAAATAACAAAACAAAATCATATATCTTATTTGGTAGACTTTTAATTGCATTTTTTGTGAGTATACATACAATTTTTCTTGACATTTAAAAAAAAATGTACTCTAACAAAATGCATTTAGAAATGTAACATTTACAGATTATAATACTAATTTCACTAATATAATCGCTATCATCTCGCGATACAAACTCTACAAAAGGTATTAAATGGCAGAACGTGAGTTCTAGAATTCCTTTGGGAGCGGAGATGCGAGCGAGGCGATTTAGCAATGCAGTTCGAACCGAGCAAGAGCAACATCTGATTACGAAATGACCATACTTAAAGCGGAGCCCTTCAGAAATGGAATAATTGCAGGGCGGATGCGGATTGGTGGAGGCTTCAATGGGAAGTTGTAAGTTTGTATAAATGCACTAACGAGGGGCTATCTCTCCGCTATTATAATCCGCGAAATACATTTCTCATGTCATATTTGCAAGTTTACTACAAAATACTTAGAGCTGTTTAAGTAGAAAAACCTTTCCATTATATAAGTAAAGAAGGAGACATTTAAAAATAGTTTCGCTCTTTTCAATATAAGTCATCTTGTATCATATATTTAATAATTTTTGTTTATAATAAATGATTGTAAGTAAACCAGTGTAATATATTATAATAGAAATAATGGATATAAACACATCTTAAATTTAGTATAAGTTGGTAGTAATATTAAAGTGTGATGAATGTTTTGATAGTGCATAGTCTGATCTTTTAGTGTAAAACAAACACATACAATTTTCAAAATATGCTTAATCTCTTGGTAGTATATCCCATGGTCCAGTATATACGAAATCAGGCTCTGTTAATTATGTTCTGCTAATAAGAAGATGAACTCACTGCAAAGAGAATAAAATGAAACTTTAGTTTATCTGTTACTTGTGCAGGGAGACTAACTTATGGCAAAAGGGAGAAAATTCAACCTCAGTTTTTCTGTTGCTGGTGCAGAGAGTTAAGCTCGTGACAAAAAAATGAAGAACTTAATATCTCAACTTATCTGTTGCGTAAGACTTGCGCAAAGAGAGAAGCTTATAACAAAAGGAAAAAGTACAATATCAGTTTATCTGTTGCTTATGCAAAAAAGGACCAATGACAAATAGCAGAAAGTGAAACCTCAGTTTATCTGTTGCTTGCGTAAGTAGTGGAACTTATTGGGAGAAAAAAAAAGGGCAACCTCAGTTTGTCTTGCTGTGCAATGAGAAGTACCCATTGCAACAGTTACTGGTGCTTACGCAAGGAGAAGAAATCACAGCAAGCGGAAAATCTTAATTTGATTGAAGAACATAAGAAAATGGGATGAACGGTTACTTAGGTTATTGTCCTTCACAATGTGTTACATTTATGTTGCGTCATTACAGTGGACATCATTTTTACGTATCGAAAAGAGTAACGTATTCCATTGAAATGACCTGCAATTGATGGCTGTATGAAATAAAAATACAGAAACTTCTAATTAAGGAACGCCCTACCCATCAAATATATCACAATTCAAACCAGTGGTGTACGCATACTACCAAAGAAATTGAGCCAGAATTTTTCTTCACGGTGGCTGGAGAGCATTGCTACTGAACTACTAGGACAAAGAAAGTGCGTACTGTAAATTTACATATTTACAGTTGAATATTTTCTGAGTTTAGTATCATACAATTTAAATATTCCAATCAATTCATATGTTTCTTCAAAAGACAAATTTATTTTTCTTTATACAAAATTAATTTTAGATTAATCCTAAATAGATGATAACGAGAAATGAATAAAAGTTACGAGTCGTGTTATTATTTTTATTACAGCATTTAATTATTTAACACTTGAATGTAAGGTCAATCATCACTCGAAGGGCATATGCGTAGAAGATTCAATGTTACCCAATGTGCATCAAGGAAGATCTATCTTCCCTGCACTAAATTGTAGAATTTTAAATTTTTTACGAATATCCGCAAGTAGGCATTTGAAGGCCAAGGTTTTTTTAGGCTTTCCTTCCATGCCAACAAAAGGAATTACTTGCCTACTAATTAATGGCTTCATTTCCCTGAGAATATACGAATGATTTCGATATCATTGACCTCGATGAATTTGAAACTCGTTATCCATAAGGTCCCAGATAAATTAAGTTATAACAATAAAACACAATACAAGTTATAAATGAACGTAGTATATTGCGTTACATATTTTGAGAAAAGAAACAAACAACACACATAAAAGATCTTGTACGCCACCGAGTATAAGAAACCGCTGTAACTAACTGTGTCAGTATTCACTATTAATAGAAGATATGGCCCCGTGCCAAATGCCTTCCTTCCACGTCATTAACCAATAACAGCAAAGCATGTCTGTTTCTATGTGATCGGCTAACAAGTCTGTAGATGTGACAAGAAAACGCAATTTTTCGGGAGCGGTTTATGCTTGTGATGAATGGAACTTATTAGCGTTAACTCAGAAAATTAAATAAGTGTTAAGTTATCGGTCTGAAACAGTGATAAAGCTAAAATATCATTTTAGGTTTATTAGTTGTTTACTTCAAAAGGTCACTCTATTCATATCTCTTTATTAGGAAAAGTTATCTAATTTTCTAGAAACACGATTATTATGGGGAGAAATTTTATCTAACTGATTTGAGATGAAATCGTTTAATAAAGATACATAGTGTTTAAAGATTAGCAGCAGGTTTAAATCAAGTAAATTTAAAATTATTTTTTCATCATTTTAAAAATGATATTTAATGAGAGTTATAAAAGTCATTAGCAAAAATCAAAAGTGACTTTAAATATAAGGATTTAAAATTGTAACTCATTTAATATCAAGGACACAGATTACAATTTACACTCTACCAGAAGATTTTTTTCATATATTGATACACAAATTTCGAAAGTTAAAACAAATTCCATGTGCATTTGATGCAAGCAATTGGATTAACAGATTAGACAAATCCATAGTGTACTGGGCTACGATTGTAAACATGTATATACGATTACTCTTACTACGATTATAATAGTCGACACATATGACTATTATACTGTTAATATTAGCAATGTTTTATTTGAGCATTAAAGATTATATTAATGTTATATCTTAGTTTATATATTTGTTTAGTATTTAATTATGCTAGATGTGTGCAGAATTTTTAAGGCCACATGTCTCATTAGCAATTGTACATAGCCGCGGGGCACACAAAACCTACGTCGGATACCATCAGAAGTATATATTTCAATGCTTTATATATATTGAAAAATAATAATATAAAATAAAAAATATTAAAAAAAGGAAGTAATTTTGTGTCAAATATTACATCTGATTAATAAGAATGTTTATGTTTGGTTTTCGAGTTTTGTAGTAAATATTCTCAATTTTTTTCTCTGTTTTTTTTTTTTTGTTGTTGTTTTTATTCGTGGTTAAATATGTTCATTCTCAATTATGTGTTGTTTTTATAGGCTTGCAAACATTTATGTAGTATCTAGTAACATTTATATCGATTTTATTTAATGACAATTTAAGATTGTTACATTTTTGGCATTTTATATCATAGATATAAAATTACGTAGTTGAGGTGCCTACATCCAGGCTAGCATCTTATTTACAAAGTACTTAGCTAGCCATCAATATTCATATTTGGTCATTTTTACCTTGATTTAAGATACAACTCTTAATACGTATTTAGTTAATAATCCGATAGTTAAATATGTATTAAGAGCTGTATAATAAATCAAAGCTAACAAAATTTCGAAAACATATAAGCATAAAGGAGATATTTATATTAAAATAATACATCTAAGAAGATTTACAATATTTATTCACCATCTAAAAGCTGTTTAGACATTAAGAATCAAGCATTATATATTGCTTCGACAAAAAAACATTCAAGATAGAAACGATGTGGTTTCTAAGCTGGAAAAAAAAAGTTACCACTAAGAAATTAATTACAAAATCATTTCCCGCCAATGCAATTACTTAACTAACCATGCACCCCAAGGATTTAACACGGCCATAAAAAATCCTTCCCAAGACCTTTATTCACTCAGATACCGCTGTCCATGGCCGGGATTTAATAGGTTGCTTTGGAAAGCTTAATATGCTGGCAGCCTTTCTATGGAAATTATAGCTGGCTGGAGGATTAGAATGCGGCCCTAGGGTTCCTAGCGTGCCCGGTAAAATTAGCGTGCTGCCTCATACTACAGCAGTGATTTTAATGCAGTTAGATGAAGAGCATCTTCATACCCAAAATAAACGTCAACAACCCCGGACGTAAAAAAAGCAATGGTGCAATGATGCTTAACAATGCAGAAGGGCCTTTACTGTTATCACGTCTTGCATGCATGCACTTAGTAATAAAATATGACTGCGTTTTATTTTTGATTTTTTTTTTGTTCCTTTTATCTTTGGTGTAAGAATGAAGTGCATGATAAAACTTTTCCGAGAATTAGACGTTATTAATAGCTTTAGTTGAGTTTGCTATTGATGTAATTGGTTAATGTTAATAGAATGAGTGTGTGGAGTAAGGTGATGACGAATGCTTTGAATGTAAAGGTAAATCACAGATTACCACATAAATAATTTATATAAAATTTTACTACGAACAGCAACTTTGAGAATAAAAACAATAGTTCATTCAAAATATAATATAAGAATAGTATAAAATATGTGGAAGGATATATGGATATAAAACATATAAATGAATAGAACGTATAAAGTAAAGAGGCAAAGAATGTTTTGAATGTAAAGTTGAAACAGAGTAATTACATAAACAATTTATGTACAATATTACTCCTAATAGCAACTTTGAGAATAAAATGAGAATGGTGCATTGAAAAAGTAATATATGGATAGTATAAAATATATGCGTGTAAAGCATTTAAATAAATGGAGTGTATAAATTAAGGTGGTAAAGAATGCTTTGAATATAAAATTAAACCAATGATAACTACATAAATAATTTACTACTACATATTAAAAATTAAGATTATATACATATTAAAATAAAGATTACTACTTATTTACAAACAATTTTAGTCCGAACAACTTGAGAATAAAAATGGAATGGTGCAATAATTTATAATGGTAAAATGGCAAAAATGCAGGGATAATAAAAAAAAATATATGGATACACAATATATAAATAAATTATGTGCATAAATTATGGTGGTAAAGACAGATTTGAATGTAATATTGGATCATAAATAATTACATATTTTTTTCAAATAAAATGTTACTCCGAACAGAATAGCAGAATTCAGAATTTGAGAATAAAAACAGAATAGCGAAATTGAAAAATAATATATGTATAGTATAAAATATATGAAAATATGTATGGAAAATATGTATGATGTAAAATATACAAAATTAAGTGCATGCATTAAGGTGGTAAATACGCTTTGAATGTAAAGTCGAATCATAGGTAACTATATAAATAATTTACATAAAATTTCACTCCTAACAGCAACATTGTGAATATAAAATGAATAATGCAATGGGAAAATAATATATGAATAATATAAAATATGCAATACAATATATGGATATAAAACATATAAATAAATGGGGTTATAAAGTAAGGTGGTGAAGAATGATTTGAATATAAAGTTGAACCACACATAACTACATAAATAATTTATATAAAATTTTTCTCAGAACAGCAACTTTGAGAATAAAAATATAATATCGTAATGGAAAAGTAATATATGACTAGTATAAAATATATGGATATGAAACATATAAATAAAGAGTGTATAACGTAAGGCAGGAAAGAATGCTTTGAATGCAAAATTGGACCAAAGATTATTATATAAATAAGTAATAAAGGAAGTAACTAAATAATTAGTACTGTAAAAAACTGCAAAAAAACTAAAACTGAATATAAATAATTACTACATAAATAATTTACATGCAGTTTTAGTCCCTACATCAAGCTTGATAATAAAAATTGAATGGTGCAATAATTTAGAATGGTACAATAACAAATAATATATGAATAATATAAAATATATGGATGTAAAATTGAAATAAATGGAGTGTATAATGTAAGGGGATAAAGAATGCTTTGAATGTAAAGTTGAACCATATATAACTATATGAATAATTTATATTAAATTTTATTTCGGATAGCAACTTTGAGAATAAAAAGAGAATGTCGTAATGGAAAATAATATATGGATAGTATAAAATATATGAATTTAAAAAAAACAAATAAATGGAGTGTATAAAATATGTTCGTAGAGATTGCTTTGAATGTAAACGACGTATTAAATCACACAAAGAGCTTACGAATTTAAATCACAAAAAGAGCTACATCTCTATCAGGCCCCGAGTAAAACTATAAAAACATTTGTACAACCACTATACTTAATTTATTATTTATAATAGCACATTTTATTAGGTAAAACTATATCGATATGTACTGTTATTAATAAGTAAAATTGCTTATTTGTTCTAACAAATAACTGCCTGTACCTTATACCTTCAGACATGACCATATAATAGGCACGGCATGAATATGTATAGTACCATGCAATTTAGAAAACACTCTTGTAAGAAAAGACCTTAATAAAATAAAACTTGAGCCCTACCTTCTCTATTCACATATTCCATTACATAAGATATCACGACAATAGAATAACAAAAAGAATGTATTCCGGTAATCTTACTATTTTTCTATAAGGCGAATGTCATTTGTGTGGAATAAAATATTACTTGGGAAAAAAGCTATAATTTGTTGCTGGAGATAGCGATTTTTCTGCAGCAAAACTGCGAAATATCTCCATTGTCAAGCAAGCGATAACCTCGCTGTAACAGTGAATACTTTTCTGTAAATATCTGCGCTGTCCTCCAAGAGCAGCGCCATGATTCTTATCTGCAACAACAAAAGTGAACTCTCAGAGGAAACGACTCGCATGATTCTGTATAATGCTGGTCTACATCAGGAGAAAAATGCCATTATTGTCATTCTGAAGAAAATGGCAATTCCGCCTAGAAATGCCCGGGCATTATTTTAAATCCTATAAGAGAAAATGCCCTTTAATAGTGAAACCGTTAATAAATCAGTGAAAATGATTTTGGTGAGAGAAATGGCAACTTACTGTGTATTAAAAAAAGGTTGGTATTAAATTATAATAAATAAAATGTAATGAAGTATTACTCATTATGTTAAATTATAAAGATTTTTTGTTGTTGCTGTTGTTACTAAAGTTACACTTCTTCAATAATTATTATGCAAAATATTCATTACACTAGAAGATACTTTTAATTCCAAAACCAATTTAATATGATAAAACTATTATTATCATATACTGCTAAAAATTCTTATTATGGTAAACTACTAAAAATTCTTATGATGGTAAACTGCTATAACTATTTATAATGGTAAACTACTTTACTTAAACTACTTATTATGGTCCACTACAAAAATTACTTATGACAGTAAACTATCTCTTATGATAAATTATACTGGAAGTTTCTTTTAATTGCAAAACCAACTTATTATGGTAAACTATTAAAACACTACTTATGGTAAATTATAAAGATTTTTGTTCAAAAATTTTTAATGGAATTTTTGTTGTGTTTGTTGTTACTAAAGTTACTCCTCAATATTTGTAATACAAAAATTCCGTTACACTAGAAGATTCATTTAATTCTAAAACAAATTTGTTATGGTAAAACTAATATTATGGTAAACAACCAAAACTACTTATTATGGTAAATTATAAAGATTGACTGCCTGTATCTCAATAAATTTCGTATACATTCAGACACGATCCTATAATAGGTACAGAATATATATATAGTGTCAAGTAATTTAGAAAACACTCTTGTAGGAAAACACCTTAATAAAATGAAACTTGAGCCATACATATCTATTTATATATCCCATTACAAAAGACATCAGGACAATAGAATAAGAAAAGGGAAAATATAAAAGTATATATTCCGGTAATCTTACTATTTTTCTATCAGGCGAATGTCATTTGTGTGGAATAAAATATTACGTGGGAGAAAAGCTATAATTTGTAACTGGAGATAGCGATTTTTCCTCCAAAAAACTATGAAATATCTCCATTGTCAAGCAAGCGATAAGCTCTTGTAACAGTGAATACTTTTCTGTAAATATCTGCGCTGTCCTCCAAGAGCAGCGCCATGATTCTTATCTGCAACAACAAAAGTGAACTCTCAGAGGAAACGACTCCCATGATTCTGTATAATGCTGGTCTACATCAAGAGAAAAATGCCATTATTGTCATTCTGAAGAAAATGGCAATTCCGCCTAGAAATGCCCCGGCATTATTTTAAATCCTACAAGAGAAAGTACCGTTTAATAGTAAAGGCGTTAATAAATCAGTGAGAATGATTTAGGTTAGAGAAATGGCAACTTCTTCTGTATTAAAAAAAATTTGGGTTCCTAATTATAATAAATAAAAATATAATAAATTATTACTCATTATGTTAAATTATAATGATTTTTTTTTGCTGTTGTTGTTATTGAAGTTACACTTCTTGTATAATTATTATACAAAAAATTCATTACACTAGAAGTTCTATTAATTCCAAAGCCAACTTATTACGGTAAAACTACTATTATGGTAAATTACTAAAAATTCTTGTTCTAGTAAACTACTAAAACTACTTATTAGGGTAAAATACGAAGACTACTGATTATAGTAAATTGCCTCTTATGATAAATTATACTCGAAGATTCTTTTAATTCCGAAACCAACTTATTTGGTAAAATACTAGAAAACTACTGACTATTGTAAATTATAAAGATATTTGTTTTGGAATATTTAATGGGATTTTTGTTTTGGAATTTTTAATGGGATTTTTGTTGTTGTTGTTGTTACTAAAGTTACTATTCTTAAATAATTATTATACACATATTCCATTACACTAGAAGATTTTTTTAATTCCAAAACCAATTTATTATGTAGAAACTACTAATATAGTAAACTGCTAAAACTACTTATTATGATAAATTATAAAGATTGACTGCCTGTAGCTTAATAAATTCCGTATACCTTCAGACATGATCCTATAACAGGTACGAAGTATATATATTGTGCCACGTAATTTAGAACACTCTTGTAAGATACACCTTATTTAAATGAAACTTGACCCATACATCTCTATTCACATATCCCATTACGTAAGATATCACCACAATAGAATAAAAAAAAGAGGAAAAAATAAAAATATATATTCCGGTAATCTTACTATTTTTCTATCAGGCGATTGTCGTTTATGTGGAATAAAATATTATGTGGGAAAAAAGCCATAATTTGTAACTGGAGATAGCGATTTTTCTGCACAAAACTACGAAATATCTCCATTGTCAAGCAAACGATGGCCTCGCTGTAACAGTGAATACTTTTCTGTAAATATCTGCGCTGTACTCCAAGAGCAGCGCCATGATTCTTATCTGCAACAACAAAAGTGAACTCTCCGAGGAAACGACTGCCATGATTCTGTATAATGCTGGTCTACATCAAGAGAGAAATGCCATTATTGTCATTCTGAAGAAAATGGCAATTCCGCCTAGAAATGCCCGGGCATTATTTTAAATCCTACAAGAGAAAATAGCGTTTAATAGTAAAACCGTTAATAAATCAGTGAGAATGATTTAGGTTAGAGAAATGGCAACTTACTCTGCATCAGAAAAAAGTTTGGTTCTAAATTATAATAAATAAAAATATATTAAATTATCATTTATTAGGGTAAATTCTAAAGAATTTTGGTTTAGAATTTTTAATTTAATTTTTTTGTTGTTATTTAAAGTTATTATTCTTCAATAATTATTATACAAAAAATTTATTACACTAGAAGATTATTTTAAATCCTACCAACCTATTACGTTAAACTACTAAAACTACTAAATTACTTATTGTGATAAATTACTAAAACTACTTAGTATGGTAAATTATAAATAGTTTTGTTTATGAATTTTTAATCAGAATTTTTTTTGTTGTTGTTACTAAAGTTACTAATTTTCAATAATTATTACACAAACAATTTATTACACTAGAAAATTCTTTTAATTCCAAAACCGATTTGTTTTCGTAAAACTAGATAGTAAACTATTAAAACTACTTATTGTTTTAAACTACTAAAACTACTTCCTATGGTAAATTATAAAGATTTTTTATTGGAATTTTTAATGGCATATTTTTTATTGTTGTTGTTACGAAAGTTATTATTCTTCAATAATAATTATACAAGAAATTCATTCACTAGAAGATTCTGTTAAGTCCAAAACCAACTTATTATGATAAAGTACTAAACTACTTATTATAGTAAATTATAAAGAATTTGATTTTGGAAATTTTAATGTGATTTTTTTGTTGTTGTTGTTACTAAAGCTACTATGCTTCAATAATTAATATACAAAAACTCCCTTACACTAGAAAATTCATTTAATTCCAAAACCAACTTATTATTATGGAAACTACTTAAAAATAACTTGTTATTGTAAATTATAAATATTTTTTTTTGGAATTTTCAATTGAATTTTTGTTGTTGTTGTTACTAAAGTTACTTTTCATCAATAATTATTATATACAAAAATCCATTACACTATAATATTCTTTTAATTCCAAAACCAACCGAAACATGATTGCTCTATGATCAAATTTTTTTTGGAACTAGTTTTTACACTAACATTTGTATTGAATTGAATTATATATATTTTTTTAAATTTACACCCTGTGTAATATCAGGATATAACTAGATTACATTCTAAATATACGCTTAGGGATATTTATAAACCAGGACTTTTTACGAATCACAGTATTGGTCACATACATTTTAACAATAATCCTGAAATCATAAACCAAATTCTTATATATATACGAATATTTTTAATAATATGTTACAAATAAATTGAGAAATTATTATTATTATTATATATATATATATATATATATAATACATAATTTACTCAATTTATTTGTCATATATTATGAAAAATAATCGTATAAGCACTGTGATTACTAAAAAAAAATTAATAGAATAATTACTACAGTATTCGAATATAAATAATAATTTTTTATTTATTTATTTTACCTCTAAATAAACAACTGATTAGTACAAAATAAAATAAAATATTCAACACCTACATCAAATGTAAGTGTTTTAATAAAATATATATAATATAATATAATGATTTTCAAATTGATTCCTGTATCATTAATTTAATTACTGCATTTTCGCCAAGTGTTATCGAATACTTTTGAATATTTCATATTTCCACAAAATATCCTTTCAATTATATACCATAAATTTTCTTCATTTTATGTGATATGAAAGATTCATTGAATAAATTTAATAAGCTACAAATCAATTTTGTGATATGTGTTGCATTGAAAAAAATATATAATCTCTTTTAACTAGTAAAGAAACTATGATAACTATTATAACTAACTGTTTTTCTCAAATCAGAACGATTTATAACTATTTCTTTTGTTATTCGGGTAGGAAAACTTGATTTATAAATTCAAAGAGTATGTATAATATAATAAAAAGATTGGTAACAAAATTAAAATGAAAGCAAGCTTTTTTTATGCTTATTATCCATTCGTGAATATTTCCAATCAAAGTGTTAAACAGTAAACTAAAAATTTAAATATTAGCAAACTTAGATTATTTAGAATGTATCTTTTTGTTTAAAGAAAGCCGTGATTTTATTTTAATATTTAAAATACTGTCAGAAACAAAAACATTAAAATTCATACATAATATGCATTAATGATCTTCTGCCAACATGTTGAAAAATATTTAAAAAATTACATTTCTTATATGTTACTAATTTTTTTTTTATTTGGTCATTATAGATTATAAATTTATATTATATATTATCTATTTACAGAATAAGTCTGCTTTAATTATTATTTTGGAAACCTATTCATTACACAAAAAGTGGTTTAGAGAGGTTTTTAGACTTAAGAATCATTTAACTAAACATCTCATTTTATAATATGTTTTGCTTTTTTAATTTTAAAGGACAAACTAATTTGTCCATTCATTTTTGTAAATAATTAAACATCCTATGTGTAATTGATTCTCACTTATAACGAAAAAAAACCAATTTTTTTAAACGTTGAAATAATGAATAAAAATAACAGCTGAGAAAGGAATAAAAAAGCCTCATTTAAATATGAATTAAAATAATAACTATATCATCAAATTTCAAATGACTTTTCTCTAAAATATGTTTATGAATCATTATTTTCATATATACACATATTTGATATATTTTTTTCAACAGTTAAAAGGAATATAATGGTAAATATATTTTAATATCTACGTGCTCTAATTCTAAAGCACTTTGGAGAAACGCATATCACGCTGATATTTTGACTTATTAAGAATTTTGTAACCTAATTTATTAAATAATTAGCATTGAAAATATATAGTGAGTTACATTTGAAAGTGTTATGTGTCTTAGTGCATTTAGATGGATATCACAATGAGTTACTAATTAAAATAAAAGAACAATTGCTTTAAAGTTTCTAGTTCAGAAGAACATGAATTAATTGTCTGAATGTGTTGAAATTTTACTGTAGCATTTGCTTCTTTTTATGCATATGTTATTATGTTTTATGTGTGCAAGGAATATAAATAAAATAAAAAGAATAAGAATAAATAAATAAAATAAATAAATAAATATAAAAATAATAAACAAATAAATATACAATTTTTTAGAGATATTTAGGGGATTTTCAAAACTTTAAACAGAAAATTATGACATAAATCAAGCAAGTGAATACAACAGATAATTTATTTACTGTAAAAAATTAATAATAATCACTAAAAGTAAAAAATAATTACTTTAATCAAAACCAATACTTCATAAAAAACCATATTTTATATATTCATTATAAAGATATACTAATAATGTTTTTTAAATTAATTAATGTATCACATTCTTCTAAATTCAATAATAAAAAGTTTTCTAAGGCTTTTAAATCAGTAGGAATTAATTTTTAACAAAATCTAGCACTGATATAACAGCAATGATACAATAATAGGCAGTAATAAGTATAGCAATGATACAATAATATGTAGTAATAATATGAAGTAATATTATGCAGTATGCAGTAATTCAATGATTTAGTAATAGCAATAATAAAAATACTGGAAAAAATTAATATTTTATAACAGTTTTTTAAAATTTCGCTAGTTAAAATGATTCTTAAATACTTAAAACCTATTTTTAGTATTTAATTTTTCTAATTATTATTTATTCATACAATAATTTCTTTTTAAAAACTATTTATTAATACATAAATGAGCAATATTTATTTTTAAAAACAACATTAACAAAAGCAACAATTTCGAGTTTTGATAACTGAACCAAGTAAACAAAAATAAATTGTAATAAATAACATGAAAGCATATATAAACCCCAAATATAAACTGAATAAAAATTATCCTATTTTTTCGGCTTTAATTTTTTTTAAATTATTATTTACACATGCAATAAATTCTTTTTAAAAGATATTTATTAAGATATAAATGAGCAATAATTATTTTTAATAACAATGCCATTAACAAAAAAAACAAAAACAATTTTGAACATAGGTAATTGAAACAAGGAAAAAAATAAATGTTAATAAATAACATAAGAGCATATTTAAACTCCAAATATAAACTAAATGCAAAAATGATCTAGATATACTTAAATGGTATACAATAGATTTATTTACTGAATCCTTGAACTCCATCTGCCCTGAAGATATTAAAGGGAAACGTGTTATTTTTCCATTTTGTTTACTCGCAAGCCATAATCTTTTATGTAGCCAAACAGCAAAAGGAAAAATAAAAAAAAATGTATTATTTTATTCACATTTTTCGTGCTTCACCTCGTAACGTCATCATGTATTCATGTATTTATATTTTTTTGGTGGATGGTATTTTTTTTCCTTAAGGTAGCTTTGATCGTATTTGCTAACCATTCTTTTCGATACCATAGCACCTGTTAAACGTATAAAGTCACGACTGTCTCTATTATGAAAAGACTTTATCATTTCACCCACCAAACATAGCACACGCAAAGATGCTTCACACACGTCCAGACAACTTTTTCAGAGATGGCAGAGTTGTTTTTTTTCCTACCCTTTTTTACTCTTCTGTTTGTTTTCCTTTGTTGGTTTCAGTTTTTTTTAGTACTTTCTTTATGCTTCCACTCATTCTATTCTTTATTTAACGTGCTATGTTTTTTTTTCCACCAGTGTTTATTTATTTTTGGTGGCTTTTTTTATACAACCCCCATCCGTGGCAAAATGGTTCAAGCTGGTGTTATTTCTATTGTTATGCGTTTTTCGTGTGTAAAGCATATTCCATTGAAAAGCATGGGTAGGTATAGAAAAAAAATGGCGTCAGAGGAAAGTAAAAATCTGGCTGGTAGTTTGACTTTTTTATTGTTTATTTGTTTGTTTATTTCATTTTTTGTATCTCTTACCATGGTAAAAACAGCATCTAAGTGAACTTGAGTAATATGAAGGATTTTGGTAATTTCATCTTTATTGTAGTGGGTCACGTGATATAATTTTTAATTTTTGAAAAATTTGTTTTGAAAAAAAAAATATATAAATTGCGAGCGGTTTTTTTTTAATTACCTTGGCACAAGTAATATAAAAAAACATTTTTAAAGTCAATTCCTACTTTGTTTTCCCTATATTGCAGAAAGTCCTTTATAAATAATTTTCATTCCTTTTTTTTAAGTTAGAAAAATTCTCTCTCACACACACACTTTCCATCTCTCTCACTAATTTATTCACAGGTTTCATTTTCCCTTTTGTTCCCTCCTCCACTCAGACCAGAACCCAGAATCTGAAAAAGAAATTTTTTTCCAACGATTTACACGGTTCGACAGTGATGATATTTATTCCTAAATTTATATCCTGCTAAATATCTTATATAAGAGAATTTTTTTCTCCCATATAAAACTAAAATTAATTAATTAGAGCTAATTAATGAATTAATATTTGAAAAAATTGTATTAACATCAAGCGTTATCCACTAGAAGTTTAAAAAATGTATTTAAACTTGAGTGGATCAATAAAAAAATATTTTATTAATGATTGAAAATTTGAACGAGATATATAAATATATATTGGGAAAGTGTGAACTAATAGTTGGAATTGAAAAAGTTAGCCTTATTTTATTCAGAAAATTTTTTATTTTAATGGATTTAATTCATTCATAATCCTTTACTTTCCTTTATATATTTTTTAATTCATAATCCTTCACAATAATGGGTTGCCTTAATTCTTAATCCTTAATCATCACAGTGTTACAAAATAAACTCTACTAATTCCCTCTGTAAGAGATAGGTTTTTATGTTTTTCTATGTTTATATCTTTTCAGTATAATAATATGTTTTTAGTTAAATTAGTTTTTTATAGCTATAATATAGTCGATTTATAGCTTCACTTTTCATATTATAGTAATTTCTAAGGTTATTAAAGTAAATAAAGTTTATAGTAATTCATTTCCACCATAAAAGGACTTCCTTTTTGAGAAAATATTTGTTTGTTTTAAATTAGGAACCGATGAAAAATATTTTCCCATTTTTTTTTGATAGAAATATAATTTTATCTTTTGCTATAAAGAAAAGCCAAATAATTAGTTTAACTTTATTCCAATAAAACTTCAATTTTACGAAATATATTTTTTTTCATTTACGCGTAAGATTGCTTAATGAATGAAGTTTAATCTAATAATATATGGATATTATTTTTATACCCATTGAATATGGCATAAAAAAAACCTCACTGGCAATATTTGTGAATAAAAGATTTCAGTAGTTTCGTGTCTTTTGCATTATAATATAAATTTATGAAAAACAAGAATATGGTTTTGAATAAACATTATATTCTAAATTCTCAAAACTCTTTAGGTAAAAATAAACAATTATTTAAATTGACTTAACATAACGTAAATATTAATTTTTTTATATATTTTTTATTGTTGCATATTAAACATTATGTATCCTTTTTTGGACAATAGCCTACCTAATTTATATCAATCGTAAATGGCTTGGAAATAAATGAGTCAAATTAATCATTTTATTTCTTAATAATGAATATTGCCTAATATTTTAATTAAATAATATTATTTATTGCTTTCAAATATTTTGTTCATTCTGCTAAAATTCTCTCTCTCTCCTTTCTCTCTATCTATATATATATAAAGAGAGAAACACACACACACACATGTATATACACGTCCGTGTGTGCGTGCGTGCCTGCGTGTATATGTGTGTGGGTGTGTGGGTGTGTGGGTGTGTGGGTGTGCATGTTAAAAGCATGAATATTTATTTACTTGATAAGAACATTTTCGGTAGAAATCCATTTTTTATTTTTTAGAATTACGTAATTCTACACATTTTAAATTTATATTTCTTAATCATTTTTCACAAATTTTATCTACGGAAAAATTTAGGAAAATTAAACTCATTGTCTGCTAGTAAATTAGGATCACAGTAACTTAGAATGCTCTTTTAACACAAAGAACAGCAGACGGCATTTTTAAATTCGATTTCAGGTTGCATAGAATTTTAAAATGCATTTTTATTCCCAGGTGGGTGTCAAGAAAAAACCCCTACAGTCACAAAAAAAAGCTCCTTGCATTACTTAACGTTAGCTCCGTTATTTTTTCTCACAATGTCTTAATCCCTAACATTACCCGGGAGCCTGTTAACGAGATTACAGGGTAGGGCCTCACCTAGGCACTGCGTCGCAATTTCCTAAGTACTGTTTGCGAGATAAATCGCAGGACGTCGCGAATTCAACGTTTACGGTGAGGAATGGAAGAGAAGAAATGTTTGGCTGATATCGAGATACGAATTTATTTTAAAAAGCCTTGAAATATTATATTATCATAATATACTATATTATAAATTATATACATATTTTATGATAAATTCTTGAAACCTTCATACGTTAAAAATAAACCTTTACTTAAATGAATTTCACATAAGTTAATATTTTTAAAATTTTTTTTGTATTGTTACCTATGAAACAAAATAGATTAGATACTTGAAGAAGGGGAAAAAGTATGGCATCAAAAGAAGTACCACCGATTTTTTTTATCCAATTTAATATGACCTTGCCGTGATGGATGGGCTTTCCACTCACAGTGTCACAATTGTTGAATGACTTGGAAGTCATTTTTTCCGCAAACGCAACTATCAAGCACATGGAACACTGTACAAGTCATGCCAAATACGTTGTCATTTCGATTCAAAATATCCCATTAGCAGTATTCACTTTCTTTATGCCGCTTACAGCGTCATCTATTAATACACTTTGGAACTTTTTTGATGACTTACCGTTTCCCCTTTCTTCAAGTCTCTTCAGTTAAAATTTAAACTTATTGTGACCAGTGGGTCTTTTTTATAGCATTTTGAAAGTGGGTCTTTCATTATAATCACCCTTCATATTGAATTTAAGCGGAATGAACGGTTTGAACAACAGCTATGTAAATTAATTTTTTATGTGAAACTTAAAATTATGAATATCTAGTTAATTAATAAAAACATTTTCGGTGTAAATCCATTTATTTACTATTTGGGATTACGTAATTGTACATATTCTTAATTTATATTTATTAATCATTTTTTACAAATTTTATTTGAGAAAATTAAGTTCATTGGCTGCTAGTAAATTAAGATCATAGTAACTTAGAATGTTATTTTAACGGAAAGAAAAGCAGACGGCATTTTTAAATTCGATTTAACGTAGAATAGAATTTTAAAATGCATTTTTATTCCCAGGTGGGTGTCAAGAAAAACGAACACCGTCACAAAAACAAGCTCCGTGCATTACTTAACGTTATTTTTCCTCACAGTGTCTTAATCCCTAACATTACCCGGGAGCCTGTTAACGAGATTACAGGGTAGGGCCTCAACAAGGCACTGCGTCGCAATTTCCTAAGTACTGTTTGCAAGATAAATCGCAGGACGTCGCGAATTCAACGTTTACGGTGAGGAATGGAAGAGAAGAAATGTTTGGCTGATATCGAGATACGAATTTCTTCTCTTCGCTTCTCCCAAGCCAGAACTTTATAACAAAAATATTTCCTTTTTTTATTTTTATTTTATTTTCATTTTATTTTTATCTCTTGACGTTTTCCTTGTTTTTCCAGAAAAGGGAACTGGGTCTTGAGTGACATTAGAGAAAGGATTTTGGGTAGCAATAAGAAGTAATGAGCACAGAGAAAGATGCTGACAGAAAATCGATTATTTCTTATCACTTTCCTTGTCCGAGAAGAGTCGAGAATTGGGGGAAAGAAAAATACTGCACCAAAGCTAACATAAAGAAAGGGAACTGAAAAAAAGAAAAAAATTAGTGTGAAGATGGGAGGGGGGGATGGAGCAAGAGAAAGAATTTGTTCCAACCCCCCTTTTAACAGGGTGAATAGATTCCATTGTATTTCCCTGGCTCAATAATTCTCATTATAGTGAGCACAGGTCTTGATGACATTTGATGTATAGATGGCGGAATTTGCTGAAATATGAGGGTAGCATTGAGGAAAGGGGAATGCCGACTTGAACAGAAATGTAAAGGCATAGATCAAAATTGAATAAGGGGGAATATACTCATTGTATTATATGTACAGGGAGATTCAACGTCATGGGATAAACTTTGAGGGATTGTATACCTTACTAAACCATATATTTTTTATATAGGGTTGTATAATCGGCAGTCCCAAATGATACCGTCACATGACGAGCTTCAAGACCTATCGCTGGAAATCCCGATCCACACTCTTTATTCTTATTATTCATTTGCATCTGAGATTTCATTCACGAGACTATAGTTAACTCAATGGATGGTTCCGTTGCTCAACTGTCCATCACGTGAGCGAATGCCTGCATGTTTGGAAAAGGTCGCCAATCACTACTTTGACACCACCAGGGTTGCATTACTGTTGGTAGTAACAATTTTGCACATTTATTGCAAATATTAAATAAAGAAACACTTTTCAATGATGTTGTAAATAAACCGCCTTTTCCTTTTCACATCTCACTTTTCTGTGTTCGTGTCTCTATGAGTCATTTCTGACCTTATATATTTTTATACAAATTTATATATATATATTTAAAACACCACAGATTCAAACGCTGCTTTTCGACAATTTTAGATATCTCTGAATGTGATGTACTTTAAAATTCCTACTTAGCAAACAAATTTTAAGCAATTTTATTGTAGTGGTTGGCAGTCCTGTTGCCTTGTGAAACAAATGTATATGTATATATATATATATATGTATGTATGTATATATATATATATATATATATATATATATATATATATATATGTATATATATATATATATATAATATATGTATATATATATATATATATATATATATATATATATATATATATATATATATATATATATATATATATATATATATATATATATATATATATATATATATATATATATATATATATATATATATATATATAGTTATACAATTACATATAATTATACATAACCAATTATTGGCCGTTTAATCACTTGCTTTATCATCATATTATAAACAGTCATGTTTTTTCTTTTCACTTGACTCAATTTTTACTATACATTCAGCTACACTGTAGAGCATTGAAGAAATAAGATGAAAAAATTCGATATCTTTTGGTAAGATATGTGGATGATTTAGCTTTATATTGGGTTACTCATGAAATGCCTGCTGTTTATCTTTTAATGTATTGCCAACTTAATTTAGATCATCTTAAGAAACCGAATCTGGAGATTCGCCCACTCCAACATATTCTTTTAACTCAATAAAATACATTTTGACCAGAAAATTTATAGTATCTAACCACTTCTTGCTTCGATTTCGATAAGAGTTGTGAATTGAAAGGCATCTCAATGATTTCCCAGTCACTCCATCACATTTTTTCTGCCATTCAATAAATCTTTAAATTTTTCATTTTTTAAAATGCAAAGTTCAGTTAAGCTGCATAATTATGTACGGATCATTTGATTAAATTATGTATCAGCATTATTTTGATATCAACACGATAAAGCTTAATATTTATACCTCATTAGCATTAAAATAATAATGTATAGTGAATGGCGAAAGATACAATGTGCTGTTACATGACACAATGTGATTTTCTCCAAACAGCTTTTAAGCGGAGAAAAGCTTTCTTGTAAATCCTCATTTCCGCTATTCTTTTTATAGTAATAATAGATATTGATAAAAGCTTATGTATATACGATGTTGTTTTCTGGATTATGAATACAGCTAAAGAAAAGAGAAAGGGATTGTGAAGGAATACAAATAAGCAGGAGGGAAGTGAAAAAGACAGTATAGAGAATGTAATATTGTCATTGAATACAATTTTCTTTGAACGTGTTCAGTAACTCCAGATAGGGTATTGAATTATAAAAATTATTCTAAAATTGAAAGTATATAAATTGTTGTTATTCTTAGTTAAATTATAGGGTTAAGTTATTTTATATTCATATGTAGTACAAATAAAATGTTAATTAATAAACAAAAATTAAACAAAGAAAAGAAGCGATAAGTGAATGTGATTAGTTTGAATGTTTATATGTTCATAAAATGAAACATATAAACATTATTATATTAAAACATTTAAATATTATATATATTATTTATTATACTGTTTAATTTTTTTTATGTTTATTTGTGAATGCCTTTAGGAATTAAAAGAATTCGTCCATTTTTCTAACAAATGGCGTAACTAACAAATTACTAGTTAAAAGTGAAGCTTAGCATAACTAATTTATTAGTTAATCAGACTGGCAACTGCTTGATGACAACGCAACTGTAAGTTTTAATATTCTGTAAGTGCATTTACTCTAAAATATGTTTAAGTGTGGGAAATTTTTTTTTTTTTTTTTTTTAGCTTTTCAAAATTGCTGAATGGTATACCGAAAAAAATCCGATCATTTGAATCGAATTTCACTTTTTTATTTAATATAAAGAAAAGTTTAACTAAAGTACATCACATTCTTGTGGACGCTTATGAGGAACGTGAACACACTGAAATCACATCTCAAAAACTGCTTCAATGATCGAAATATGGTGATTTGGATAGGGTAGCAATGGTCAACCTAAACATTCATGAGCTGCGAATACCTTACTGGTGAACTTTATCGAATGCAAGTGATGCGCAAAGACGAGCATTTAAAGGCATTTTTATAAAAGAAGGAAAACCTCAGAAAAGTATGTTTTAACATGATAATTTTCTGCCGTAAGTAGCGAAGAAAGTCAAAAACTATTTAGAAAGTTCTTTTACATAAAGCCCTAATACTCGACAGGCATTACTTCTTCTGATTACCACTAATTTTCACTACTGAAGAATGGGCTGTTTGAACAACACTCCTTTTTTTTTTTTTTTTGTGAATAAGTTAAAGAAATTAACTTATTGTAAATAACGAGTCGTTCTCTACTAAGAATTCGTCTGTTAGAAAAAAATGAGAAATTAAAAATTTGACAAATTGACGAATTGAACTGAAAAAGGAGAAATTGACTTATTGCAAAAGACGCGTCTTTCTCTACTAGGAATTCGTCTTTTGTTAGAAAAATGAGAAAAGGCACTACAGCACATTATTTAATGTATTAATTAACTTTTTTTACTAAAATAAATATTTTTCTGTAGAAAAGAAAACCAGTATGGATTCAATTTTATACCTAGTACAAGGAAAGAATATCCTCCTCACCCCATACGGCATGGGAAATAGTTCTAGTGTTATTTCCCTTACACAATAACCCCCATTATTGTGAGCACAGATCTTGATGACATTTGACGTATAGATGATGGCATGTTTTGTAATACGACTACGGTTGAGGGGAAAGGGGCACCAACTTAAAGGGGAATGCGAATAAGGTGAACAAGAAAGAATGAACGGTGCAATATCGCGAAATTGTCGTGCCTCCATGCTCCACGCTAATGTCATCGTTCCATCACCCCACGGGTCCTTTCCATGGTTGTGCGGGGGCGGGGGTGGAAGGATTTATTAAGCACTCATGTTTGCGGAAGCCCTTGCCGAACAATTTCAGCGCGGGCTGCTGGCTTATTGGAGGATTTTTAAGCTTTTCTTTTAAGTGTGGCGCGGCTCTAACGCTTAATTAACTCAGAATGAAGCATGGTCTACGAAGCGCGTAATTGATTTTCCTGCTTGTAGTTTGTGTTCAAATGGGGATTACGGATGCGCCAAGGGGATTTTAATTTAGATTTTACAGGACTTGTTCTCGCGAGTTCCGTTTGGGATTTGACGTGACGTTATCAATAAGTATGCATTTTCCAATATATGTATATATATAAAGTAGTATAGCGTAGTTACGGAAATATGTTACAAGTTGTAATTTAATTATTTGGCTTTGGAGTTTTAAGATTTTTCATTCCGTTAAAGTTACATAAGAGTGGACAAATTTAGATTTAAATGGACTTGTTTTCTGTTTAGTGAGTTCTGATTTAAGCTGTAAATATTCCATTCGAAGGTCTAATTATGAATTGATTTTCAGTTAAAATTTACACATAAAAATGCAAGAAAACATTTCTCATCTTGCAATCTCTTTTGAAGAATATCTCATTTAAATAAATTACAGCAGATTGTAATTTCAATTTATATGAAAATTTTTTGTCGTCCAACTTATACATAAGTGGTTACGCAAAAGAATCTCCAACGTCCTGGCCTGAAAACATTCACTGGAAAATACTGCTATCATAAGTCAAAACATTACAATTTAGAATAAACTAGAAAATACTACTCCTATTCCTCATAGGATCCCAATGTAGAACGAATCAACTATGAGTCTATTTTCAATTCAGCATGAAAAACTCTACCTATTTCACATTTTGCAATCTATTTTGAAGAACATCTCATTCAGTACTTTTCATTCAAATAAACTAAAGGCGATAGTAATTTCATATTTCATATGAAATTACTATCTGCTTTTGAATATTCTTTTTGTCGTCCAACATATAGTTAAGTGGTTACGCAGAAGGGTATTCATCGTCCTTATTTTGAGAAACATTTATTAGAAAATATTGCTTCTATACGTTATAGGATTTCAATGTAGAATGAACCAACTAAGAGTCTATTTTCGATTGAGCATTATAAATTTCTCCTATAAGGTTTTTAAATGTCATATTTTCTATTAATGAATCGTCTTGTAGAGGTAAGAAAATGTAAAAACATAACAATAGTAAAATGTATTAATAATAATAATAATAATAATAGACAATAATAAAAACAATATTAATAATAAAACAAAAGAAAATACCTAAGCTTGTTCAAAATGTGTTGTTTATCATTTTATATATTCCATTCAATATATTATCATGGAAAATAATTACTTAAAATTTCTGTTACAGTAGTACACTAATAAAAAATTATGAAAGCTTTAAATATTATTATTTAGGTGTAATTTTACTTATGATAAAAATATTCAAATTATTAATAAGTTTAATAGAAAAAAAATAAAATATGCAGTCGTTTTACAAAGCCTCAATTTAAATTTTCAATTAATTTTACCATGTATTGAATAATAACTTTAAATAAATTTGGAAAATTCTTATACACTATGTAAGAGATATTTTATTGAAATGTGATTATTTTAATTAGATAGAAATTAGTTTAATCTCATAAAGACACTACACATTCTAGATTCCAGAAAAGTTTGAGTGAAAATTTTACTTTTTTAACGACACATTTCAATAATTATAAACTGCAAATTATATTAAATATTTATGTATGTACATATAAATATCTATGTTCATACATAAATATTTAATTGAATTTCATATCGAATATCTTTGAATGCATACTTCTATTATTCGAAGAATTTTTTTTCTTTTGTATATTTTACAATTGAAAATTAAAAGATGCACAAGTTTATCAATCATATAAACTAAGGAATTAAAGGAAAGGAAATCTACAAAAGTGGTAATTAAATCTCAAATTTAAAAAAAAAAATTATTTCGTTGAAATATTAAAACATCAAGTTTTCATTTATTTTACTAATTTCAACAAACATCGATAAATTTTTATGAAAAAAATCTGAATTTTAAGTGATTGTGAATGTTTCAAGATCTGAAATAAATATATAATTTTAATAAGTAACAAAAACATTCAACTTGTGAGTTAAACAGTTAATTTGTTTTGCTAAGTCGTATCAACTAAGTACTATACTAACGTACTATATTAGTACTATACTATAGTACTACATAAACTAACTTAAATGCTAAATCATATCAACTACAAAATTAATGAAAAGAAAATCTACAAAAAAAAAAAATTAAAACTCAATATTTTTTTATTTTTTTTAGTTGAAATATTAACACATGAAGATTTTATTCATTTTATTTTTTCAATAAATATCGATTAATTGTTATAAAACAAAATCTGAATTCCAAGTGATTGTGAATGCTCTAAGATCTGAAATAAATATATCCTTTTAATAAGTATAAAAAAAAATCAAATTGTAAGAAAAACATTATTTTTTTATGATTATTTATTGCTATCTGCATTCATGCTTACTAAGCAGATGTAATCGTTACATCCAAAAACAGTTTTAGTTTAAGTTGCCAATTACAAATCAGTAAAAAAGGCATTCTTTTTATTTTGAAACAAGTATTTTTTTGATGTTTAACTTTTTTACATCTGGGAGTATGTTTTTACTCGTTTATTTCTCTTGAGTCCTGGAAGGGAAAAAAAAGTTTTACATAACAATTTCACAAGCCGTGGGGCCAGATTTCTGAATTCATCTCACTAATGGTTTTCGTTTAAATCAGCAACTGCTTCGTTTTTTCAATCCTTGTGCAATATTTCTTCCCTATTTGTAGCTTTTTTTTCATCTTTTTTTTGGATAAGTTAGAGATGCTTTTATCTTCATCCAAACTAAAATAATAAAAACAAATCTTCTTTTTTTTTACTTATGTTTTAGTTTCTTGTAGCTTAAGTTCCGTTTTCAAATAATGATGGAGTTTTATTCGTACGCTATGCGCATTGAATTCTAAAAAGATCACGTTGTGTTTGGCAGTGAAAATGACAAGTGAAATGCCTGCATGAAACGTAAACTTTTTTCTTTGACCAAAAAGAAGAAAAAAAAAGTTAAAAAATAGCCCATGTATGCCATAAAATTTTTCTTTCTCCCCTTTGAAGTTCGAAATGATTTATTACTCGATATCGAACATTCCTCAGAAATGATCCACAGAGAACCTAGAGCTATCTCCAATGTTTTGGTTGTTGCATTTCTTGTAGAATATCTTTTCCAACATTCTAGAAGAAATAACTCCCTCCAAATTGTTTGGTTCTTTGCTTTTTGACTGAATTATAGAGAATTGAAATAATCCCTTCATTAATACATATATATTAAATTGGATGCCTTTCTTTTAGAATATCTTTTCCAACATTCCAGAAGAAATAACTCTATACCTATTTTTTGGTTCTTTACTTTTGGACTGAATTATAGAGAAGTGAAACAATAATTTCATTGCAATTTATAATAAAATAGCCTAAGGATCAATAGTGACGTGGCTACATGTAAATAGAAACTTCCGATTTATGAAGATACTTTATTTCATAAGTATCTTTGGGTTTTTGTGTGTCTGTCATTTGTGTTTTTCTTTTTATTTAGAGGATACTCAAATTCATTATTCTGACAGATTACTTGAAAATATATTTCAGGCAGGAAATAATATTTCCGATACTTAAAAAAATAAAAACATATTTGTACGTAAGAAAAAATTAAGGTAAACAAAAATATATTTTGTGTGAAAATCAAATAAACAATAAACACAAACAAACATCTGCTTTTTGAAATCAAATAAACACTATAAATGAGGCATATGTATATGTAAAATTCAAATATACAGTAAAAATAAATAGAAACATATTAATGAATAGCAATATATATATAATTAAAAAAATAAAAACATTTGTATGTAAAATAATAAAAAAAAAATATTTTTTTTACTTATATTTTAGCTCTTTGTAGCTTAAGTTCCGTTTTCAAATAATGATGGAGTTTTATTCGTACGCTATGCGCATTGAATTCTAAAAAGATCACGTTGTGTTTGGCAGTGAAAATGACAAGTGAAATGCCTGCATGAAACGTAAACTTTTTTCTTTGACCAAAAAGAAGAAAAAAAAAGTTAAAAAATAGCCCATGTATGCCATAAAATTTTTCTTTCTCCCCTTTGAAGTTCGAAATGATTTATTACTCGATATCGAACATTCCTCAGAAATGATCCATAGAGCACCGAGAGCTATCTCCCATGTTTTGGTTGTTGCATTTCTTGAAGAATATCTTTTCCAACATTCTTGAAGAAGTAACTCCATCCATATTGTTTTATTCTTTGCTTTTTGACTGAATTATAGAGAAGTGAAATAATCCTTTCATTAAAATACATAATAAAATAGCTTAAGGATCGATAGTGTAGCTTCCGATTTATGAATATGCTTATGAAATATGGTTTCTCATTTGATTTAAAAGATATTTCTATTAATTTTGTTGTTTCTGATAGATCACTTGAAAATATATTTCCTGAAGAAAATAATATTTGTAATGATTAGAAAAATAAAAACATATTTTAAAACCAGAAAAAAATGAACGTAAATAAAAATATCTTTTGTAATAATATTAAGATTAATTTTATATTAAGATTATATATTAAGATTTTATATTAAGATTTTATATTAAGATTAATAATATATATTGATAAAATGACCATTTTCAAGATTATTTCGACAAGCAATTTTTTTTATATTATTATGAGTATTTTTAACCAATTCTATAGTACTAATCATAGAGAATTCTTATATGTTCCATATATAGAAGTAAGGTATTAACTTATCTAATGGGCATACAGAATAAACCGGGTATGAAAGAAATGGATTTCAAATATTGAATCATATTTTTATGCATCTATCGTCAAGAAAAACTATTTATTTATCATTTTATTTCTTTTCAAATACGTTATTAAGCTATTAAGTCTCAGTTATTATCTGGTTTAAAAACTTTATTAGAAGATATTAATCGTTTATATTAAAATATTGCACTTTTGCTTCATGTATAACGTTTTCGCACTAACTAGCAAAAAAAAACACAAAAATTTAAAAAACCGAAATTTTACATCATTTTCGGTTAATTTTTATCTTTAAATGGAAATAATGGAAGATATTTATGCTTCTTTATTTATACAAGTATTGAAAGATAATTATACTTCTTTATTCAGCCAAGTATTTATACTTCATTATTTATCCAAGTACTGAAATATATTTATACTCCATTACTTATCCAAGTACTGGAAGATATTTACACTCCATTATTTATTCAAGTACTGGAATATATATATTGATTAATCTAAAATTTTCCACTTATATTCCTGAAATCATTCTACAAATGTTATGCATTTGAGAAGATAATACAGAAAAAAATCTTATGATTCGTTCTATTATACACATCCGGAGTTTTAAGCTTAAAAAAATATATTATAATTATTGTTTCTCCCATGAATATTTATATCCATAAATGTATATTTAATGTCTTCGAATTTATTCTTCGTCCCATTTTATAAATATTTAAGATGATTAAAAAACAAAGGTAAGGAATTTTTATCAATAAATAATTTTTTATTTACTAATATATGCAAAGATAATTCAATTGTTGAACTTGCAATAAATATTTAACATTTCTAATCCATAAATTTATTCCCTCCAGAGAGCACATTCCCTTCCATATTTCACATCCATTCACTGATAGTCATTTTATAGTTAATTTAGCATCACGTTCTCCAACAAAGCATTTCTAAAAACATTTCCGAAGCCTGTTTCCGACTGTGTTGTCATTGAATTCAAATCACCATTTTTGCGAATGAAAAGAATAACCTCACAAACTTGGTCCCTCGTTGCCCGCTAATGTCTTGGAAGACACATTAAACTGATATTAGGTCTTCGATCAAAACATTACATTACGGCTTTACGTACTTTCATCATTAACTTTTATTATTTCCTTAACTCGTGGCAGGAAACAACAGTGGAACCTTTCTAGAAATGGAAGTTGGTATTCCGTCATGGCTTCCCCTGGAATGATTTGAAAATTGCTGGCATTCCTTTCATTTCATTTATGTCTTCGAAGCCTCGGCTCTGGCTGTTTGTAATTGTGGATATTATTTTCTACGACAGTTTAACGACGTTGGAAAAGATGACGCATGGCGGTGAAATAAGGTAATAATTTCGGTCAGTGCTACAGATTGGAATCATTACAGTCCAAGTCACTCTTTCAGCGAAACCATAAATTTGCCGCGGATAGAGCCACTCAAGTAACTGGGTTCTCGTTAAAATTTCATGACGATCCACTTATAGACGATTGTGTAATTTTAATTCCCAAATGGAAATCACTAATTTACCAACATTAAAAGCGAGATGTGCCGCAGAAGATGTATGTTGACTGATCTTGCAGTCTTCAAATTACAGATTCTAAGTAATGATCTCTCTCTTTCAAGAATAGAGAGAAAATTATGGATTAGGATTCTATAAGTGAAACTCCTTTATTAAAATTCAGATCTGATGGAATTTTTTTTTTGTGATACGAATATAAATCACTTAAAAAGGAAATGCATTTCGAAACAGTAACCATATTCATCATCATTTATTATAATTTATTATAATTATCTATTTTTCTAAATTGAAAAATAGTTTAGCTTATATACCGGAAATAAGGCATCAAAAATTATAATGATAATTATCAGGGAATATATTTTGACTAAAAATCATAAACTTAACTGTATTTAAATCATATATTTCCATTATCTTAAAGTGTCTTTATGTATTTTTCTTCTGTGTATATATTTTTTTATAGTACAGACTATAGACATAAACTACCTCTATGTCATCAAAATTTCTATTGTTTTCAATTTCACTGCAAAGATATATAGTTTTTGTAATGGAAAGGAGACATAAAAAATGATAATAATCAATATAAATACGAAATATATGTATTTGATTAAATATAGGTAAAAATCATAAATTTAATTCCCAAATAGAAATCACTAATTTACCATCATTAAAAGCAAGATATGCCGTAGAAGATGTATACTGACTGATTTTGGAATCTTGCAATCGTCAAATTACAAATTCTAAATAATGATTTTTCACTTTCAAGAATAGAGAGAAAATTATATATTAGGATTCTGTAAGTGTTGTGTAAGTGTTGTGTAAGTGTTGAGTAAGTGTAAGTGTCTTTTTTGTTGTACAAATATAATCATACAAAAATAAAATGCATTTTAAAAGAATAATCATATAATCATGTATTATAATAAGGTGAAAGACTAATTAACTAATCTTTCACATTCACAGACTTTTGATTGGTATTTTTTTTACTATGTGAAATTGTAGTATTTGTTCCTAAAATACTTTTTATCTATCCTATACTGAAAATAATTACATTTTGCTTTCTATTACAAACCTAATGAATGTATTTCTTGTCCGTATTCCCCCCAGTATGCCCCATACATTTCTTTTTGCCACCACCAAAAAGTATTCGTAATGGAATCTCTAGAACGATGAAACTAATAAGAAAAAAAAGTGGCATCACTACACCCACGTGTTACACAGTACACGATCCTCTCTCTCAACATGTCTTTTACCTTCTAAATTCCATCAGGAAGAAAGCAGTAGAAAACTGTGATAAAATAACAAATGGATCTAGTTCTTACAGCAGTCAGCCACAAACAGGACGATGGACTCGTTTCCCTTTTTCACTGAAAAGAAAAGGGGGGCAGGAAGAATAAAAAAAAGGGGGTGGGGTGAAGAGAAGGCAAGGGCACATGGAAATGGAGAAGGAAGCGAACCAGAATGGAAAGAAAATTTGAAATACATAACGAATAAACGAATTCAACGGATTCGAAATAGGATTTCTTGTTCGGGAAATATCCGTATCTGGGCAGGACTTTCAAGCACACGTCGCACAGAAGCAAACAGCAGAAACAGAAAAGAGAGAGACTTTTTGCAAATCGAGACGAAAAATAAAAGTGCGTCTTCAGCATATCTTAACAAAAAGAAGAAGAACAATGGGTTAAAAAAAAAAGAAACAGAAGCTATTCCAGAAAAACGTTCGATTTTCACTGCAAATAGACCTCGTGCAAATAGTTTGGAATATTGAATAAACCTAAATCGATTCATACATATTTTTTTATCTCATGCTATTGCGAATATGATAAATAAATATATAAATAAATAAACCGATTTTTTACGTTGCCGTGTAATTCAATACAGAAAGAATTTGCATTATGTTTGTGAAAGGAAAAACATTATTGTGATTGTATTCCAAAGTCCTCCTCTCCCACCAATCTATCTCATCTTTGACTTGTATAGCAAATAAGAGAATGCATTTCACCTTATATGGTTTCAAATATTCAACAGTATAAGAATATTGAATGGAAAGAATATTCTAAAAGAGACATGGATAAGAAATGACGATACACCGTTTTGTTTTTAAATAAATTAGAAGGAACAGCAGAAGAATTGGAGCAGAACTTTTCACGGACGAATAGAAAAATCCATTTTATTAATATAGACAATTCATCTCTATAGCCTAAAGAATGATTTAATTTATGTGAAGAAGATTACAACGATATTGATAAGTAATGTCTGTTATTTTTTCCTCAATATGGGATATCTAATTGTTGTCACTAATCCCCCTGGTGGAGGAAAGTGTACACTAGGTCCAAGAAATCCCGTCACAGGCGACTGGTCCACGGTTAAAGGTAATATGTAGCTGCATTTAGAGAAGAACAACGAGGGCTGAAGGCTGACTAAATCTTAATACAACGCTCTACGGTCATATAAGACCGGGACCTACGTTTTAAATTGGATTCCGAACTACTACAAACATTCATGACACCAATCTCCAGAGAGCTAGATACTCGGTCATTCAGGCTCCTGCATATACTGTACTATACTGCTTATATATATTCATGGTGCAAAAGCATCAAATTCTTTTCTAATAGTAAGTGCTAAACTTAATTCATAGTTTTTTTTCTACAGAAAAATATTTATTTCTTTAAAAAAGTTAATTAATGCATTACATAATGTTAATATGTATGCGATAAGCAAGAGCTACACCGCTGTTACTAATTTAGCACTACTCAGGAGGCACGTGTAGCTTGAATATATGCTACACACGCAAGTAACATCATCCAAGCAACGCTCTACGATCCTGTTAGACCGGCACCTATGGTTTAAAGTGGATTCCGGACCATTACAAACATCCGTGCCGCCGCTCGTTTATTATTATATACATATATATATATATATATATAATAAACGAATATTTCCTCATAATTCTTACTTAATAACAGAAAAGAACATTAATGAATACGGAAAAAAAAATTTGTACTTACCTGGAAAACAATTTTGCTTAAGTTTCTTTGAAGTTGAACATAAAAAGATGAGATTCTTGTAAGGATTTCTTAATTTTTATTCTATTTACTAACATTGGTAAAAGAAGTGAGACTTTCGAAGAGAGGAGCAGTAAAATTAACTGCAACATTCAACTGTGTTTTTTTTTCTGTCGTCCGTAACTTATTTATAAAAGACCCTTCCTACGGGGTCATTAGTATTGAATAGACATAGATTTAATAATTCTACTATTGTTCATAGGATTCAAATACTTGATGTGAAAGAGGTAAATAATTCCTAATTTTGATAGGAACATTCCCTATATTCTATAAAACTGAATTATTAAATGTACTTTCCCAATTTTATTAGTGCAATATTTCGTCAACAACGAAAAGAAATTAATTGGCCATGTTTCATGTTAATTACACACAAAAACAGGATATTATCTTTAAGTTGTAAGACAAGAAGCAATTAAAGATAAAAAAAAAATACAAAATAACTTCTTTTAACAAAATTGTGAAGGAAACAAAAATGTTCTATTATTTTAAAATGAAGAAATAAACAAAAATAAAATATATATATATTATGCCAGGGTTTGTCCGAAGTCTTTAAGGGATACTTAAAATTTTATACCTCCGCGAAATTTCATTAAAGTCTGCTTTTCGAAGGAATAGCCCCGTTTTAATGAGATCGTGATTTTCAATTATTTTCTTTTAAGCTGAATCATTAATAATGTAGTATGTATTACTTTATTATTGACTGGTCACCCGAAATTGCGTGTATAGTTTTAAAGATTAAAAAAAATATTTACTCATTTTTTCTGGTGCAATATAGATAGAAATAATTAATTATCCACGAAATACTTTATATATCTTGGCTGCTATAATTTAAATTTATCATTATCTTCTACATTTAATTCAGTGCAATTATTACACTTTGAGTTCCTTCCCACATAAGTATTTTCTTAAAGTTTTTCAATATTTATTTTGCTTCAAATAATAATCATGTCTACAGTTTCAAATATTTTTTTGGTTATTTTATGGAACTCGACAACGATTATAGTTTTCATATATTTTTGGTTAACATCACTGCCTTCACTTCTTTCAATTTTGTTAGAGCTTACAGACTTCTGAAAATCTTTAAATGTTGAAGCCCGTATGCCGTAATCGTCACTTCTAAATTATCGAATTATTTTATTGTTTCGCGACTTTTTTTACTGTGGTTTGTTTTCTTCCTGTAAAAGAACATTTGACAGCTAGAAACTATGTTCGGAAACAACTAAATAATCTACATAAAACAGATAATTTCGCCAGGAATGCCAAGGCTTAGCTTTTGCCAGTTTGAGGAGGAAGGCACGGTTAAAAAAAATATTTATTTTAATTATAGGATCTATTAACAACTTAGTTTAATTATATCCGGGATCACATGTTCCACATAGTATTGACACAAACAATCTGTTAATAGTCAAATAACAAATGCAATGTCTTTTAAAAAATATTAGAGGTAATCCTACATTCAAGGGGGATCATCTAGAAAACTCCCACCAAGTAGCCTATTTTCGATTTCAGTCCCCTTACACATGCTTTCTTAAACACAATCGAATATTCTAATTTCCATCTGCAGTGACCGCAAAAGTTCTTCTTTAGCAATTCGAACCTACAGGATCCATATTCTAGCTATAAATGTAAACACTGTTGCCTTAAACGATAAAATATAGCATTAAACTTTTATTTAAACGTAAAGACACAAATGTATAGTGTAGTTGCAGAAAAATTTGAACTATTATTTTAGCGATTTCTAGTCATAAAACATAATTAATGATGTTATAATGATATTCAAATTAAACTGAATGCTTATTTGAACAAAGTAACGCGATTTTCTTTGTCAATTCGCTCTCATATTTTGATTTCCGAGTAATTGGTTAAAGCGCTGCGGGCTGTTTGATCGAGAGCGAGGAGTAAACGAAATAAATTATGTTAAATACAATTTGAGGAAGCTTAAACAAATGGATACAAAATTGCCTCAAGGAACCTATCGTTCGTTAGCATTTTTCGTTAATCATTTATTACATTTATTGTGGTTTTAATGCGTAACATCAACTTAAGATTTATTCTCATTTCGTATATTTATACATAATTACTGAATGCAAATTTACAAAATATTTTTTAATAATGTTATTCAGAAATTATTTTAAAGTCTTTTCCTTCAATGTACGTTTTCAAAATATTTTCTGTGCAATTAATTAAAATCGAATTTTCTAAAACTAAATAATTAAATTTAAGACTTTTAGAAGTATTTATTTATGCAACAAGTTTTAAATATATATACGTATACCTATTTAAAACTTGTAAAACTTTAATATATGTATATTAATTATATATATATATATACATCTGTACCAATTTTTTTAGTTAAATCTAGTCCCCCACAAATTTCTGGTACACATTAAATACACATATCACTTAAAAAAAATTTTTGATGTTGGGAACTATTTGTTAGTTAAAATTTAGTTTAAATCATTAATGATTTTTAAAAAAATTATTTAACCGATCACTTTTAAAAAATATACCTATCAAATTTGTTTTTTATTAAATTTAAAATTTTAACTTTATAATTTACATTTGATAAATTTAAAGCCATTCGCGAAGCATTTTTAATACATATTTACTTCATGCACAATGATTATTTTGAGTTTTTCTTTCAAATTCAGATATCACTATTAATTCAAAAAACTAATTGTTTATTAAAGTATATTCTTAATTTCCAGATCTTATTCGTTCTCGATTTCCGATAAGCAATAAATAATACATCACATACATTTACGTTCTTCCCTAAAATATCACCATCGTACTTATTAAATATTTTAAGGTTTTCTTTCAAATACTTATTCAGATATCCCTATTAATTCATAACACTAATGGCTTACTAGTGTATATTCTTTATTTCCGGATATTATTGATTCACAATTTCCGATAAGCAATAAATAACCCATCACATGCATTTACCATCTGTTCTTCCTTAAAATATCGCCATTATTTACTTCATGTCTAATAAATATTATAAATTTGTAGTTCAAACACTTATTCAAATATCACTATTAATTCAGTAATTAACTAAATATTTTAAGTTTTTCTTTTAAACACTTATTTATATATCACTATTAATTCATAACAATAGTTTACTAATGGATATTCTTTATTTTCAACGATTAATGATTCTCGATATCCGATAAGTACTAAATAATCCGTCACTCACATTTACCATTTATGTTTCCTTAAAATACTAATTAATTCCATTATTTACTTGTTTGATAAATATATCACTATTAATTCATAAAACTAATAGTTTACTAATGCATATTCTTTCCAAATATTATGGATTTTGTTAATTCAAATAAGTAATAAATAACCCGTCACATACATTTACCATCTATGCTTCCTTAAATTATCACCATAATATACTTCATGCTTAATAAATATTTTAAGTTTTTCTTTCAAACATTTATTCAGATATCACTATTAATTTATTACACTAATAGTTTATTAATATATATTCTTTATTTTCCAGACATTATTGATTCTCGATTTCCAATAATCAATAAATAACTCATCACATGCATTTACCATCTGTGCTTCCTTAAAATATCACCATTATTTACTTCATGCTTAATAAATATTTTAAGTTTATCCTTCAAATTCAGATATCACTATTAATTCATAACACGAATGGTTTAATAATTCATATCCTTTAGTTCCAGATATTATTGTTGATTTACAATAAGCAATAAATAACCCATTATATAAATTTACCACATATGATTCCTTAAAATATCGCCATACTTACTTGTTTAATAAACATTTTAAGTTTTTCTTTCAAACACATTCAAATGTCACTAGTAATTCATAATACCAATTATTTAGATACCCATATTCTTTATTTCTAGATATTATTGATTTTTGATTTCCGATAAGCAATAAATAACCCATAGCATGCATTTACCATTTATGCTTCCTCAAAATATAATCAATATTTGCTTCATGTCTAATAAATATTTTAAGTTTATCTTTCAAAAATTTATTCAGATATAACTACTAATTTAATAAATAATTAAATATTTTTTTCAAGCATTTATTCGGATATCACTATTAATCCATAACACTAATGTTTTACTAATGCATATTCTTTAGTTCCAGATATTATTGATTCTCGATTTCCGATAAGCAATAAATAACCCATCACATACATTTACCATCTGTGCTTCCCTAAAATATCACCATGGATTTCTCCTTATTTCTCTTATTACCAAACTAACATAGATGTCTGCAATTACTAATAGGAAGCAGATACCAACTGAGTTACGATGCAATCATTGCATTTTTTTTTCCACCGTTCCTCTCTTAACAGTACGGTACAGGCATGGCAGGAATCACAGGAAGAAAATCTTCAAAAAGAAATTTATGGTATTAGATAACCCATTAGCCTTATCTGGGCATAGGAATTGGACGTTACGGTCAGTTAGTCCTCACGTTAATCACGTAGCATCCCATGGGTGTTAACCTGGCCTCATATATAATATGCTATGGATAGGGATTCTGAGCCATTGATCTATATTTATACCAGGACCAAGAAATTTCAGGGCTGTAATGGTACAGTTCCTGTGCTTTTCGAAATTAATGAATACGTGCTTAGAATTTAAGGAATTATAAGTATTGCTATTAAGTGAAAATGGTTTTCATACATGGGTCAGAAATTACTTTTTGTGGTCCGTGGATATATTTTTTTTTGTTGGACGAAATGGTGAAAATAAACACTAGAAATTCCAATTGAGTAGGATCTTGGAATGGTTGTTACAGGAAACGAAACAAAGTATCCTGAGTGTATCATTAAAATTGTCAAATGCTTGAATTTATTACAGTATAAATTTTATATATTTGTTACGAAAATATAAATTAAGATGCTTAAAATAGTATTATTGATGGGCGTTTTGAATTTTGATAAGTATTAGAGGTTAATGCACATCTAACCTCATAATAGTAAAATTTGATATTCATGTATCGCAATCGCAATATTTCAGTGGAATTATCTGGCTCATGTTTGTTATTTAATAGCTTCGATATTGGATAAAACATCCTTTATTCACATGTTTTGGTTCAATTTTAATTACATTTAACGATGCAATTAACTATAGTATATCATATGAATTGGAAAACATAATATATATATTTCCAGACTTAACACAGCTAAAATATTTCAGTAGAAATTGAATGCAACAGAATTATTAAACATTATTATAATTTTTAAATGTTGAAAAGATATTTAAATGCACGGCATGTTATTTACAGTATTCTAATCACATATTATACTAAAGAACGTATATATTCTCTCCTTATGGCATACTGTATACGCCATATGGAGAGTATATGTACGTTCTATGTTTATACCAAAAACAATCTTATTGCACATGCATTATAATTAAAAGAAATAAAAATATACGTTAGTTTCAAAATTTCATTTAACTATTTTTGTTTAAAGAAAAGCAGCCATGAAGAAATGAATCTTAATAAAATAAAAATTTAAAAACCCTAATATTAGTGATTAATATACTCAAGAATTTTAACATTCAAAGTAATGTATTACTAATCATATGTTATTAAACCATATTAATAAATCATGTACGTGAATAAACTATTTCTTTATAGGATATTTTTATGACTAAGCACTAGTTGAATTTAAATTCAGATGTTATTCATGAAATATATTCGTTTTTAATAATGGAAAATATTCAAGCATATGATGGATATAACTATATTCAATCATTTGAAATTTGATATTTTTGTCCATTCTGGATACAGTATATTTTCACACACAGTAAACATTTCAGTAATATTTGCAATTGTAAAATATATTCCAGTTTTGTAAACCGATGATTAAAATTATATATAAAGGCTTTTAAAGCAAAAACAACTTATATTCACAATAACTTTGCTGAGCAGAAATTAAATTTCAATCCAAACTATTGCAATCGAAATTTATATTATTGCAATCGAACTTAGTGCAATATAAATTTATATTTTTGTAATCAAAACTATTTCAATCTAAACTTATATTATTGCAATCAAAACTATTAAAATTTATAAGTATTTTTTTAAAAAATCAGTAAAAACAAATCAGTAAATTTTTATACCTCTTAATGTTTGTTATATTTTTCCATAAATTAAATTACTAAAATAAGCAATCGAAGTGTACAAACAAAAAATTAATTCTTCACCTCTATATTTGTTGTCACTGATCTAAAAACCTAAAACATTTAAAATGTGAGTTAAAAAATTAGAATTGTTCAGCTACTTACGTTTACAGTCAGTCAAAAGAAATATAAGAGTCTTATAATTGCTTACACCATTTTTCTTAGCAATTTCAACTCTGACACTACGTCAAAAACTAAGAAAGAAATAGGAGTTTTATGGCCTTTTGATGAGATCCACGTTACAGCCACATCATATCTTTTCAGATAAGTTACAAGAAATTTATGGATCCATAGATCCCTATATCACAGATTAATAATTAATAAATTGATTCACGTATAGAAACAGTACTTGTATAGATGTTGGTATGGATTTGACAAATTTGGAAAAAAAACTAAACTTTTTCTAGCACAGAAATATGCATGGGAGATTGGGTAACGGGAAAAAAAAGCCCTCCATGTCGTTCGGCCACGTATGATATGGGATTGAAATATTTTCCTTATTGTGGGTATAAAATGGCTAAGGTTAGGCACAATTTCGGAAACTTCTTCCCTTTAAGCAATAATGTGTGTCTCGATAAGGTGTACTTTTTGATGTATGCACATATATATATATATATATATATGTATGTATTTATATATATGATTTTTTTATTATATTGTTATTTATATCTATCTATCTATCTCTCTTTATATATATATATATATAACAGATACAAAATATATTCCTAGTTACATATTTGCAATATTTATTTTTGTAAAATATTTGTGAATTCTATAAGAGATATTTAACATTAATTAATTTTAAAAATCCATGACATGCCTTAATTATGAAAGTAATTTGCTATATATATATATCTGAAAATGTCTTCATAAAAAAAGAATACAATTCTTAAATATTTCGGCAAATAATATTCTGTTATTATTGTTCGAAAGTATTTTTAAGTCCTAAAAATTTTGAGAATGCTTGTGCGCAATGAATAAAAGTTCAGAATTTAGTCTTTTCATAGAAACAGAGTTATATATATATATTTTTTTTCGTGACTGATTTTTTGCAGAAAAGGTGAATTTAAATATATTCTGCGTTAAAGTACCTAATTCCTAAACGAATTCTAATAAAAATTATTGCAATTTAATTCATAAATTCAAATTTATGTAGTAAACGTATCATTTTAAAGATAATTTGGTTATCAAAATATTATTATTTTAGGAAAATTAGTATTAGTATTATTTTTAAAGTTTTGGATATCACAATTTTATTATATATAACTTAAATACATTTAATTTATGTTTTTTAAAAAAAAAAAAATGTTGTTAATGTCTTCTCCAAAATATCTTTAAATCTTGTTTCAATAAGTTAAGAAAACCATTGCATTACTTACAAAAACCATAAAGGATAACACATTTAAAAAAATGAAACTTGTGCATAAAACATATTTTATTGAGATTTGTTTCAAATTATTATTTTTATTAAAATATTATTACTATAATGGTGAAAATGATAGTTATTTTATAATTCTATTTAATAGTGCAGATGAATATTAGGCTAATTTATTCACATGTCGAAATTTTTTTCACCTTTAAAAAATCCTAAATTTATTAACGAAACGAATTAAAAATATTCATAATCGTAAATATTACTTTTTTTAAATTAATTCACAGCGTTTATTAAAATTCTTTGTGCTCTTTGGAATAATTGCTTTATTGGATATAACTTTCATCACTATTTCGAAAAACAAACTTTATAATTGTGTTTTGAAATATCTTAAGAATTCCAATTATGCAGAGGAAAAATGTTTTTTTCTATATAATTTTTCATACTTCATGAATTATTTATGAAACTAAAAATATTTCTTAAGATAGAAACACGCCACGGCAATTTATCATCATGCAATTTGTTTATAATTATTAATTACAGCTACATATCCAGATAAATTAAATTTATATTGCCATATATCATGAAAAAACGGATTTAATAATGCTTCTGTTTAAAAGGTTTTAGAACGGACTTTATAATGAAATTACACTTATGAAATACTAAATCTGCAGTAAATTAATTGCATTATTCAAACTTCTATTCAATATATAATTCTATTGAAATCTAAAATAGTTAATTAGACTTTTGTCGTGTTAAATAGACTTCAAAAATGTCTGGTTTTTAATGTTCAGAATGGCGTAAAATGCATGTTTAAAGTTCATATCATACAAAGTCTAGTATTCATTAAAATATACTAAAAGACACATTATTTTAATGTCTGTTTAAATAATTTACCATGTAGTAACCTATAATTAAATAATAAATATATTACTTTGATATATTTCTTTAAAGGCTGGGATTTAGATGTATATGCTTTAGAAATCATATGAATAATTTAATATCCTTTAATACAAGTTAATATGTATTTGCTTCGTAAAAGTAATGAACTACACATTTAATAGTTAATTTTTAAATTCATTAATTTTAATAAATAATTACAGATCTAAAATGAAGAACTTTTTTTTGAAAATTAAACTACTGAAAGGATATTATTTAAATAAATGGCAAATAATTTGGAAAAGTTAGTCATATATATTATAATAATTTTAAAATTATTATCTTACTGAAATTAATATATATATATATATATATATATATATACATATAAAATTTAAATGTATTGTGTCATTATGATGCACAATATATTATCATAATGCATGGATAGCAAATATTCACCATATTTTACAAATATATACATAATTACGTTATCTTCAATTAATATTAAAGAACAAAAAACACTTACTGGTATAGACACTACATATTTTTTTAATTTTTCCACAAGTGTTGTAACTCATCAAAATTAAAATTTCATAAGACCAGAAAATAGATTTTTTAATCAATTTTTTTGGTATAAGAACGTATTTTTCATAAAATAAATCTTCTATTTTAATAAAAAAAGCATAATTTTTTATTGCATGTTTATTATAACTATATTTTGTACTAATTTAAACTGGCAAATTTCTTGCGAAGCAACCTTTCAACAGAATAAGCTAAGAAAATGACTGAAAAGTTATTTCAGTGATGTTTAATATAGCATTGTATTTAAAAAATATACAGTTATAGTTTATCTTTTTTAAATTGATATTTTTGAAACTTTAATAAAATTGCAACGAATCTCGTCATTCTGTATTAAGAGTGCATTTGATAGTGCATGATGGTCTTCAGTGGTTCCAATATGTTTGTACCTTTAAGATACAAATAGTTTTGTAGATATTATAATTTTATCTTCTTAAAGTGATTAAGCAACCCTCATATCAACCTACATTAAGCCTTCAACCAGACAAAAATGTTACTTCAGTCATAATCAATAAAGTATTATAATGAATAAAACATTTGTAGATGCTCTTTATTAATTGAGATTTTAAATGTCTATAAATAAAAGAAACTTAAAGTTGTTCTCTTTCGTCTAGAATTTAAAGGTAAATTTGATAATTCCTGGTGGTCTTCAAAATGTCTGCACCTTTGGGATGCAAATAATTTTATAGATAATCAAAATTTTTCTTAAACTGATTAAGCAACCATAAAATCAGCTACTTTCAGACTTCAAATGCAGAAAAAAATTACTTCAGTCATCTTTAATAAAGTATTATAATTAAAAAGAAATTGTAGATGTTCTTCTTTAATTGAGATTTTATAGCTTGAAACATAAAGGAAACTTACAACGGTTCTCGTCCATCTAGACATTAAAGATACATTTGACAATCCATAGTGGTATTCATTAGTGAATATCTTCAAAAAGTATTGTATATTTAAAATGCGAATAATTTTCGTTAATTTAATTTTTATCTTTATAAAGGTATTCAGCAATCTTCATTTGAGCTATGAATTGCTAAATGGTTTAATATTGGTCTGAGCTTGAAACCAGATTTACACAGTTCGAATTAGGCTACAGACATCGAGCCGTTAAAGGGAAACAAGTTGTATGAGGAGGGATTCTTAGCAAAACAAATCCCACCATTGCAAAATCCATCATCATGCCAGTGCTTCGAGATAAGACGTAAACCTTCAGAATCCTCCACCACAACTTCATTTCCTCAAGGATTTAACAAGGATTTCTGAATTCTGTCTCCCACCCTTTACTTCCTGGGTTCATTGATTAACAATATCGCGTCAGCACTGTGGAACCTAATTTCTCTGCCAGCAGAATGAATTCGATTTCCGAAAACTTGGAAAGGGAAAATATTTACTTTGAAGGTGATGGTTTCCTGCCACCGATTGAGGATCTTTTTTTTTCTTTTGGATAATTATGTTCACTGGTTGATATATAAAAAAGAAAAAGAATATTCTTCTCAAATGAATGTATTTTGCCATTTTTTGTCCCCCTTTTTCACATTATTGAATTTATCTTCAACGAGAGTAAAATGTAACTTTTCAAAATTATCTTATTCGTAAAAAGAATTGGTTTATAGGCATTTATTTTTGAATTTTCTTAGGTCAAAAGAATAGAAACAATTTTTTGTCTAATCTCTTTACGAATCTTTTAAGCGAATAAAAGTTTTATTTAAACTACGCCTAAAATAAAGAATACGAAAGGAAGTTACATTACATATACATTATATATTATATTCTTATTTGTTAAGCTATAGGATAGATAAGAATAATTCTGATTAAATAAGCATCACATATAATACAGCATATATATATTATTAAATTTATTATTAAAATGGGTGAAATATTGAATATTTTTGATAAACAAAGTATAATTTGTTGATCATACATGATTTGTTAGATTTAAATGTTTCTGTAAAAACTTAAAGCAAATAAATTAAGTACAATCAAGAAACATTAAGAGTAATTTTAATTATATATATATACTACTTTGAAATTACAGATATTTTGAACAATGTAATGACAAATAATAGGTTTAAACATTATTTAAAAATTTGTATACACTTTATACTTACTGGAAATTGTAAATAGGCATTTTTCATATTTTATATTGATTTCAATCATTGTAATCTTATTATAATAGTTCCATACAAACAATACACGACATCATATTGTTACTTACAAAAGGAAATGAATAAATTTCATGGTTTTTTGTATTTGTTTATAAAGACTTTAAACTAAAAGAGTTTACTTTTTTGAAGAACTTATTGAGTTTCTTTTTCTTCCTTATCTTACAAAGAAAAAAATCTTATTTTCAAAATTATATAAATTTTTTTCCTTTATGCAACGAAAAAAATAGAAAATATATTTCTTAAATCATAGATTACTGTCTAAAATTTAGTATTTTTATTTGCTAATTTATGATAGATAAAAACAATTCTTGCCAAATTAGCATTACATATAATACAGCTAAATAATAAAACTATCATATAAAACATAATAAACCTATCATAGCATCACATATAAATAGACTATCATATCATCTCATATAAATAGACTATCATAGCATCACATACAATAAAACTATAAAAACATCAAATATAAACAAACTATCATAGTATCACATATAATAAAACTATCATACCATCACATCAGACTATCATAGCCTCGTATATAATAAAACTATTATAGTTTCACATATAATAAAACAATCATAATGTCACATATAAACAGACTATCATAGCATCATATATGATAAAACTATCATAGCAGCACATATAAACAAGCATTAAAATACTTTTCTTATTAACAATTTTATTTTTCTCCCTCGTTATTATATTGTATAGGTGTGTTCGACTATTTTTATGTGTGGGAAAAAATAAATAATGCCTAAAAATGACGAATAATTATACTAAAAACAACACCATTCATCCAGTAATACAATAGAACTGAGAAAAACGTGAAAGGAAACGTTGAAATAGTGGCAAGGAGCAATTCCTTATCACATATCCATTGCACAGAAGAAATCACGAGACGTATAAATCGCCTATAAGCCTTTTTATTGCTCAAATCAAAAGAGGACGATTTATGAAAAGGAAAAAGTCAGGAGGATTAACACTGTTTTTTTTTTCTTTTATTTCTTTCCCTTTTTTAAAATATAGCAGCTATAAAATGAAGTGAAGTGAGAGCCATCAAGGGAATTTTCGACTTATTGAGACGATAAACGAAATTCGTCCATTTAAGGTTGAGATTAGCTAACAAAAATGGAGAGGCTTACAAGGTCGAGGAAGGCTTATATATCTATAAGCTATTTTTTTCTAGGAATGCATGCAAAGAATAAAATACTTTTGATGTTTGGTGTTTCAGAAATGAAAAAAATTCGATTGAAAATGAACTTTTTCTCTTTAAACTCATTGCTTCAGACCGAGTCTAAATGAAATGGTTGTAATGGACAGGAAAGTAAAAAACTCCATCATCGATTTTCTGGGGGACCAATCACACATTGTGCTTAAAATTATTGACTCCTGGCTGTCGAGAAAAAAGGAGGGCATGGCAATTAACATACAAAAGATAGATCAGAAAGAATTGAAAACCAAAATGAGTTTATTTTTTTGTATGAATATTCATGTATGAGATTCAATTTAAAATTGGTAACAAATTAAAAGAACTGTTTCCGTGTAGTTTTATGGCATACATTGCATGTATAAAATTATAAGCGTTTCAAAATACTCGACTATATTTTGTAAACGTTTTCAATTTATAAGTATGATTTTAAAAAAATTATGAATCTAAATTGAATATTAGTTACTGATAGTTTCAAAGAGGATTATGTTCACTGAAATAAGCAATATTATTACAAAATTTTCTAACGCTAGAAAAGTACATTGTGCCAAACAATAAAATATATTCACAATGCAAAATTTTAAAAAATATATTTATGTATAAAATCTGAATCATAATGTATAAGCTTCGTCAGATGGAAGTTTGAAAACAAATTAGTCATAAAAAAATAAAATGCACAAGGCTGTAAATGTATAAAATGCTTGTTTATAAAATGTATGTGGCTCCTCTTGGTAATATAAATGAAAATAAGGAGGCCATTTTTATTTCTTGTCATAGACATTGTAATAATTTTTTGCATCATCATAGCAATTTTTTTTTGCATCCATCATGCATAGATGCAATTTTTTATTCTTACTCATATAATCACTGTAATAATTTTTAGGCATCATAGCATTTGTTTGCATCAATTATACATAGATTAATGACATTTAAATCAGTATGTATCTAGTGCTTCATTGATTCATTCATATATATTTGACATTGGACTTTTTTTGATACCCAAAAATTAATGACTTTGTGATATTTAAATAATTATGACAGAAAGTTTCTCTAAAATATTATATACAGGTACATAGACTAATTTTTTACTTATACATTTCGTAATTATTTTCCTTCTGTATAATGGTAGGTCTCAAGTCGCATTACTGAATAGCACTGATAACCCACTACCGAGTGATGAAAGGAGAAAAATGTCTTCTGGTTGACTTATAAGTGTAAATTCATCATGTAGATCACATGAGTGTAAACTTCGAAGGCAACCAAAATGTTGATTCGAAATACACAATCGTCATATAGACTCCACGTTTCCAAAAGCAGTTATTACAAAAGGATTCCATCAGTGGATTCAATCGCAAAAGCTAATTGTGCACATAGCCCTAAACCTGTGATACAGAGCACTAGAAAATAAATAGTGTCAATTTATTTATTTCAAAAAAATTGAAATTGGTTTTGTTATTTTGATTGTAGGTTTCCATATTACTATTCAAAATATTAAAAAAAACCATTCCCAACCTCCTTAAACTAATAAAACGAATGTTACGTACGTAAATTGGATACATGGCAAAAAAAAGTACATGGCCGTTAAATAGCATTTGGCGAGCAATCTCGGTTATGAAAACTCCTCCAAGGTTGTTATTTATGGGGTTTTTTTGGGGGCCATTTTAGAAAGAGTAGCGCCAAACCTTCGTCCATCCCTCGCCAAACGCACTTCCATGCTAAACTCTTTTAAATGTCGTTTATTCGTCGGAGAAGGACTGGATGAACAAATTACGCAGTGGAGCGGGGAATATTTATTTTGCACCGCCAGGCGTCAAATGGCGGTCCCTCGCGCTATTTATTACCGACACCCTCTGACGCAAGCTGTGCATTTCAGATAATACGAACTGGGCTTTGCAACCGAGCCACATCACATAAGTCAATCTAGACTTTTGGTGTTTTATCGTACGGGAGAAAACCCGAAAAAACTCCCACCAGGTAGTCCGACTAATGAGGCAAGACGCTAAACATCACAAACGTCATCGAATCTCCTCGCTTTTTGAAACAGTTATTTTTTTGCTTACAACGAAGCCTAAAATGTATTTAACCTCCGTCTTAATGCTCACCAGCGACGCACGTTGCCCCTGAGCCATGAGTCAGGCTCACAATGTATTAGCATATTATGAAATCTGCCGTATTTAATAAAATTTGTGCAATTACTTACATTACATTTTTAGTAACTTAATTTTTGCATTGACTAAAATATATTTTATTACCATTTAATATTTTTTAAACAGCAGCAGCATAAATAAAATAAATAATTTAACTTTATTTATTTTTCTAAAATTTAAAATCCGTTTCGTTATTTTGACTGTTCATTTCAAGCATTTTATCGGTCATAATCGATTTTTTTGAAATCGGTTTTATTTTGACAGTTTTGTTGTTTTCGACAGTTTGTTTAATATTTATTTAATCAAAATAATAAACAAACCATTCCCAACCTCCTTAACCTTACAAAACGAATAAAGTATGTTGGTAAATTGGATACATGGCAAATTTAAAAAAAAAAATGTGAATGATCGTTAAGTAGCAATTGGCGAACAATCTCGGTTATGAAAACTCCTCTAAGGTTGTTATTTATGAGTAGCGACATAAGTAAAATAAATAATATAAATGTCTTTAATTTTTAAAATTTAAAATCGAATTTGCAATTTTGACTGTTTGTTTTATGATTTTTATCGGCTTTAAACTTTTTTTTTTTTTTTTTAAATCGGTTTTATTTTGACTGTTTGTTTACCATTTATTTATTCAAAATAGTAAGCAAATCTTTCTCAATCACCTTAACCTTATCACGATTAACCTTAAAAAACGAACATAACTAACGTAAACTGGATTATATGGCAATTTTGAAAAAAAAAATACATGGTCGTTAAATAGCAATTGGTCAGCACTCCTCAGAGGTTGTTATTTATGCGTTTTTGTCTGGGGCCATTTTAGTAAGAGTAGGGCCAAATCTTCATCCCACCCACGCCAAATGCACTTCCATGCTAAACACTTTTAAATGTCGTTTAGTCGTTGGAGAAGTATTCAGCACTGGATGAACAAAGTACGCAATGGAGCGGAGAATATTTATTTTGCACCGCCAGGCGTCAAATAGCGGTCCCTCGCGCTATTTATTACCGCCACCCTCTGACGCAAGCTGCGCATTTCAGATAATGCGAACTGGGCATTGCAACCGACTCGCATCTCATAAGTCAATCTAGATTCTTGGTGCGGTGCGAGAGTTTGTTTTATTGCTTATTTTTTTCACTTATTTATCTCTCCTTTTACTTTTATTTTTAAGTTATAAAAACTGTACACAGAAAAACGATGTTCTTTCATCTAACCCGGGGGCGAATGAGAGATTGGTGCTTGATTTTTTTGGAGATTCGGTGAAAGAATTGGAGGGAAAAAAGGAAAGGGATTGTTAAACATTTATTCCCGATTTTATATAGAAGCCGAACCTTATTGGGAATCTGTGTTTTCTGGTAGGGAGAATCTCATTTACATCGCGTGTGTGAAAAGGGAAAGATTATGTTAACGCACGCGAAGCACTAGAGCCTGAAATAACAACTGGCATCTTTAGGTCCGTATACAAATTGGGATGTTCGTACTTCAACCAAGACACTGATGCATATAATAGCGAAAAAGTCATTTGCTGTAAAAGAAAGGGAAACTTTTTATTCTTAGGTTTGATTTGGTGGATGATATTAGATGAAACATATTACAGGATAATTTTTTTTTGTGTAATTGTAAAAAAATTCCGTAAATAATTGATATCTAATTAGTTTCATATTTAATTGATATCTTATTTTATTTAACATATTTTTGTACGTAGTCGTTAAAATACATTTATAGTCATTTAAAAATTAATAATAAATATTATTAAAATGATTCAAAAAATATTTTTCGAAATAAATAATTTATAAATAGATGATATCAGATAAAACATAATACAAGTTAATATTTTTGTGAAATTTTAAAGAAATTCCGTAATTCATTGATATCGAATTAATTCCATATTTATTGATATCTAATTTTATTTAACATATAAGTAATTTGTAAGTAGTTGTTAAAATGCACATATGTCATTTAAAAATTGATAATAAAGTTTATTAAACTGTTTCGAAACGAATATACTGGAATTATTTTGAAGAACCTATATTTAACGGTTTAAATTTAAGAAATCGGTATTGTTATTTTGTATGTTTGTTTCAATATTACCATTTATTTATTCAAAATAATAAGCAAACCATTTCCAACATCCTTCATCTAATAAAACGAATGTAACATAAGTAAATTGGATACACGGTAACATTAAAAAAAGTACATGGTTCGTTAAATAGCAATTGGTGAGCACTCTTCGAAGGTTGTTATTTGTGGGTTTTTTTTACGGCCATTTTATGAAGAATAGCGCCAAACAATCATCCCTCCGACGCCAAATGCACATTCATGTTAAACTCTTTTAAATTTCGTTTAGTCGTCGGAGAAGTATTCAGCAGCACTGGATGAACAAATGACGCAATGGAGCGGAGAATATTTATTTTGCACCGCCAGGCGTCAAACAGCGGTCCCTCACGCTATTTATTACCGCAAACCCTCTGACGCAAGCTGCGCATTTCAGATAATGCGAACTGGGCATTGCAACCGACCCACATCTCATAAGTCAATCTAGACTTTTGGTGCCGTGCGATAGCTTGTTTTATTCCTTATTTTTTTCACTTATTTATCTCTCTCTTTACTTTTATTTTTTGAGTTATAAAAACTGTACAGAAAAACGAGGTTCTCTCAGCTACCCCGGGGGCGAATGAGAGATTGGTGCGTGATTTTTTTGAAATTCGGCGAAAGAATTGGAGGGGAAAAAATGAAAGGGATTGCTAAACATTTATTCCCGATTTTATATGGAAGCCGAACCTTATTGGGAATTTGTGTTTTCTGGTAGGGAAAATTTCATTTACATCGCATATGTGAGAAGGGAAATATGATGTTAACGCCCGCGAAGCGCTAGAGCCTGAAATCGCCGCACTAGAGCCGCATTTCTTTCGCAGATTTTACTGCCGGGTAAATAACAACTGACTTCTTTAGGTCCGTATACAATTTGTGATATTTGGACTTCAACTAAGGCACTGATGCATATAATAGGGAAAAAAGATAAAATTTTGATTCTTAGATTTCGCTTTGGTGGTTGATGTTAGGTAAAACGAAATACATGATTTTTTGTGTGTAATTGCAAAACTATTTCGTAATTAATTCTGAATTAATAGATATCTAATTAATTCTGTATTTATTTTATGTCTAATTTTATTTAACATAAATGTAATTTTTAAGTAAATGTTAAAATGTAATTATGTCATTTAAAAATTAATAATAAACCTTATTAAAATGTTTCAACACGAACATGCTGGTATTGTTTTGAAGAACCTATATTTAACGGCTTAGATTTAAGAAATCGGTATTGTTACTTTGTATGTTTGTTTCAATATTACTGTTTATTTATTCAAAATAATAAGCAAACCATTTTCAACCTCATTAACCTTATGAAACGAATGTAACGTACGTAAATTGGATAGATGACAACTTAAAAAAAAAGTACATGGTCGTTAAATAGCAATTGGTGAGCACTCCTCCAATGTTGTTATTTGATTGTTTTTTTCTAGGGCCATTTTAGACAGAATAGCGCCAAACCTTTGTCTCTCCCACGCCAAATGTACTTTCATGCTAAACTCTTTTAAATGTCGTTTAGTCGTCGGAGAAGTATTCAGCAGCACTGGATGAACAAATGACGCAATGGAGCGGAGAATATTTATTTTGCACCGCCAGGCGTCAAACAGCGGTCCCTCGCGCTATTTATTACCGCCTACCTCTTACGCAAGCTGCGCATTTCAGATAATGCGAACTGGGCATTGCAACCAACCCGCATCTCATAAGTCAATCGAGATTTTTGGTGCGCGCGCGAGAGTATGTTTTATTCCTTATTTTTGTCCTTATTTATCTCTTTTTTTACTTTTATTTTTAAGTTATAAAAACTGGTACAGAAAAACGGGGTTCTTTCTTCTAACCCGGGGGCGAATGAGAGATTGGCACGTGATTTTTTTGGAAATTCGTCGAAAGAATTGGAGGGAAAAAGGGAAAGGGATTGTTAAACATGTATTCCCGATTTTATATAGAAGCTGAATCTGTGTTTTCTGGTAGGAAAAATCTCATTTACATCGCATGTGTGAGAAGGAAAGATTATGTTAACGCACGCAACGCACTAGAGCCTGAAATCGGCGCGTTAGATCCGCATTTCTTTCGAAGATTTTACTGGGGGGTAAATAACAACTGCCATCTTTAGATACATAAACAATTTGTGATTTTTTGACTTCAACTAAGGCGCTGATGCCTATAATAGTGAAAAAAAGATACAATTTTGATACTTAAGCTTCGCTTTGATGGTTGATATTAGGTGAAGCAAAATGCATGCTTTTGTGTGTGTCATTGTAAAGCAATTTCGTAATTAATTGATATATAATTAAATCCCTATTTATGTGATATATGATTTTATTTAATATGTAAGTAACTTGTAAATAGTTATTAAAAGACAATTATGTCATTTAAAAATTAATATCAAAATTTATTAAAATGTTTCAAAATGAACATACTGGTCTTATCTTGAAGAGCCTATATTTCATGGGTTAAATTTAAGAAAAAAAAGTAAAATTATGTATGATAATTATTTTTCTTCATTTTAAATGAGGTTTTTTTTTTTTTTTTTTAAATTAAAAAAAAAAAAAAAAAAAAAAAAAAAAAAAAGAATGTGAAATATATTGTATACATTTACATGTTTTACACATTTACACATACATGTTTGTAAAGTTTTAATAGAAACGAAATTATCTATTTTCACAATTTTTTTCACATTGCTATTTTTTTACATTTAAATTAAAAAAGTCTCGATATTGCAGTATTGTTTATAATGATGTTTTCTTTACTAAAAGGAAAAAGTGAATTTTGAGAAACATAAAAATAATACGAAATAAAATAGTACTTCTTAATTAATCTGTCATCTAAGTTTGTTATAAAGAAATAAATTTTATTTTTAAAAAAAATAATTGTATCACTTAGTAATTTTAATTTAGAATAAAGCTTAACAGACGAAAATTATAAAATATATTAGTTTTCATTAACACTTTAAAAATAATAATTGGAAATATTTTGAAGAATATTATCAATATTACTTTTAAACAATTTTATGGAATGTGAACAACAATGGAAATCTAAAATTTTTGTTATAGGTTTTTTTTTTATATTAAAATTAAATAAATGATAGATTAATATTGATATATTTTAAGTGCTCTGTAATTGTTTCAGTTTTGAAATCCTTATAAATTTATTTATTTCAAACTTACGGCGTTTACTTTTTTTCTTAAGATTTCATTCTGACAAATTGTAATTCTTTGAGGGCATTTGTTTAATACATGGCATAGGCAAGACAAGCAGAAGTTAAAATGGGTATAATAATGATAGTAAAAATAATTCTTTTATTTTAAGATAAAATTTTCAGAGCTTGTTGATATCTCTGTCAGTTTTACCAGTGGTATTTTTTTTTTTTTAATTTCAGTATTTCGCTAAGAATGTTCTCAATATTATAAACATTTTAAGAGAGAAAGTTTTGCATTGAAGAGTTGTAAATTTCCCATATTTGGTTTCCTATTGTTCCTTCTTAATAATAGTAATTTAGATTTTTGTATATGTGTCTCAATATTGGAATATACTTTGGTAGTTTTCTAAGTACCTCATTTGTATTTAATAAATTCAGAGAAAAGGCCTTTGTCATCTGCAAAGTATCCTATACGGCTATTATAATTCAAATGAATGGGTAAATATTGTGATTCTGAAATATCGATATCCGGTTAGGCTTAAGCAACATTTTATATCAGCCTCAATATAGTTACAACAGGTTGGCGAAGCGTTTCGAACACCAAACGAAACGAAAATCACCATCAAATATTAATGTGGCAAAAATTGCGTAATTTTTCATAATTTACTATTATAACAAATATTTCTAGCATTATGAACGAAAATCTCATTAAACCTAGGAAGATAACGATGAGGTAAAATGGCGTATGTATTAAACTATATATTCCACATTCTAGATTGACTGGCTTTGCCTCTATTTCTGTACCTTTATGCAAACAAGATGAAAATTACTGCTTTATGCTTTAACAAAATGAAATTATGTACTTTCAAAACATAGCTCCTTTTACATATACTTAGGTAAATTGAATTGCATTTCAAAATCAGGCTTAGTATTTTAAAATGTGTTTATATCGAACCGTATCATAAATAGCATTGAATACCGTCGCATAAAATGTTCTAATAAAACAAAATTCAAAATAATTGTTTAAATTTTTTATAGTATCTCATTACAAGCATTATTTTATTCAATTGAATAGAATGTTGCCAATGGCGAAACACCGTGTCATAATCGAATAGCAGTAGACAACATTGGGCAACCACGGTCTACTTATAGAATTACGAACATTAATTTCGTTCGAAAGGGAAATTAAAAATGGAACATGAAGGTTGGGTTGAGGAAGGAAAGAAGAAGATGAGATGAAGTAAATGTTAGAAAAAAATATCAAATTAGTATTAGAAAAAGAAAATTATCAACATTCAAATTCAAAATAATTATTTAAATTTCTTAAAGTAACTCATTACACGCATTGCTTTATTCAATAGAACCAAAACGTTCCCAATGGTGAAACACCGTGCCATAATCGAATAGCAATAGACGGCATTGGGTAACCACGGTGTGCTTACAGAATTATCAACATTCATTTTGTTCGAAAAAGGACAATAAAAATGGAACATGAAGGGATAGTAGGGTAGGGGAAGGAAAGAAGATGAGAGGAAGTAAATCACTTTCTGTTCTTCAAGAAAAGATAAAATGGAATTGGGAGTGGAAAGAAATTCTTATCCCTTCAAAACGTCTTTCGTATTAAATAAAATCTAATTACAAAGAGTTTTTGTCGAGTTGTTTTTCGTACAATTCAACAAATGGATCGAAACGTAATGAAAGAAAAAAAAGAAAAGAAAAAGAAAAATAAGAATAATAAAGGGGAGGAGGGAAGAAAGAAAAAAGAACTTCTTCTATGACTTGGGAAACCAAACGACTGGTGGTTTTACATCGAATTCTATTATTGACGAGGCTATAGTGGATTTAATTCATTATTTCTAACATTTTCTGGAGATAGAAGAGTACATTTGTTTTCGGATTATTATTTTTTTTTATCAAGGATGATTTTTTTTTCGTTTTCTACCGCAATGGAAAAAAAAATGCAGCTTCTTGTTCCTTTTTTTTTTTTAGTTCAATAGTATTTAATTCGATTTAGTGGAAGCTTTTCCGAATTTTCTTGGAGAATGGCGTGTAACAGACTATTAATTCTACGTTACTCTCCGAAAAGTGAAGTTTTTACATAAGTATGCAAATCGCTTTTGTATAGAATGAAATTTCACGCTTTGGAGAAAGAAAAGCATCATTTTTCACTGCCAACCTACATCCTGAGATTTTTTTTTTTTTTTTTTTTTTTCATCCATGTAAATTTTTTGAATCAAAAGTCAATGTTCGATAAAAGTGAACATCCTAGCAATTACTATGCAGATGTAAAGTATTTCGAGTATGAGAAAATGTTTCATGGAGTTTTATAGCTGAATTTAATATTCTGTGACACGCTATTTAATCTCAAGCTATTATAAGAATTGTGATGGAACTCTGCATTTTGCAATGTAATGGATACAATTTTGAGTTCAGTTCGTAAACTGCTTATCGCATTTTCATTTGTCTTACAGAATCCGTGCATTGTATACATTAGTTTATTTTTAAACTTGAAAACTAATGATTGATGAATGAAAAGATTAATCGAACTAGAAAGTTCTTTTATAAATATACTTTACAATTACAAATTCCATTCTTATGCTTAAATCATATTAAGAATATATATCAAAACTTATTATGATGTATGCAATAATTACATTTTAATTTATACTTCATATTAATAACGTTCATATGGCAAGATTGTACTGCAATTAAGTACATTTTATTCTTCTTGCCATATCCATATGTATGTATTTCTCTATTATTAGCGGTATTGCAAGATGAGAGTAGGAATCTGTTCTACGCACAATATGAAACAGATTTAACAGCATGCATTTATGGAATGAACTCGTTACTTGTGACCCTAAAAAAAATCAAAAATAGTTATATTGAAAAATTTAACTATGTAGACAAAATATTCCTGGCAAATCAGTGTGGCTCCTCAACGGTTTTCGAACTTCTCGTGGTCCTCTGGATCCTGTTGACCCGAGCGACCATCTCAATCAGTATTGGGGACCTTCACCAACTATCCTGTGTATTTCAACTTGCAATTCTTCAGTGGATCTTTGTGCCCTTCTCCAAAATCCACGCATACTGGCGACTTTCTCTAAACTGCACAGTTCCTAGTGACCTTCTCCAAACTCCGCAGGTCCTGGAGATCTTCTTCAAACTCCACAGGTCATGGTCACCTTCTCTAAATTCCACGATGCCTGGCGATTTTCTCCAAACTGCGCAGGTCCTGGTGATCTTTTCCAAACTCCATCAGTTTCAGCAACCATGAGCAACTATGACCAACCCAGCTCAGCACGCGCAATTGTATCTATCTTCTTCAGTCTACCTTCACTACACATTTGTTCTTTCCTTTGCCTTTCAACTTGGATCGACAATTTCTTCTGTCTAGTACATACGGGAAATTTCCAACGTGCTGAACGTTCTAGTTAGACAACCACACTAGAGCAGTACAATGAGGAAAGGAATATTGACATGAAAGAAATGCGGTAGTTTAATGGATAAAGTTGCATTTGTTAGAAATCCCAGTACGTCTTACTAATAAATACTATTAAAAAAAGGAAGCATTACAATACAAGTATAGTGCTGACTAATAACAGTGGGGACCATTACAGTACAGTAAGGACCACTGTTTCCAAAACTATTAAAAACAGATTTGGTTTAAACGTATTAGAAGAAATTTATTAATTAGAAGTGGATGTATTAATTTTGGCGGTCAATTTATTACTATTAACTTTCCATGACTTTAAAATTAAGAGCCAAAAATATTTTGAATATTTTTTAATATACATTAATACATAAAATTGTAATACCCTAATCAAATAAAAAATTATACCAAAAAATAATTTTACAATACACATTTAAATTACAGTTACGAATGGGAATATATTTCTCATAAATGCTTTAATAATGAATACTTTAATAAAGTTAATTTGCCTGTACTTTTTATTAAATAAAGTTTTAATTAAAAAAATAATTTTACTTATCTTAACATAAAGCATGGAACGTATTTCCACAATTCCTGATTGTAAAATAATAGTTCTAACCCTTCTAAACTATTGTAAGAAATTTATCAAGTTATTTAAAATATTAAATATTATTATATAATGTTTACCATTATATAAATATTAAATAAATCCTACTATGTCATTAAAATGACATCTACTATAAAGGGTTAAAAAGCTTTTTAAAGCAATAATGCATATATTATAACCATATGCATTGAGTATGCTACGTATATATCTACATAGATAATAAACTGTATGCTTATTGAATAATATATTTATGCGGGATTATAGCATTTAATTTGCAGATCAGAAAATTATAATATTTTCTTTCACTTCTTAATATGAAAAGTTCTGACATTTATAATTCATTCCCATAATATTTATTTATGTATATTTTTTTCAAATTTAAGATTAACAGTATTTTGTTAACATTAGCATACATTTTTAGAATTAATACATTTAATTACATAATTTTTATTAAGATTTTAAATTTTTACAAAGCAGTTTCTTGTTGTTGTTTTTTTTAATTTTATCTCATAAGTTAATTTAAATATGCATTAATTAACAATATATTACTTAAGATATGAAATTAGTTAAATATGTTTAAAAATTCTTTTGTGATTTAAATTTTGAAGCTTCTGGGACAAAGGAGCTTTTGATCCGAGTTCATGAATATTTAATCATGGATACTGCACAACAGTATGTAGAGTAAATATTGAAATTCCTTTGAAATTTCATAAATTTTCATAATTAATCAAATTCTGAATTCGTTTATCCTATTTATATGAACTGTATTTTTCTTTGTATTTCATTTAACAGAATTTAATTAATTAATAATAATTTGAACGTGGAATAGTTAAAATTTGCCTAATTAAAATATTTTGTCTATAAAAAATTAAAACTTTTATAGGTAAAATATTATTAACTATGATTTCAGAAGCAGAAATTTTTACATAACTTTCAACATAAGAAAAAGTAAAGAAATAAATTTAAGTAAAATTATTTAAATAATTATTAATTATTTAATTAATAGTAAAATTAATTAATAATTAATAAATTAAATTAAGAAAAATAATGATTTGCTCTGCAAGAAGTTTATTAAGTATTTAAAAGGCAATTGAATTATTTCATTAATAAATAATTGCTTGCAATATATAAAAATTATTTTTTTAAATAATCGAATAAAATACATGCATTGATAATAGAAAAAATTATATGAAGGAAATAATTCATGATAATTTTAAGAAATACTTTTTTTTAATTAACATGAATAATTAATTTATAGTTGCGCATTTTATTAGTTTGCTAAATAATATTTTGATTTTTATTACTTTGATAAATAATTGCTTGCAATACGTAAAAATAATTTTTTAAATATTCAAACAAAATACAGGTCTTGAGAATAAAATATTTACACGAAGGAAAAAAAAAATCATGAAAATAACATCAAATTTTTTTTTAATTAACTTTAATTAATTAGTAGTTGCATTTTATTGTTTTTTTAAATATTATTTTTTTAAATTTTGTTGTATTTCTTAACAATTTTAGTTAAATTTAAACAATAGTTATAACATGTTACGTGAAACAACGTTCCTTTTGATGAGCTGAGTTGTTTCAGTACTGTCAAAACAATTTGAAACGCTGAAAGACAATTTCAACAACAACAAAAATATATCTAATAATTTCTTCCTTTTCAAAAATTCTCAGAGGAATTCCGTTTACTTTGAAAGACGTTCAATAAATAGCAATTTTGTAGCACTCAAAATAAGAAAGTATGGACACAGTGTGATATAAGTATATTTTTTTGGTAAAAGCAATCGATATGTACGTGAAGAGAGTGGAAGATTCGTTTTTTATACGGCAGCATGAAATAAAAGAGAATAAAAATCACTAAAATTCAGTCTTGGTACGATAGGGAATTAAATTATTTTTTGTTCCAATTGCTTACGTTAAATTTCATACATTCGAGCAATAATGGACCTTCAATTAACAAATTACTACTGGATTTTTGACTAAGTGTGTTTTATTAAAATTTTAATTGTGTTTTGCAAAGTATATTTTTCAATTTGTTTTTGATGTCAGTTTAGGAACCTATTGAATTTGAATCTTTTGAATCTTTTATGAACAATACCAAATGTTCATTGAGAAATTTTGAGGAACTGAAAAGTAATCTTATAACTAAATCTGAAAGTACAGCAAGACAGCTGGAAAATCTTTAACACTGGACAACGTAAAGAGGCGGTTGCTAACTTTCGATTAAGAACCGGATATGAATGTCTTGAGTAACACCTAAACAGGACGAATGCCCTCGCCTCGAACACTTTCCCACTATATACAGCTGGAATAATGAATTCAGAACAACTTTTGAAATGCCCAGGGCTGAACAGGGAGGCTCAGCGCCTAGGAGAAGCTTTTCAACTGCACTGGGATGCCAGGGACCTCTTGGTCTAAAATAAAATACATACCCCTTTTATTTACTCTCTCCCCTTTAACTTTTTGTGGTGTGTGAAACCGACTTATTGTCGATAGCTGTCCTGTTGTATGTTTGGTTTGTTCTGCTTGTTCCTTCTTTGCGTGTAATTCTTATTGTAATGGATTGATTTCTAATAAAGCCATATGTTACAACATAAATAACACCAATTTTTAAGGTCAAAAATATTCCCCTAGTATGTTGAAGAGTTAACATTAAAGTCTGTGAGAGTTTTTAATAGTAATAAATTTGAAAAAAAACAACAACAACAGGTCTTATTTAAGAAGTTTCTGTTATTTATTTTATCAAATCTCATATTGTCTTCCTGTGAGTGCTGAGCTTTTTACAAATACGTTTAAAATCTTTGGACGATTAATATCTATTAGTACTCCTCCTTATATATCTTTGTTATTGTATTACTTTAACACGACTGGTTTTTTATGCCAATCTTTCTTCCTATAAATTAAAAATCTTTGTGTTAAAACCTATCTAAAGCTTATTTATTCAACATTATTTCTAAAGATATAGAAAGAACCTCGTGATATTAACTTCTATGTATACAATATAGTACTTGGGCAAGGTTGGAAAATGTTTTCCAACTTTTTTCCAATAAATATAAACTTGATTTGTGGTATTATCTTCTAAAGATCTTCTTCTTTCTGCACTTAACTCTGATAAATTTATTTCCAACATGTGATTTATTTAAATTTATAATTATAATTTTTTAATTCTTTCTTATTTAAATTAATTTTTTGACATATTTAACTAAAAATATGATTAAATAAATTTCGTAATAAAAATATTTCATTTTCAACTTTTCTAGTGGCATGGGATCATATAAGTATTTAATTAATAGAGTATGTAAAGAATAAATTAAATATTTTAAGAACGTTAAAAAAAGGTATTTTTATAATTGAGTCAATGATCCTGAAATTCATAAAACCTTATTACAAATACACAAAACAATCTATAAAGGTTTAAAAATTATCTCTAAAATAATTAATTGAAGATTATATTATACTTAATTAACTAAGATATAGAAACCCATTTTTAATTCACTTAAATTTAATTATGATTTTAAATGAGCTATTTTAAGTTTTCAATAGATAAAGAAAGATAAAGAAAATATCGAAAGCCATTTTTAATTAAAATAAATTTAATTATTTTAAATGAGTTAATCTTTTCTTAAATTTTCCATAATTAATAGCCTGGCATTCACATTCATTTCCAATCGTGAGCTGATAAATAATTTTGAAGTTATTTTTAATACATATATTGAATTAAATAAAGAAACTTGGAGCAACCTCTGCATTACGGTTAATTTCCGCTAGTAACGCATACAAATTTGATGATATATCAACATTAATGGACTGAACTTTAGTTGGAAATGCGTCAAAGGGTTGGTCCTGATTTATTACTATCGACCACCCCATTCCTGCCTGTTGTCAATGCAGCAATTTGCTGACTATCGGAACCACTTGGCTCTCAACTCCCCTGCTCAATTCTGATCCATCCCTTGCAAGATTGACGCAATTCGGCGGTTACAGTTAAGCACGTCGTTACTGACCTTTCGTGCAGTCCCCTTCCGATTCCACGGGGACTTATCCTATTCGAACACAGAGCACCTTACTTACTCACTCACTTACCCGGAGAGAAGGGTCTAATGGTTCTAGGGAGTACTAATTCGGATCCTTGTGTGACTCCTTCTTTTTTTCCTTCCTTCTTATTTCTTCCTTTCTTTTTATTTTTTCCTTATTTCTTCCTTTCATTTTTGCCGTTTTCACCACTCAGTTCTTCCCTCATCAACCATTAACAAAGCACCAGCTGAGTCTGTAGCCAAGAATTTTTTTTTTTTTTTTTTTGTTTTCTTTTGACCTTTTTTTTTTTTCCTTCTTCTTTGGCCTTTTTGCCCACCTTCTTCTCGGAGATGGGCAAAACAGGAAAAAAAAATAGCCATTTCTTGCCAGTTCTGTTGGATAGAGTTCGTTAGCTCTGATCTGGGAAAACGCAGATTGATTAAAGTATGCATGCTGGCCATTACGTGCGTCCCTCAGATTAGAAGTTGATACGAGACATTCGTTTGTGGTTTGCTGGGAAATCGCTTTTGCTGGTGCAGAAGTGGCTGTAGTTCTTGTGTGGAGTTTTTATTACTTTCTGTTTCATCAGAAATGCAATGATGTCCATTTAGTTTGCATTTGTCTGTAACATATCAAGATAATAAGTTTGGTTGTTTTTAATAAGTTGGAATTATTAAGTTTTTTTAATTTGGGTCAATATATTAATTGTATATCAAAAATGTAATACACAATCTTATTTATAATTGATTCTAATTAAGATTTTGGAGGACAATTTTTAATTAGAAATATAGTTTATCGGCAATAAATTTTAACATAAAAACAATTGAAAAAAACAAAACAATTAATTAGAAATTAATTACTAAACAACAATTAAAGTAAAAACAATTGTGCAAATTATATATTTTTTACCTATATATATATAAACATTTTAGTCTTTCTGAGCATATTAAAACAGTTTGGTTTTCGTTTCTGCCATATTGCGTTCGTTAGCTCTGATATAGGGAAACCTTGATTGATTAAAGCATTTTTTTTCCTAATGCAGCTGGAAAGTACTTATACAGTTTCATTTATGCCCTAAGCAAGGGCTGCGTAGATATTACTTATTTAGCACTACCTAGGGGCCATGTATAGCTTGAAGATATGCTATGGAAGGGAGTAACACTACTTACGTTGATTAAAGTATTAATGCAGCTATTATATGTGCCCCACAGAATTAAAAGTTGATTCTATGCATTTCTATGCGCGGAAATGTGTGTAGTTGCTCAGGGAAATATTTATTTAATTAGTTTTATTAAAAATGCAAGGACATCCATATCGACAGGTTTTTCTTTTTTAAACTTACCCAAATGAAAACCTTTGTAATTTAAAGTGGAATAATTTTGTTGCTACATTTAAACAATTTTAAATAAAATAAAATAAAAATAAAATAGATGAAATAGTTTTGATTGAAACTACATACATTTATTGACTATAATTGTTGTATAAGTGTTGATTTTAATAATTTGAAGATTTGAAAGTTTTGAATAATTATTTCTCGAGTACTGTCTTGTTTATTAACTGATGATGCATTGTAAATTTTAGGAAATTCATTTAATTAAAATACTAAATATATTTAAATATATACACTTACATTAAATACGTGTGATTGAAGTATCATATTATTCATTTCTTTTATTCTTTTTTCCTCGGCACAACAGCCCCTCATTGGGCCCAAGACCTTCTGCCTTCTAGCAGACTTCGAGACAGGAAATTATTTCTTTTAACGGCCTTATAGTTGTCAGATCCACGCTCAGCAGTCATATTACACAGGGACCTTCAGTTTAAAGTGGATTCACAACCACTACAAACATTAATGGCACCGCAGAACCGAAACCTTGTATCTTCAACCCGAAACCTGTGGCACCAAGAGCCAGACACTTGGCCGCCAGGCCTTAGATTATTAATTTACCACAATAAAAATATTTTAATAATGCTCCAAAAGAAATGATGATACAATTTTCCGTGTGCGTAATAAATAGTTTAAAGTATGAGCATTGCTATCTATTATATTTGAAGAAAATTAAATTTTTAATCATTTGAAAACTTTTTTTTTATTTCATATAATATCTGTATAAACATTGTATATTATTAATTGTAGTAATTATTAATAATTAGAAATTAAATATAATTTTATTAAATGAATACTTTTAGAATTCCACTGTTAATATTTTCATTGGTGTCAAATTGGTGTTTATTGTAAAATTATTATCTTTTGTTTAAATATGTTTAGAAATATGAATAAAGACTGGAAAAAATGAGTTCTAAATTTAATATAAGTTAATTTATTTGTTTATTGAGCAGCTTTATTATTAGACAAAGACATTTTATTGAAACGATATATTTCATTTCCATTCTAATTAATAAATTCAAAGTATTTTCATTACATCTGAACTACGAAGAGTAGAAATAAAGATAAAATATCGTAGTTTAGCACAATAGCAATTTACAATATTTATGGAAATAAAAAGAACTATGTGAATTATATCTGATAAACATATTAATTCTATTCATAGAATATTTAATATCAAACCAATTCATAAGAAGAAAACACATGGCATATACAAGCTACTAATTAGTATAATTCAAGTTACTAATGAGTATAATTCAAGTTATTAACGAATATTTTTTGTTATATGTATCATAGTATTCATTTACAATCATTTTATCTCGAAAGGGTTTTAATGATGTTATAAAAGCAATGATGAAATATATTGCAGTTTGCCTAATTAATAGTTGTAAGTAACATCAATAGTGCCTGTAATTTTTCTTGCCATGCTATTGAAGAAGTTAAATTTTTAATATACTTTATTTAATGTAAATAGGTATAGAATATTACCTGGCAATTTTAACATTGTAGAAATTATTAATAATAAAAATTTTTTTACAAAATTAACTACTTTCAGCTTTGCTCAATTAATTAACGAATATAAAGCAATTTTCTAGATAAAATATTGTACATTTAAATGTAATTTTAAATACACATATTCCAATTGAAATGAAGTACAAAGGATATGAACTGAAACAATAGAAATATTAATTAAATACCATGATATTTTGCGAAATTTATCAAATTAAAAATGAATTATATTTCATTAATATAAGTAGAATATTCAATAATAAACAATTTACAAAATTAATATGAAGAAATGATTTTAGTTGAAAAAGTTACTAATGAATATTTTCATATAATATGAGTATAATTTTATTTATATGTGTATATATTTTGTGTATAATTTAATATATTATACACAAAACTCATTATTTATTTTATTGTATAATTATATTTCATAAATATGTTTATGAAATGGTTAAATGGTTTACTATTATATATTAAATATATTTAATACTAAATCATTTATAGAATTTATATGAAAATTACTTTAGTTGATAAAGTTTCTAATGAGCATATAATATAAACATATTATACAAAAAACTCATTAGTTACTTTATTGAATAATTCTTCATAATAATTATGAATTATATTTCATAAATATAAGTAGAATATTCAATACTAAACAACTTATAGTATTAATATGAGGAAATGACCTTAATTGATTACATTACTAATGAATATTTTTGTCTAATATAAGTGTATTATGCAAAAATACTAATTAGTAACTTTATTGTATAATTATATTTTTAAAATATAAGTAGAATATTTAATACTAAACTCTTTATAGAATTAACATGAAGAAATGATTTTAGTTGATAAAATTACTAATGAGTATTTTTGTCTAATATAAGTATTATTATATTTCATAGCAATTATAAATTATATTTTCTAAATATAGTTATAATATTTAATACTTAATCGTTTATAGAATTAATGTGAAGTTACTAAGTAGTTATAGCAAAGTTACTAAGTAGAATAATATTCGAATATTATGAGTATTTTTGTATAATATAACACGGTATGCTTGTAAAATAATGTATATAAATATTACATTTTTATCATATATTTGCAGAAGGTTTCTTAATATTCATATCCAGAAAAATAAATCACCATTATTGTGTTTTTATATATTTTTACTAAATTTGTTTGCATATTCAATTATAAATTCCAAATTATTTCAATAAAATAATTCAAATTATGTAACTGAATATTAACTTGTAAATTAATTTGTCTTTTTTATTCATTACCATACATTAACAAATCAAAATTCTTACTATTGCATAGAAAATAATTTTTACGTGAGATTAAATTAGTTTGTTTTGATATTTAATACTGTAGCTAAATAAGAAAATTGACGTGTGCATATTTATTAAATAGAATTTGTAAACTAAGGCGTTAATGTTTTAATTCAATGTGATATTTAATTAAAATATATTGATATATTATTTATCCAACAGCTTAAAAATTGAATTGACTAAAAGGGATTTTGATATTTTTTTTCTTTTAATAATTGTTGCCATATTTAAATTTTATTACGAATTAATTCATTGCCAATGTAAGATGAAAAATTTATACGCTACCTTAAAAACCTTATTTTTAACACTTAATTTATTACTTCACATTTATTGCCTGTCACTTTAACTTTTAGAAATATAATGAATTTTATTTTGATATTGAAATAAACGAATGTTTTAAGTGTACTTCATATGTTGAATAATTTAGTTGACAATAAAATAATAAATAATTCATTAAATTATATAATAATATAATAATTTAAAAATTAGTATGAATATATTAGTTTTATGAAAATGTAATGTAATTTGTTACATGTTATAAAAATTATATTTTGTATTTGGATATTTACGGCAAAATCATTTTGGGATTACTCAAAGAAAGTAACAATTTAATGTTTTTTTAATTTTTTTTTTTAGTTTTTTAAATGATGTATTCATAAAATATTTCATTTCATCGTTTAAAATAGCTAATGAAGAGTACATATTTAAATTATTTTATGAATATAAAAATTTAATTTAATTTAGTTTTACCATAACTAATTTTATTTTTTTACCATAACCATTTTTATTTAAAATCATCATATTTTGAAAATATTAGATAAAAATTAATTGCAAGTCAATGATTTTTTTAGTACAATGATAAATTTTACAAATTAAAATTAAGATAACATATTTAGAAACAATATATAACATTTAATTGCAAGTATTTAAATGGCATTTAAAAAAAAATCCTGCTATTTTTCTTCTAAGTGACATTTAAAGAAAGAAATAATACCTCTTTCTAAATATACTAAGACAGACATTAACAGATGTAGAATTCTTCTTATACTATACAATGAAAAATAGGAGCGATATATCATTTTGTTTCGTGATTTATGATTCATGTAATGATGGTATAACTTCTGACATTCCAATAGACAATGATATAAAGATAACTGATGACAACTATATTTCTTCAAAAAGAAGGGATCATTATTTTTACTGTTTTTATGTCTAACACTTACAACATTCTTTAAATGAGCTTAACTGAGTATGTCGGAATTCTAACAATTTTGAAGGAAAAGCTACCTTTTATTATTAAGCTAATATTAAATTTTGTGATAGTTAAGTTTGATAGAAAATAATAACAATTATTTTTTATATCTCCTGCTTTTCAAGATTATTGTAGTGCATCTTAAATTGCAGATTGACTATATCTACAATTGTGTGACACAAATGGTAGTTTTAATGAAAAAATGTAAATTAGTTTTAAAATGTGACAAGTGAACATATTAAAAAACGTGCAACTAGTTTTAGAAAATTAAATATAGACAGTAAAAAAACACCTTATGAGTCTGATTTCAAAAAATATATAAAGTAAAAATATAAAATTAAGAAAAAATAAATAATATTGTGTTTATCAATTTATTCAAAATTAAAAGTGTTTAAAGATATTCTAATGTAATTTCTAAAAAACTGACTCCATATTTTTAATACATATATTAGTAAAAATATTCAAAAGGAGAATATAAACAAATTTTATGTAGATTTGTATTGTAAGCATTAATTGATCTATGCAAGGGGAAAAAAACTGCTGTTTGTAAGTTTATATCTAATTAAATACAGGTATTAAAAAACACCTTGTGGGCTTTTTATTTCAAAAATATCTAAAGTAAAATTAGAAAATTACCAAAAATTAAATTAAAAACCATCAAGGTTATGTACCATATCAACCATTAAATATGGTATGTATCATTTTATTGACAATTAAAAAGTCCTTAACAAAATTCCAATGTAATTTCTAAAAATTGAATTCATATTTTTTAGTATATTAGTAATATTATTTAAGAGGAAAATATAAACAAATTTTTATGTAAGTTTGTATTGTAAGCTTTAACTGATCTATGCAAGTGGAAAGAATGCTGTTTGTAAGTTTATATGTCAATGGTACATATTGAAATTGTTTTAAAAAAGAAAAGAAAATTATTTTACCCATAATCGTTTCTATAGATTCACTTGTTAAATATGCTATAAAAAGCATTTCACTTCTAGCATATGTTATTATTTTACAAACTCAATTTCTTCTTCTTCATTGACACAACAAGTCCATGATGGACCAAGGCCATTTGCTGCCGCTGATTTTCAGACAATAGATGTGTTCTTTTTAAGGGGGGGGGAGTCAGCCTTACGCTCAAAGCTCTACAGTAATATTAGACCAGAATTTACAATTTAAAGTACATTCTGACCTACTACAGACGCCTATGGCATCGCAGGGGCTCGACCCAAATCCTGTAGCACCGAGCGCCAGAGCGCTAGTCAATAGGCCATCAGACCCCAATGAGTTTTCTACCAATAATTTTTGTAAAATTTAGTAGCATGGCTTGTTTTTCTGAGCATTCAAATGAAATTGACATATTTTTTATTTACATAAAAATTTTGCAACTAATTAAAGTATCACAACGATTTCGAATGAAATTTTAGAAAACTTCTATATAAAAAAAAAAAATATTTAAATATGTCTAACAAATTGTAATTATGTAAAAAAAGTATAATAATTAAAATTAGACAAAAAAACATGTCTAATAATTATTATCGTAGAATAAGAAAAATTAACATAAGTAAAATATGTCTAATAATTATTATCCTAGAATAACAAAAATAAATAGAAGTAAAAATGCCTAATAATTAAAATTAGACAAAAAAATATGTCTGATAATTATTATCCTATATCAACAAAAAGAAATAGAAGTAAAAAATATCTAATAAATGTCTAATTTTTAAAAGAATGTAAAAAAATGTCTAATTTTAATTATTAGAAAAAAAATTCTAATAATTATTATCCTCGATAAACAAAAATAAATATAAGTAAAAAATATCTAATAATTAAAATTAAATAAAAAAATATGTCTAATAATTATTATCCTTGAAGAATAATGTTAGAATCTTACCGTAATCTCAAGGTCACACCTATGACCAAACCGAAATAAAATTTAATCGAATGGAATCAAAAAGACAAAACAAAATATCTAATAATTATTACCCTAGAATAACAAAAATAAATATAATTAAAAAATGTCTAATGATTAAAAATGGGCAAAAAATATGTCTAATAACTATTATCTTAGAATAACAAAAATAAATATATATAACAAATGTTTCATAATTAAAATTAGACCAAACAATATGTCTAATAATTATTATCCTAGAATAACAAAAATAAATATAAGTAAACACCGTCTGATAATTAAAATTAAACAAAAAAAAGTGTCGAATTATTAAAATTAGACAAAAAATACGTCTAATAATTATTTTCCTTGAACAAAATAAATATAAGTAAAAAGATGACTAATAATTAATATTAGACCCAAAAAATATGTCTAATAATTGTCATCCTAAAATAACAATGTTAGAATCTTGCAGTAATCTCAAGGTCAGACCTATCAAAAGTGAATTAATCCAGAAGATCTATGACTAAACCGAAACAAAACTTAATCGAATGAAATCTTCAACTCACATTAGTCTGCTGATGGGTCGAGACCACACCCAAGCGGAAAGCTAATTTCGAACATCTCTGTACATCACCCCTGCTACTGTCAATTCCCAGTCTGACAGTTTTCGCAGAAATGAAGCATAAAATTTTAATAACTCAATTTCTTGGACTGGGCCGTTCTTTAATTAAGGCGATGGGCGATAAGTATATGCAAACCCGGAGGCCGTAGAAAAGCCATAAAAGGGAAAAAGCATGCATTTACTTTAGCATGCAGTAATGGTACGCCAGGAATTTGATGTGGAAAAACCGATTTTTTCATCATCATATTTAATCTTCTTTGTTAGCAGAAGAATGGAAGAAAATTAGTTTTTATATAGTAATGAGATTCTGCGACTGAAATTTGCATAAATATGGATAATGTTTAGTAATAATGACCTTTATTCCTTAAAAGACGTTTTGATTGATGGTTTATTCTATGGCTAAGAGATTTGTTCCTTTTTTGTGTCAATGGAATATATTTGAATACATTAAGATTCTTTTTTTGTGTGTTTATGTAAAAAAAAAACTTAAAGAGTTTATAAAAGAATTGTCGTGTTTAAATTAAAAATGATCACTGGCTTATAAACTGCATTTAAAAAAGCCATTAATTATTCAGATGGGTAAAGGATAGACATTTCCTTATTTTTTGTATATTGGCAATTTAACGCACAAAAATTGCTTAGATGAAGGATTTTTCTTTGCTTCATATCTTTCAGTATTTAAATATTTTTTTTTAAATAGTTGTAAAAAAATATTTCAAAATATGTAAATTATAAATATTTATTTTATTGCCAAGCAAACATACTATGTTGTGGTTGTGGGTTTTATAAATTGAAATCCTGTACGGCCAAAAGTTAAATGACGTTAATTTGTATTAGTGAAAAAAAAAATTATTTTGTATATTTAGAGAATACATTTGTAATACCATGCAAAATTTAATGATACATATATATATATTCATTGATTATGTTAATATATATATATATATACATATATTGTTTTAACTTTGTTTGTAACAATTGTTAGAAAACTTTTTAATTTAAAATACTAGAGACTATTCTCATTTTTATGTCAGATAATAGAACAACACAACATGTTGTTTTATTTATTTATTTTTAAAAAAATAATCAGCAGTTTCGTCATATAAACTTTTTGTTATTATAACGTGTAACTTAATATTAATGATATTTTTTTTAATGTTGTATCTGTATAAATATTTTTTCTTCAAAATTTTATAATAATAACTTTATTACACTTTATTCCAAATATTATCCCTGTACTCTAGACTATCTCTTACTTTTACCTCTTATGTTTTGAAAAAAAATAGGGTAATAAAAACGATTTAGAAAATTTTCTTTGGAAATAAAACTTTTAATTATAGAATTACAGAAATGCATTGAGTCTTAAGATAACAATAAAATGTTATATTATATTTTATAACTATTAGAAGCATACACAAAAATACCTTTCAAACATTTGATTTGATATTTCTAAATCTACAAAAAAAGGACGTACATTTCAATTAATTTGTTAGAAACTCAAAAAAAACTCCTTTAAATAAAGGGAAAGATAATCTTATTGATATGATAAAAAGTTCACAATTTGGAGGAATTTTTATCACAGCAAATATTTAATTTCTAAATATGTCTGAGCTTTTGAAAAGATATTATTCGAAGAAAACAGGACGTACATTTCAATTAATTTGTTAGAAACTTAAAAAAGAATTCCTTTAAATGAAGGGAAATATAATCTTATTGGTATGATAGAACGTCCATAATTTGGAGGAATTTGCATTATACCAAATATTTAATTTTTAAAGACTTTTAAGTTTTTGAAGGAATATCGTTCAAAGAAAAAATGAATTAAATTTCAAGAAATTTGTTAGAAACTTAAAAAACTATCCATGATTTGGAGGTTTTTGTTTAATGTGAACCATTTAATTTGTAAGGAAGTATGAGTTTTAGAAGAGATACCATTGAAAGAAAAATTTATCGTTATTAAACAAAATAAACGAGAAAAAAAAAGAGATTTAGCAAGTATCACTGTTTGAACAATTTAATTCTTTAAAACCAATAAGATTTACAAACATCTTTTAAACATATTAATTGTAAGGCGTTTAAAAAAATGTCGCCTTTATGGTATTTAAACATTTCATTATAAATGTATATTTCCATAACATTGAATCGTACGTTATTCTAAAAAACTGCTACATATAAGAGAGACATTATCTTAAAATCAATTGACAAGCACATAAACGGTTCCGATAAAAAAAAGACATCTCGAAATTCCCAAATTCTTTGATGTTTTCCGAATAAAACATCGCGTGCCGAATCAATGGAAAATCTCTTCAAACAGGCCGTAGATGAACTTCAATGACTTTTAAATCGTTTTTGCCATGTACTGGTTTAAATCCATTGGGATCCAATGCCTATTTTATGTTTCCTCGGCAATTTACTCGGGTCTGTGCGGCCCGTTCTCTTTTAGGATGTGTGCCAAAAGTAGATAGTAACTCTTTCTCTTTAATTTACTCTATTTAGTTCAAGAATAGAATTTAAGAAAAAAGGAATGCTTGGAGACTTTTAAAGAGTGAATGATGTGTCATTCTCAGAAAATTGAATGCAGCTCAAGTCAAACTTGTATTACATTCGTATATGTTGTTTATTTTGTTTTAAGAGCCAAAAACAAATTTACGCATTTAGTTAAATAATTTGTTTGTATGTTTCAGGCGACATTAAAAAATATTTTTTAATATATATATATTATGTTATTAAGAATTAATTTTTTTATAATACTATTTGAAAATAAAAAAACAAAAACACACCTACTGATATAAAATATAAGTTATATACGAAAAGCTATACTGAAAAAAGGACTTTATAAGTTAAATTGAAAAACAATTATATATACATTTATATTACAAATATTTTGTAATGCCTTTTTAAACATTACAAGCAAATAATTTAACTAAATGTGTAAATCAATTTTTTGGCTCTTAAAATAAAATAAATAACATCTATGACTGTAATACAAGTTTTTCTATAGATAAGATTTTAATATATACATTTATGGAATATACTTATCATTACACTATTTTAATTTAATCTAAATATTTACCTGTAAACAAAAAAGTGTGTAAGTCATTAAAAATTATTTATCTTTTTTAAAGATATATTATACAAATGCAGCAACATGAAATACGGGTAAATATATTATTTATCTAATCATCAATATCTCGGTACATTGTGTATCATTTGAAATGTTTTTAACTTGAAACTACGTGCGTTGCTAATTGCAGAAACAAGTTGTGATTTAATATGTTTTAGAATTTTTGATAAATTAACTGAAAATTTGTGCGATAGCTTTGAAAGTTAGAGTACCCAATTAATTGAAATAACAGTTTTTTTTTTATTTTATCCCCCTTTAAATCATAAAATATACTTCCCATAACAATATTTTAACTTTAATCTAAATATTTTTCTCGATACTGAAAAGTGTGTAAGTCATTAAAAATAATTTGTTTTGTTCAAATATGCGTTGTACAAATGCAGCAACAAAATATGCAGGTATGTAAATTATTTCTCAAATTATCATTCTCTTGTTAATTTGTGTATCATTTGAAATATTTTTACCTGAAATTTCGCGTTCTACTAATTTTAGAGAAACGAATTGCGATTAAAATATGCTTTCGAAATTTTGATGCATTAATTGGAACTTTTCACTGATTGCTTTGAAAGTTATAGTACCCAAATAATTGAAATAACAGTTTTCTTTTTTTATTGCCTTTTAAAGGATTGGAAAAAAAATATGAATTACTCGACGAAAAAAAATATTGTACATAAACTTTTTTATATGATATTACATATACATGTAAAAAAGGACTTCTATACTTTTGATATAAAAATAGTATGGGAAATATATTTAAACCCTAAAAAGAATAATTGACATTATAATCCTGGGTAAACAAAATTTTTTTTCTTAAAATTCCCTTTCGTTTCATTATTCTTCCAGTAGTCTGACTGCATTATAGTTTAATAGTCTGTGTGTGTATGGAATTGTTTATTTTACAACATTTTAAAGAAATTAAAAACTGTTTTTATTATACGTTAAAATTCAATTAACTGTTGTAACTGAAATCAAAAATTATATTATAATTATTAATAATGCTTATGTTTTTAGACATCTAGCTACTGTCGAAAATAGGATTTACAAATCTTATAAATGGAGTAATAAATCATTAATATAGTATATGTGTAATAAAATACAGAAAATTACAGCAGAAAATATTATCCATGTAAAGAGTAACAAAAATAATGTTTCGTAAGAGTTACTAGCGTTCTATCATATATGTATAATTAGGATTCTTATTTTTATACAAGGATTCTTATTTATATGTAAGCAACTAATATATATTTAGTGTATTAATTAATTCATAATGAGGTAGTAAATAAATTTTATTTATAAGTTAAGATGTTTCCAATAATTGCTTTGTGAGAAAACTACTTTGAACATGCCTGATAACATTTTCAATAATATTAATCCAAAATAACTGCTAAATTATTTAAATTAATCAACATTTATTCTTGTAATGAAACTTTATTTACAGAAACTGAAATTAATTAAATATTTGATTTAAGGTAACAAATTTATTAAATCCACTCATACATTACATTATTTTAAATAAATATTTCTTATAATTGTAACCAGGTTTTGTTTTCACGCATTAGATAAAATCAACAATTTATTTATATAACTATTAATAAAGTAATTTGATCACGAAGTCAAAATTTTGGAGAATATTCTCTTAATGCGTTCCATAAAACAGAAAATGCTATAATTTATCATTATAAAATAAAACCTTCATTTGAAAAAAAAAAAAAAAAAAATTCTATGCTTTAAAACTTTGAAATTTCTTTCAAATAGGAATGCTATTAGAATCATTACTGGTAATATTTAAATCTCCAAAATTTACATTAATTATTGCTCTGAAAACTAGATAAATTATTGTTTTTCTTTTTATACAAATTTGTATATAAGTTATATTATAAGCAATATATTTTTTGAAATAAATATTGTTCATTTATATTTTTGACTTATTATTATAAATATAGATCATTCTCTAGTTAATAATTTACTTTTCAATATAATTTAAAATTTATTTAAATTATTTTTTTTTAACAACTGAACAAAATAATCGGACTTGCATATTTTGATAGAAATTATGATCGAAAAATTAAATTTTTTAATGGATGTGATTAATGATTGTTATTCAATTACTTCATTGTAAATAAATATTGTTTGTCTTCTACAAATAATGTAAGCATAAAACCGTATTATTCTTTGAATTATATGGATAAATGGTTTCTTACTATCTATAGATATCTAATATTACTTATAGATATATTATTAGTAGTAATAGTATAATTAAATTTACTATTATAAATTACTTATCTATCTACAGATATATAAACTATTTCTTACTATATATAGATTACTTATATATTTCTTATTTCTTATTTCATATTTCTTATTTCTTATATCTTTATTTTTCTTATTTCTTTTTATACCTATCTATATATATTTATGATAATAATAATAATAATAATAATAAAAGGATTATGTTTTAATTACAATTTGAACAATATGATTTAAAACGAAAATAACTTTCATGTCTGTTTCTCAGTCTTACAGTTAAAAAAAAGAATATAAAATTATTTATATATATTTTACCTCAAGGACACCAATAAATGGTTACTATAATGAAAAAAAATATTTTCCAACCTATAATAAAAAAGACTGTCGTCAACTGTAACTAATATATATATTTTTTTTTGCTAATTTAACATTACTCAAAACAAACACAATTTACCATCTGAAAATCTGTCAGAAAGTAACCAAATTAAAAATGATATATATATATATATATATATATATATATATTATCTCATAAAAACATTTAATGTTTTCTATCATAAAAAAAAATCCTTGTCAATCTTTAATGAAAAAGACTGTCGTCAAATTTAACTAGTATATATATTTTTTGCTAATTTAACTTATATTTTTCTAATGCATTACTCAAAACAAACATAATTATCCATCTGAAGAACTTTCAGAAAATAACCATATTAAAATGCTATTTTTATATAATTATTTTACCTCAAAAATTCATTAAAAGTTTTCTATCATAATATATATATATATATATTCGTTAACTTATAGCAATAAAACTGTCATCAAGTGTAACTAGTATATATTTTTAGCTAGTTTAACTTCTATTTTTCTAATGTATCTAAAAAAATTATTACAAACATAATTTACTATCTGCAAATTCTTCAGAAAATAACCAGATTAAAAATGTTTATATATATATATATATATATATATATATATATCTATAACCTCGAAAAACCATTAAATGCTTTCTATAAAAAAAACAAATAGTAAAAAAAGACTATCGTCAAATGTAACTAGTATATTTTTTTACTAATTTAACTTGGATTTTTCTAACGTATTATTCAAAACAAACATAATTTACCATCTGAAAATCCTTCCTGAAAGTAACCAGATTATTTCTCTGATGAAACGGGTAAGCTGTTCCTGCTTTTTCTATTTAGATCCAGATCCAGCAATAAAATAATCTGATCATGTTCTCCAAATCTCAGACCTTGTCCGGGCAATGTATTCTCCAGAAAAAAGGTTTCCAAACCCCTTTTTTTGGGGCATCGGATTCCGGAAAAGTTTTTTCAAAGAACCTTATTTCAGTGTCTGTTAGCAAGAGACTGTCGTCACATTCCTCCGTGAAGAGAAAGCAATTTTTTGAATTCCATGTCCGTTTTTTTCTTTTACTTTCTGTGAAGCGAAAATTTTTCTCAGGGCCTGGACTGGAAATAAATATCGATTGAAGATCCTTTTTCCGTTTACTTTGATATGTTACAGTCTAACGTTTGCCCACTGCCATAGAAATAGTCCATAAATCCAGCTGTTTGCATCTGAAATCTGTCTCTATTTGTGGGTCTGAATGGAATGTGCCTTCCGTGCATTTCCGTATTATATATATCTTTTACTTTTGCCTTTATGGACATCAAATTAAATTTTTGGCTCTTATTTAACAATTCAGTAGGGAAATCCAGAAACATTCCTTTCGATTCCATGAAATATTTTCAATATCAGAATTGCTGTAATAAAACTATATATCAATTTGTTAGAGATTTGTTTAGATTTCAGGTGTGTTTAAAATTTTTTAGAAATTTATAAATCAATTTTTAAGATATTGTACATCAATTTGTTAGAAATTCCTATATTTTTCAATTGATTTGTAAGCTAATACCTTAAATAATTAACATTAGAAAGACATTTTAATTTGTTTTTATTTTGATTTTAGATTTGTTTAAATTTGTGTATTTGTTAGAAATTTATAAATCAATTTGTTGTATATTATATATCAATTTGTCAGAACTTTATAAATCAATTTGTTAGATATTATACAACAATTTGTGAGAAATTCCTAAATTTTTTAATTGATCTGTAAGCTAATATATTAAATAATTAAATATTAGAAAGGAAATTTAATATCTTATGAATCTTATCGATATGGAAAATGCTTAGACACCAAATTTATCAATATTATTAATGTAAGAGCAATTATTTACAAAAAGATTATTATTTTTCACATTAATTTGTTAAGCACGTGTAATTTCTGAACTATATATAAATGAATAGAACATTTTCTAACTATTTTGTAAACTACATACTTAATTGTGCAAATGTTTAAGAAAAACCAACTTTAAAATCATTAATTTGCATGACTTCACATTTGCAATTATAAATTATAAAATAATTTAGAGCGATTTTTTATATTTTTTCATATTTCATTTCTTTGAATAATTTCGTACAATTTAATAATTTACATTTGTGCAGTAATTTTTAGAAACAAGTAGACATTAGTAACCTAAATTATTTATATAAATATTTAGAAATATACATTATTTTATTAGACTCTTATTTCCATTTTATCTCAAATAATGTTTGTTTAAGAAAGTATATTTTAATATAGAATTTCTCTGTCAAAATATTTATAAAATTAATTGTTTTATAAGATTATGTAATGAAAGAAAAATGTTTACTATATTTAAGTTAAAAGTAAGTTTTAAAATAATTTTTATTCTTTTTTATATCTAAACTAAATTCTCAATTTTTTAACAAATTCATTCTTGAAAATTTGTTTTTTTATCATGAATAAATAATAAAATATTGTTTTCATTAATCTACTTTTCTGGAATGTTGACAGATAGTAGCTGCATATTAGTTTAGCAAGTATATTATATACAATTTATTTAAAAATTGAAAACTTACAAATTATTTTCTTTCTAATAATATATTGATTTAATATCTTGACTGATTTTCTTTCTTTTGTAAAATATAATATAGTAATATAAAAGTGAAACAGATGTATGCTATACCGTAATACATAAACCTTATTTATGACGCTTAGAATATGGAAAAATAAATAACATTATATTAATTGATCATTCAAATAAAATATAATTTATCAGTTAAGTTATTTGAATTTTAAAGTTAACTATAATTTTCTGCTATAGTATAGTATTATAATATATTAAATTTTATTTAATGTTCACAAAGTTTTAAATTATCTCTAATTTTTAAAATTTAATCTAATTTTTAATATTTAAAACCGCATTCTATAATAATTTATTCATATTAATTATTTGTATTTAAATATATTATTAAATAGAAACTTAATTATATTAGTTACTTATATTCTCAATGTTTTGACTTAAAATTATGTATGTAATTTCTTTTTTAAAGAAATTGGTAATCCTTGAAGGCGATGCACTTTAACCTTGAAGGCGATGCACTTTAAGTAATAATTTTGATAACATACCAAAAATTATTTACAGATAAATATAAAAAAATAAAGAATTTTTAGGAATTCAAAAAATACTTTCAACTTTCTAATTTAATATAATTATAAATATGTTAGTTTCACTAAACCATGTCAGTTATTTGCAATCAAGCTATGTATTTATATAAATGAATATCATATTAAATGATTCTAGGTATTTAAATGATATTTTACTGCTTAGTTCCTAAAAGAAATTTCATGAGTTTAAAGAGTTTCTTTATGTATCTAATAAATAGTATATCCAATACAAAATTATAGTTTTATATTTATGAAATATATTCATTATTCATTGCAACTTTCATAAGGTTCATACGAACTTCGCTTGTGTAATGATAATATGAATTTAAAACAGGTATATATTTAAAGATTCAATAAATTGCACTTTATTTTCTAAATATTAAAGTTTATTGACCAATAAAATTGTTGTAATAAAGAAGAATATAATTATAAAATTATATGAGTTCACATATCTAATCAAGTATTTAAAATTTATATTATGATTTTTTTATTTCATCATAAATTACTGTAATCATTAAATGATATTCAGGCAATCGCCAAAACATTGTTACCTACCAGTCACGTGTGAAAGTTTATTTATGAATGAAAACAGTTAAGTACATATCTACATATATTACTAACTATTTTATGACACATAAAAGAGTTACGATGTTTTTAGAAAATATAACGCCATAAAGCCATTGTAAGGTTTATGATGTTCGAAACGATATTTCATCTTCATATTTGTGCAAAAAAGAACAGTTATTTTGCAAATATATTATTTACTTTATCTAGGAAATAAATTTAATTGATACTATTTCAGGCAATTTGAGCTAGCTTTCATATTATAAGCAATTATCATATTTATAATTATAGTTTGAAGTGTGCAAAATTGCTTTTAATATATGTAAATATATATTTGAAATGCCATTTTCAAGCAAATTATTGATGTTTTATTAATATTTACAAATAGCATAAAACTAATTACTTGATTTTTCAAATGTATTGAATACCATAAATTGCTATTTTATAATATAAGAATGATTTATATTGTCATAATCTAATTCAAATTCTTAACTCATACATAAACTTCTATTAATATTCAAAATTAAAAGAATTTTTGATTTAAGTTGAATGTTTTTTTTAAATTTTTCTTATTATCTCTTAATAAATCCCTCTGTTGTTTTCGACCTATATTGATACATATTGCTGATTCCAATAAATATAATTGTTTATAAAATTCATCTTTTGAATAATATTATTTTTCCACTACTAAGAACAATTTTTCATTGGTAATTTGTTATTAATTTATTATTAAGAGACAACAAAGCTGGTGAAGTTAGTGCAAACAAGATTGAAAATTACAACCTCTAAGTCAATCGGAACAGAACCTCTTAAGAAAAAAAATCTTACTATGCCAATTATTAATATTCATCTGAATTTCTCATATTTTAAAAAGTTGGTATGTAATTGGTCTCCAAAATCAAAGGACAGCAATCCAGTAATTAATAATGCTGTAACAAAGAAGGTTATAAAAAAAATATGATGTAAATCACTAGCAATGAAATCAATTTCAATATCAGGTAAAACATTTCCTTGACATAGCTTTCAAATAATTTCTGTACGTGAAATTTTTGTACTTTACATAGAATGTAAAATATGAGTAACAATAATTTTTTCAAATAACGATTTTTGAAAGTAAAAATGTTTTTAATGAATTATAATTATTTTTTCTTCATTTTAATATAATTTTTGAAAAAAAATTAATTATTTAATTCAATCATCATCATGATTGGCGCAACAGCCCCATGGTGGGCCAAAGCCGTCTGCCTACTGGCAGATTTCGAAACATGAGATGTTTTCGGGTTTTTTTGAGGGGTAGGGTTCTCAGCCCTAAGCCCAACGTTAGACTGGGACCTACAGTTTAAAGTGGATTCCGAACCACTACAAACATCCATTGCACCGCCGGGACTCGAAGCCGAAACCTTTGGTACCGAGCGCCAGAGCACTAGCCACTCGGCTATTCAGGCCCTATGCAATTCAATACAAATTTAACTACATTATTAAAAATTTACACCATATTAAGTGAATTTTAAAGGTAATTGTGTAAGTTGTATTGGTTTAAAAATGCACAATAGTAATAAAATGGAAACTGTTTAAAGAGAAAAAAGTACTAATACACTTCCTAAACATTTTTACAAACCTGTTTCATTACATAAAATAAGAAAAATTATAAATTATTCAACTCAATAAGCGAAAATTACAAACATCGTTTTAAAATATTATTCACTCATGCTGGAAAATGCATGCTATTAATTTATTAATTATAAATAATAAAATAAAATATTAATTATTAATTCTTTATTATATTAATATATAAAATTAATAATTATATTACAATAAAATAATAATTTAATGTAATTTTTTTTTTATACATAAACAACATTTATTTTTCTATGATAAAACATCTGGACCTACTTAAAGAAAAAAAGATTTCGATTTATATGCTACAGAAAAAATAAAATATTGTTATTATCTGAATACGAAGGTTAAATTTTATTCATCATGTAACTATATTTATGTTTACCGTTTCCTAATCATATCATTAATACTATTTTAATGCTATTAATTTTTGATATTATCTGTACGTAATTAATTTTACTGAAGTCATAATTTCTGAAGTTTCCAGATATATTTTTGCGATATAATTAATATTTATGAAAACTAAGATGAATAACAAAAATATTGTATATCTATAATTATTTTACATTGAATAATTAGTGCAAATAATTTTTAAAATTCGAAATTGCAATGAATTTTTAAAATTCATTGATGTAAACAGCTTTGACTATTTACATCAATGATGCATTTTTTAAAATTAAATTTATATAATAACATAATGAACTAATTAAAATATTTATGCATACTAAAGTTTATTCCAATTTTAATAGCCATTATATAGTAATATTAGACTTTAATTATTATCTATTGTAGCAACTTCAAGAAGTATAATTTATAATTACAGTCACTTATTTTTTTATTAAATTTTATGTTTCTAATTATTTTATTAATTAAATATTCCACTAACGTGAGTAAGTCAGAATATTTATAAAAATTCTTTTTTTAAATACTTTTCTGGTACTTGCAAGAGAAGTATAATTCGATTATTTTTTCGTTTTGAAATGATTTGCAACCAAGTTAATAAGATCATCTCTATGTTACTAGTTAATCGTTGTATATAATATTAATATTTAAATTTCAAAATGTTTAAAACACGTTGTTAAACGCCTTTAATTATAATTATAAATAATCAATTTTTTTCTAATAATATTCATTGCTGTATTAAAAATGTTTACTAATCCTTAATATACAGTTATTGTTATTAACAGCTTTAAAACTGTCTAGACAACAAGGGAAAAGTAGAAAAAATAATTTCATATCTCTATCAAATTTAAATTAAAATAGTAATTAAATTTACAATGTATTTAAATTAGTTCATTATGTGAAACATTATACATGGATTAACTAAGAAGTCGAAAATTTAACACAATATTTTAAAAATTCCTTACAGTAATTGCACTTACAGTTTACAGTTTAATGAATTAGAATTATGTTGGATTAGTTAGGGTTAATAAGTATTAGTTACGTTGTTGAATGTAAAAATTACATGTATTGAAAATATCATTTTATATTACACCACACGCACACAATACATATATATCCATTAGTTTCACATAGTACTCTGGCAAGGAATTGTATAGTTTTGAATTTTACATATACAAATTTCATTCATATAGTGTGTGAATTAGTAGGGAAAAAAATCAAAGGTATAATAGTATGTATACTCTCGATAAACTAATAAACATTTACATTTGATTAATATTTCACATAGTAATTGAAATTTTCATAAATTGCATTCTATGGAAAGTTTTTGTATTATAATTATAATTGTTCCTTCAATATCGTATAATGCATTTAATATTGAATTTACTTTTCCAATTTTTCAATTGTATTCCTCTTTCAACTACTTTTTCATGATGGAAATTTTGCCTTTTTCCATAAGTATTTCATATATAAAAAAACCTTTGTACTAATTCATGGTAATAATACACATATGTAAAAATTAATACGCTTATATAATAATTATTTATGTGCATACGTAGTAATTCATTACGTAAATATGTATTAATTCATTGTTACAATACTAGCTAATTAATATATAATTCTGATAAATAAATATATATATATATATATATATATATATTTTGTATACTATTTTTATACAATTCTTATACGTTTTTCTTACACTGGTTTGATAATAGCGCACTAATGAGTTACAGTACTGATAACTCTCATGCAGTTACAAATACAATGTTGCACATATTATTACGCAAACCGATAGGTGATTGGGAAAAAATCGTTTCTTCCAAAAGGAAATTGTAGGCCAACTTTTAACGATAGTTGCCCTGAAATTGGTGTCTTATGTTAGATAACTCTAAAGATTCGCACTCGAGAGCCTGATTATCGATCCGAAATAGTTTTACAAGCACTGTTACAATTGACATAGAGGCTAGTCATTTCTGAAAGATGTGAACACAACATTGCCGCCAGCGGAATCAAACCTCATCCCTACTGCACACTAGCTGCCCACATTTCCACTAAAATACCATTTGAGATATTTTCAAATTAAATAAGTTATTTTAATTTTAATTGAAATGCTTATTATATATTCATTTTAATGTCAAACAGCAACCACCTTAGACACACGAACCTTATCCATTCTTAGTTAAGATCTGCCCTTTTATTAAAACCATCACATTATTATCCATGAAAAGATTCGCAACCGTAACCCCAGCAGCAGAACGAGACACTCCACAAAGGCTTAGTCCATCCCGACATCAGTTATTCTCATCCACGTATTGATTAAAGAACAGAGCATTTATCTTTGCAATCTCCGGTTCATTCCAGAGTCCATTTGACTTCAAGACCCGCCATTGTGTTCCTTGGTCATTATAGTAGAGCAAACGAGCCACCATTTGGGGATGGCTTAACTTGAAAATCGAAGCCCCTCGCAATGGAAGAGAAAACCCTGATAGTCTAATGTCGTCGTCATCTTGAAATGGCAGCTTTAAGTCTGCTAATCAATTGTGTGTGAAACAATGAAAACTTTGTTTATAATCGTAATTGGCATTCACACGGTTGTGTTACCCAGGTATCCAGCTTGATGGATAATATACGTTAGATTATACAGGAGGTTGTTAACAAAATGATTGTGGTCGAACCATTTTCGTTATCATAAATCGTTTTCCAAATTTATGAATGGTGAAAAATAAATTTCATGAATACTTTGTGGAAAACTATTTATTGAATAAGATTATACAATTATAGAATAATGAGCTTATATATATTTAATATATTATGTATCAAACCTTTTTAATTTCAAAAAATTAAAAGCAATTTCTTTAGAAGAAAAGAAGCATTATAAAAGTAAATCGCTATAAATTAACGAATGGCAAAAAATAAATTTCATGATAACTTTGCAGAAAACTATATATTAGAGAAGATTATTTAGTTTATGCGGTAAAGAGTTTAAGATTTTAATATATTATGTACAAAATATTTTGAATTATTTTTCAATTTTAAAATATAAAAAATAATTTCGTTAAGTCTGCTAATCAATTGTGTGTGAAACAATGAAAACTTCGTTTATAATCGTAATTGGCATTCACACGGTTGTGTTACCCCAGGTATCCAGTTTGACGAATAATATACGTTATATACGAATAATATACGATTATAAAGGCGATTATTAACAAAATGATTGTGGTCGAACCATGTGCTTTTATGGGGAGAATCGCTATGATATTGTAAAAATCGCTTTCCAAATTAATGAATAAAAATAAGTTTCATAATTACTTTGAGGAAAACTATTTATTGAATAAGATTATCTAATTTATGCAATAATGAGTTTAAATATTTTAATATGTTATGTATAAATTATTTTCAATTTTAAAACTTAAAAGCAATTTTTTAAAAGAAAAGTAGCATTATTAAAATAAAATAATGAATGTATATATCTATAAATAAATGAATGGCAAACAATAAATTTCATAAATATTTTGCGGGAAGCTATTTATTGAATAAGATTATCATTAGAAATTGCTAGAAATTAATAAATGGCGAAAAATAAATTGCATGAATATTTTGCGGAAAAATATCTATTGAATAAGTTGATTAAATTTAAATAGTAAAGAGTTTAAATAATTTAATATATTTTGTATCAAATATATTCCCTTTTAAAAAAGATTAAAAGCAATTTCTTTAAAGAAAAAAAACCTTATAAAAATAATTTATTTTTATAAAAGAATGGTAATTTCTTAAATGGGCAATTGTATTATCCTATGAAAGTTAATGATAATGTAGCTATTCCTAAAAAAAATAACTAAAAAAGGGATTAAAAGTATTTTTTATAATATAACATCTATAATTTTATTATTATTGTTATTTGCATCATAAATATAGTGAATTGTCATATAATTAATAATGCCATAATGCTATCATATAATGTCATAATCATTAATATAATAATATAAAAATGTCATATAATACCATAAACAATCTTTGACATTATCTTCCAAGAGAAACTGCCAGACAATGCCTATAAGCATATATAATTATATATATAATTATATTGGAAACTTTGTATGAGAATATATATTATGTATTATTTATTATACATAATATATATTAGTATTATTACAGTATTATTTTTTTTTATAAAATGCTGTATTTATAATAATTACATATCTTTTCATCTGGAGCAATATTTAACAAATATTTTAAATTCAGATAAAGATCCTCCTTTTAAATATATTGTTCGAAGAAATGTAACAAATAATAAAAAAAATTATACGGAAATAGTAAGATGAATACTATGTATTACACAATACTATACAATACCCTCCAGAAACAGTGTACATGTTTCGGTCAAGTTTAAAAGAACAAGTTTCAAATTTTTGATGAAAACACTCTAAAAAATTCTTCAAGTTTGAAAGTTCTCCCAAGAGAATCTGGAGTTTGGAAGAAAGTAGGGCAATAAATGCCACGTTTACTTCTTTTATAAAAAAATATTACAACCTTGTTTTTTTTAAGAAAAAACATACCTGGGTGTTACATTTTTCTATCCAATGTTACAAAACAGCGTTAGAATTTCTTTTAAAGCCGAACATGACAGAAAAATTACTGTATATGTAACAAAATTTTTATTTAAGTTCAAACATTGTTGCAGAATTATATATATATATATATATATATATATATAGATATAGATATAAATTTTTATTTGAGGCGTTGATTTTAAATTTTTAAATACAAATTTTAAAAACTGTATACATTTTTATGTTTTCACAATTGCTTTCATTTACTAATTACAAGTTATTTTCGAAAAATATTTAATTTTATAATTTTTTTTATTTTACAAATTAAAATTAAATTAATTTTTTTTCATAAATTAAAATTAAAATTATTTTTGTTTTTTTGCGAAAAATTAAAATGACACAAATATATAGGAAGTTAAAAAGAGTGTAAAACTTTAAGTACTGAATATATTCGTTTAAAGAAGGAAATAATTTAACATCATATATTTTGATACTTTCATAGCAATATGAGTTGCGAATGTCATTCAAGATAAGTTGTTTTCAGACGTGTTACTAATCCCCCTGGTGCAGGAAAACATACACCAAGTACAGAAGACCCCGTCATAGGCCTTTGATCCATGGCTAAGGTTAATACGTAGCTTCACTTTTAGAGAGCAACTACGAGAACTGAAGATTAACTAAACCGCAAGACAACGCTCTACGTTCCTATTAGATTAAGACATACTGTTTAAAGTGGATTCCGAACCACTATGAACAACAATGGTTCCGTCGGGACTCAACCCCAAAACCTGTGGCACCGAGCTTCAGAGCGCTTGACACTCGATCATCACACATTTTCAAACGAGTCCATAGCTTTTTTTTATATAAAATAGCGGCCCTTTCTTCTGTGAGCTGCTGAATTTTTTAACACTTCATAATGAATGGCAGGACGGATGTAGATAAAACACTATCATTTCCGTAAGACGCTGAAAGGCAGAAATCTATGCTGTATGTCCTAATTTGCGTGTAACATTGGGGAGAAAAAGTTGAGAATATCTAACCAGCAATTTGACTGACCATGTGACTATGGATGAGTTGATAATTTCTGAACGAAACTCTTCTAAATCAAGTCAATTTTCGAAATAGTGCGAGTTCAGGACAGCAATGATAACCAAGACTCATTTTTCTGGTTACCTTGTATTGCCATAGCTTCCAGAGTTTCACCAAGTTCATTATCTGGTTTTGAAGATATATTAAATGATGGGAAGATGTTTCAAATATGGATTTTACTAAGGATGAAACAATTTTGGTTTTGCATCTTAAGATAAATAAATGGAAATATGTATTGTAGTGTCTGTCGTTTCATTTGTGAAGCTGGATCTTATTGTATTTGGGTTGACACACAGGTTTAAGGACATAGAACGTTATTTATAAGCAAATAAACACGACATAAGTACCCCAATTAACTACAATCAATTTTTAACATACAACATGCATCAATTTAAAAGATATATACTTATATTTTCGTGGGAGGATTCCACTTCTAATCTGTAAATATATTTAGGTTTGATTTGGATGCACAATATATACTTCCTTTATACAGGGAAAATATAGTCGGGATATATATTTCCTCCTGGATTACAGCTTGCAGTCCAACTTATGCGCAGGATTGTGCAAATTATATTTTCTGTCTGGGTGAGAAATGTGTCTGAGGCACCAGCGCAGATCTCGCTGCACGTCCTGTCGGGTAAAAGTCTTGATGCCTACTGACAATTTATACTGAACGCTACAAGCAGCTCTCTTGCAGTGCGTAGGAGGGAGTACGGTTACAGTACATAAATGTTTATATTAAAGCCACTATATTATACCAACATTAATACACACACACATATATATATATATATATATATATATATATATATATATATATATATATATATATATATATATATATATATATATATATATATATATATATATATATATATATATATATATATATATATATATATATATATATATATATATATATATATATATATATATATATATATATATGTATATATGTGTGTGATGTTGTTTTAATGCAGCTGGCAATATAGACAGTTAATCCTTAAACCATAAGCAATGGTTGTACTGCTGTTATTCGTTTTTGCACTTCCCAGGAGGCACGTGCAGCTTGAAGATATGCTACGGACGCGAGTAACACTACCTCCGCAACGCTCTACGATACTATTAGTACCGGTAATTATGGTGTAAAGTGGATTCCGAACCACTACAAACATCCATGGCACAGCCGGGATTCGAAGGAGCGCCAGTCACTCCGACATCAGGCCCTATATATATATAATTATTTAGTTTTAATTAACGACTGAGAGTATGCTATTTATAATTAGTATAATTTAGTGTTTTTATTTTGTAAATATTTCTTTTAAAACTGAATAAGAATTGAATTACGAGATAAGAATCTGGCTTAAAGAATTAAATAAAGGGTTTTGAAATTGAATATCATGATTTTCAAATGGTTTCCCAAATTTATAAATAACTAAAAATTTAGCATCAAATAATATGTACAGGAGACTTATAGATGGATGCAAAATTTAACAATATTAAATTTATAAATACTTCACGGAAAGAATTTCTGACTTTTAATTTGAAATCAATAAGGATTCTTAATTCCTGGCTAGTTTCTGCCGCCATGTAACAAAATATAAAACATATTTTTTATGTATATGTGAATTAATTATTAAAAGAAACAAAAAGAGAATTATGATATACAATATATTGTACCGGAATATATTTTTGTTTTTACGAGTCAAGAAAATATTCCTTATGCTGCAAAAGGCAATTTCTATGCATTGAGTTAATGAGAAACATTTGTCCGTTTCTGAAGACATATTATAACACGTAGGTTATCATTTCATCCCTCAGTTTTCAGTTACATATTATTATTTAGTTTTATTTAAAGACTGATAGTGTGTTATTTCTAATAAGAATAATTTAGTGTTTTTAGCACGCAAATGCTAATTTCGAGACTTATTAGAATTTAATTACGAAATAGGAATCTTGATTATGGTAGTAAATAAATAGCTTTCAAATTGAGTATTATGATCTCCAAATGGATTCCCTAACATAAGTACATGTTAGGGAAGTACATATAAGAATAATATGTATATATTATATAATAAGTACATATAAGAAAAACACTAATAGCTCCCTAAAAAAGGTGAACAGGTACAGCACTTATTTTATATTTTTTTAAAACACAATTACATAAAAAGTTCATTATTTAATAATTTAGGTTCTTCCGATTTTAAGTTAGGACACAAATCGGTACAGGTATAAATTTCCAGAAATTATGTCAGCAGTTCTAGCACAGCAGATGCTTCGTTGATTATTTAATTAAAAATATTTATAGATAGACCATACTATGTGAAAAATTAACTAATTTAATGTAATTTCTAATATATAAATAACTACAAACGTAATAACACATAATATATGCAAAAAAACTTATAGACGGACACAGAATTTAGCAAGAAATTTCAAAATAATTCCCTTCTTTGTGAATAATTCCTAACTTATAATTTAAAATTATTTAGGGTTCGAAATTCTTGTTAAATTTCTGTCATCAAGTAGCTAAATATACATATTTTATACATATATATAAATTATAATATAACAAACATATTAATAATACATATTTTATATGTATATATAAATTACATATTAATAATACATATTTTTAATATATATATAAATTAATAATTAAAACAACTATAAAGTGTCTTATTATGTACAATATACCGTATCAGAATATATTTTTGTTTTTAAGAACTGAAGCAAAAATCCTTATGTTGCAAAAAGCAATTTCTATGCATTCAGTTAATGAGAAACATTTGTCCGTTTTTGGAAGACATCAAAACCATCAATAAATGCGAAAGTTCTCAAAGAAATTAGCATGCAAAGTGCAAGAAGCGAACCTCAGGTGTACGTGCCTCAGACATCAGAAAATAAAAATAAAAAAGTTCACCATATTCCAACCAAACATGAGAGCATGAAGAAATGGCTAAGAAAATATTTGCATAAGTTCCACTCTAAATCGGAAAGAGGAGTTTGCTGTTACACTGCTTGAAATAAAAGCCTGTGGGGGTCAAGAAAAAGAAATACAGTAAACTTTTAAGAAAACCAGAAATATGTGATGTTTTTAACACAGGAAGTTTGGAAGTTTCTTTGAAAAAAAAAAAAAAAAAAGAGGAAAAAAAAAGGATAAAATATCGTGTCTAGTGTTTCAATATATTTTCTTGGTTTTGAAAAAAAAATTCTGAAGTTTAAAATTCGCTAAGTATTGATGAAAGAAAGCTTTACATAAAAATCATTTTAAATTTATTTTTTATTTATTTGTTAAGTTAAACTGTGTAGTTGAATATTTAGCAAGGGTTTCTGGAAATATTAATTTTTTGAGATTTAGTTGAATATTGTCTTTATATAAATGCTTTTTTTTTTCAAATACTGCACCATGAAATTGTATTGCTACTTGGAATTTTAAAAGTATATAAACTTTTAAAGTAGAAATACTTTTTTCAAATTTTGTATACATTAAATTTAAGAATTATTTTAACCAGATTTGAACAATTTAAGTTATATAAATATTAGTAGGAATAGTTTAACATAATGTCACAATATTTTAAAATATTTAAGTGTTAAAACATATTTTAAAGTTTGATGTATAGAAAAACGGTAAAGGTATATAATTTTAAATATAATAAATTATAATTGTATATCATTATTATGAAAATGATTTAGCAGCAAATAATATATACTAGAAAACTTATAGACGGATAGAGAATTCAACAATAATAAATTTCAACATAAATCTTCTTAGTAAAGAGTTTCAGATTTTTCATTTAAAACCATTCATGATTCGTCATTCTTGGTAAATTTCTATCGCCATGTATCAAATTATATTATATATTTTATATGTATATGTAAATAATTATTAAATGAAATAAAAAAGTGGATGATGGTATACAATATACCGTACCAAAATATGTTTTTGATTTTACGACTCAGGCAACATAATTATGTTGCAAAAGGCAATTTCTATGCATTGAGTTAATGAGAAACATTTGTCCATTTTTGAAAGACATCAAAAACATCAATAAATGCTAAAGTTCTCAAAGAAATTACCATGCAAAGAGCAAGAAACGAACCTCAGGTGTACGTGCTTCAGACATCAGAAAATAAAAAATAAAAAGTTCGCCATATTCCAACCAAACATGAGAGCATCAAGAAATGGCTAAGAAAATATTTGCATAAGTTCCACTCTAAATCGGAAAGAGGAGTTTGCTGTTACACTGCTTGAAATAAAACCCTGTAGGGGTCAAGAAAAAGAAATACAGTAAACTTTTAAGAAAACCAGAAATATGTGATGGTTTTAACACAGGAAGTTTGGAAGTTTTTTGAGAAAAAAGAAGAAAATAAAAAAGGATAAAATATCGTGGGTCGCTCTAGTGTTTGAATATATTTACTTGCTTTGAAAAAATAAATCCTCAAGTTTAAAACTCGCTGAGTATTGATGAAAGAAAGCTTTACATAAAAATTATTTTAAAGTTATTTTAATTTATTTTTCAAATTAGACTAAGTAGATGAATATATTGCAGGGTTTCTGGAAATATTAGGTTTTGAGATTTAGTTGAACATTGTCGTTTTATTTATTATTTTTTTAAAAATAGTGTGCCATGAAATTGTATTGCAAGTTGGAGTTTTAAAGGTATACGAACTTTTAAAATAAGAAATTATTCATTTTTAATTTTTTTTACTCTCAATTGAATCCTAAAATAGATAAATAACTAAACATGTAAACACTACTTAATGTAAAGAAAATACCTAATGGACATTTAGCACTACCTACAAAAAACTTATAGATGGATATATAATTTAACAATAATAAATTTCAAAATATCACTCTACTTAATACATAGTTCCTGACTATTAATTTAAAATTATTTCCTATTCGATATTGCAGGTAAGTTTCTGTCGCCATGCAACAAAATATAATGCATATCTTATAAGTAAAGGAAAAAAGAATTTTGATTACAAAATTATCTTCAAACATATTATAATGATCTCCAAATGGAACTCAATATATATAAATATATTAATCTAAAAATTTAACAACACATAATATGTACAAGAAAACCTATACGTGAATACAGAATTTAACAATAATAAATTTCAAATTGTCTGATTAGTACAGAATTCCTTATTTTTAATTTAAAATCATTGAGGGTTCCTAAATTCCGGTAAATTTCTGTCGCCATATAACTAAATATAAGACATATCTTATATGTATATCTAAATTAATAATTAAAACAAATATAAAATGAAATATTGTATACAATATACCGTACCAGAATATATTTTTATTTTTACGAACTCAAGCAAAGATCCTTATGTTGCAAAAGACAATTTCTATGCACTGAGTTAATGAGAAACATTTGTCCGTTTCTGAAGACATCAAAAACATCAATAAATGCGAAAGTTCTCAAAGAAATTAGCATGCAAAGAGCAAGAAGCGAACCTCAGGTGTACGTGCTTCAGACACCAGAAAATAAAAATAAAAAAAGTTCACCATATTCCAACCAAACATGAGAGCATGAAGAAATGGCTAAGAAAATATTTGCATAAGTTCCACTCTAAATCGGAAAGAGGAGTTTGCTGTTACACTGCTTGAAATAAAAGCCTGTGGGGGGTCGAGAAAAAGAAATACAGTAAACTTTTAAGAAAACCAGAAATATGTGATGTTTTTAACACAGGAAGTTTGGAAGTTTTTTGCAGAAAAAGAAGAAAATAAAAAAGGATAAAATATCGTAGGTCATCTAGTGTTTGAATATATTTTCTTGGTTTTGAAAAAATAAATCCTTAAGTTTTAAAATTCGCTGAGTATTGATGAAAAAAAGCTTTACATAAAAATCATTTTAAATTTATTTTTATTTATCTGTTTACTTAAACTGTGTAGTTGAATATATTTCAAGGGTTTCTGGAAATATTAGTTTTTGAGATTTCGTTGAATATTGCCGTTATATAAATGCATTTTTTCCAAATGCTGCGTCATGAAATTATAATGCACGTTGTAGTTTGAAAAGTATAGAAACTTTTAAAGTAGAAAATATTTTTTTAAAACTTTTTTATACAATTTAAGAATTATTTATAACTAGCTTTAAAAATTTAATTCAAATAATTATTCATATACTTAAAAATAATGTTAAAATATTTAAGGAATAAAAATGATTTCAAAGCAAGATATATGAAAAAACAGTACTATTTTATATATATAAATGTAATAAAATTAATTTTACGCTAATAAAATATGTTATTCGTATGCAAAGTAGAATAACCTAAATAATGACAGTAAAATTTATCAATTCATTTATATATAAACGAATAAATATACTTCGTTCTATAGATCTTAGCATCATAGGAAGAAATAAATGAAAATAGTATTCATAAATAATGTCAAAATATTTAAAAATATTTAAGTCATAAAAATGATTTGAAAACATGATGCATGATAAAACTTTACAAGTGTTTTTTTAAAATATAATAAATTGAAATAGTTTAACATTATTATAAAATAAGTTAATAACATTAAAAGTAAAATAACCTAAATAACAACATTAAAACTTATCCTTTCATTTATATCAAAACGAATAAATACACTTTGTTCTATATATGTCAGTATTATATGAAGACAGTATATATCACAAGAAAATTTCTTAATTGTGCCAAATAAATAATAATTAAATATTAATTTATGCTGTAAAGTGTTCTGAAAATTGATAAACTAAATATTGCTGTTTAGAGCTGAAACATAATTATTATTTCTAAACAAACACAGTAAAATTTTTAAAAAATGGCAGGATTTCAAGAATCTTTAATAACAATAGCTGTGTACTCAAAAAAGCTTTGCTTTTATCCTCTTTTACCATGAAAAGGAGGACCAATATTATTTCAGATTAATTGGAATAAATTATATGAATAAAGCTTAAGTCCTTTAGTTAATGAAGAAAGAGAAACTCGGTTAGATTGAAATTAAAGAGAAAGAAAAACTTATAATGAGCAACATAGATTTTATGCAATGTATGAAGTAAATTTTCTTAAGATAAATCTTTCTTGAAGACCAGTTCATCTTTTTTGCTTTTCAGTCATTACAAAAATTTAAAAAAAATGCTTATGAAAAGAAGTTAAAAGAAATTGAACGAGTTATTTAAGTGACTAGAGATCTGGAGAATCAATTGGGGTTTCTTACATTCTTAGCATAAGTATTATCACTTACCATTAAGAAGTACTCTTTGTACAATTATTTATACATAATGTCCTGAATAATTTAGATTTTAACTTTGTACAATTATTTAAACAAAATTTCTAGAATAATTTACATTTTATCGTATGTGTACAATTATTTATACAAAATGTCCAGAATAATTTAAATTTTATCGTATTTGGATGATTTTTGTACTTCATATTCTTTTTTTTTTAATATTGTTGTGATCGTAATGTAAATGAAGTCTGATTCTTCTAAATATTATTTGGTGATGAATAAATTAATTAGAATTATTAGCAAAAAAACGATTCCTAATTTTAAATAATAAGACATTTTTGAATATTGCTGCAACAATATAGAAATATAAAAAGTGAAAATGAAAGCAATTGTGTAATTTTTTAAATTAATTAATGTGAGAAGATAATAATAGTGTTGATAGCAATATTTTTTTAAAAAATAATTTCTTATTAAATATAAAGTTAATCATTGACAGTAAAAATTAATAGAATTATAATTTCACTGTATTATAAATATAAGATTTTCATTAACACCCGCACTTTGTCATTTGTATAAGGTTTTAACTGTAAGAAAAGTAAGGCCTTGCAAAAGTAATAATGGTTGCAGAATATATTATCATTTTAAATATGAATGTAAAGTACAGCTAAAATGAAAAAGTGTCCCGATTTGGAACAATATATATATTGATATATATATATAGATATATACTATATATTGTTCCTGCAAACAAAACAAATTATTATATTTTCTAAACTATCAAAACACACAAAATTGTGTAGTCTATCTTACTTGCCTCGTTCGATTTTAAGTAAAATATTTATTAAAATAAATAGCGTCGCGTGAAACGTTAAAATTTAATGTTTAACGTAAGTAACGTTTTCGTTAACATTCAACGTTTAAAGTAACGTAACGATTAAGTTAACGTTTAATTAATTATTATTAAATAGATAACAAATAAATAACATTATTTTAATTTAATGTTAACGTAAAATAAAAATAAAACGTTAACGTTATTTATTTAACAAATTAAACGTTGATGTTACATTAGCGTATAACGTTTAATTTTATGAATTTAATGTCTCTTCAGGACCTGATGGCAGAGTGACTAGCTCTCTGGTGCTGCGTGCCACAGGTTTAGGGTTCAATTAGCAGTGGTATCATAAATGTATAAAATGGTTCAGAATCCGTTTTAAATCGTAGGTCCCGATATAATATGACTGTAGAGCGTAGAGCTGACGACTCTATCCCGTAAAAAGAAAATGTCTCTTGTCTCGAAACCTGCCGATAGGCAGACAGCCTTGACCCACTCTGAGCTGTAGTACGAGGGAGCTAGTTTGCCAATGTCTGTTCAATTGACAACACTCATATGATTAATAAACATACCAAAAAATTAGAAATAATTATTAGACTAAAGATTTCTAATTAGAATGAATTCCATTTCCTTATTTCAAAAGTTAATTTCATTTAAAAAGCCACATACTATTAAAAATATTTAATTAAGTTATCATCAAAATATTATGAATTGTTAATTAGAAACATTTTAAGTGAATATATATTTGAAGTCTATTTTGTACATAATAAATTCTCTTTTTTAATTAAATAAGGCAACAGTGTTAAATTATAATGTAAAAGTATACACTTGATAAGATCTTTCAAAAATTATAACTTTATTATTTAATGTATTAAAAACGTTTCCTGTCCCTTGCAGAAAATTCTAATATGCAAGAATGTATAAAACGCTTGCATGAAAAATATCTACCTCTTAAAAACAGGTTAAGAATTTTTGCATCAGCCTAGAGTTGAAGAGTTTAATTAATTAGTTCGTCTAATTAGATTTGTGTTTCTAATTAAATCTTGTCTGTAATGAGACAAATGAAGTGTTTTGAAATTAATTAAATTGCTAAATTTGATTTCAGAAGGATTAAATTAAATGATTTTTTTTATAATCTCGAAATAATTATGCTAGCATAGAGAGGCTATTACGAAATGTCATGAATTTTTTTTAATATATTTTTAGTATATAAAACTAATAATCTGGAAGAATTTAAATGGTATTTCGAAACTAATGAAGAAATTTTTCAAATTTATTTAGTAATTAACTTACAAAGACGCGAGTAATGTTTTTAAAAAAAGTGTATATTAGTTTATAAAGGAAAAGTTTCGTTGTTAAATTGCTACTTCAGTTTTGACATATACGAATGAAATAAATTTTTTTCAAATGCTTAATTTTTGTGTATATTAATAAAAAACAATTGCTTCATATCAATATAATCTTACATTAAGATATTTTTTTTTTAATATTATAAATTTAATATATAACATTTGTGCGTCTAGACTAAAGGTGGGACATTAGGCATTTGACCTCTAAATGACATTGATTTAAAATTATAAAAAATAAAAACAAATATTCTGGTTTTTCTTATATTGTATAAATATAATGATTTTCAAAACATACTTATATAAAATATAAAATAAGTAAAAAGTTAGTTTTTATTCAAATTTAATTAAATTAAATTAAAAAAAATCAATTATTTAATACAGAATATTAAAAAGTGAAATTATTTTTACAGAATTTAAAGGAAATTAGAGCTGTGACGAAACAGAGAGGATATAATATAAAAATATAACATTTTCAAACATTTACTCTGTAGATTGAAATTTTACAAATATAAAATTTAATGAAAAAAAACTGCATTCATGAGGATGAGTTTGTACTGCCCGCTCAAGAAGTAACCCAAAATTATTTATTATATATATATTTTTCATTTCCTTATGTATAAAAAATATATATATATAAAAAAAAAAAAAAAACTACACACAGAATATGATGTTTGATATGAACTAAATTTAATCAATGTTTTATATCCTTACCTATAAATATTTGTTCACAAATATTAGTTGATCCAAACTGGCTAGAGTATTTTAGTGCATCATCTAGAAATAACATCTACGAGCACGTATAGAGCAATTTGAAACGAGACCATGTTTGGAAAACAATATTTTAGAAGTAAACATTTACAATCAATTGCAATCAGGCTAACACATTTTTAACAAAGATTCAATTTTTCTAGTTAGCAATAAAATGGAAAACATTGATTAAAATACTTTTATAATATTTAAATGTTTTGTTCTTATTAAATGTATGACGGATTAAATTCAATGTTTTAATATTTAATCAAAACTAAAAATCTTCTTAAATCATACCAGATACGTTTTTCTATTAAGATGAACATAAAACTATGAAGACCGTAATAAAACTCTGTAAATGCACATTACCTGCATATATATGTTATACAAATATTATTTCCATATTGTATCCAATTATTCTATAAAAATGGCATTGTGAGTACATTATATAGATACCAAGTAATGTTTGTTGCATATATAATGTATGCACAAGTTCTTTGTTGTTATAACAAATTACTTTCTCGTGATGTTTCGAAAACGATATTTTAGAAATAAACAATTACGTAGAATGGAATCCTGCTATTTTTTGACAAAATCTGTCATTTTCTAGTTAGCATTAAAATGGAAAGCATTGATTAAAATATTTTTCTTATTAAACATATGATGGATTAAATTCTATGTTTTAATATTTAATCAAAACCAGAAATCTTTCTAAAAATTACCAATTTTTTTTTATTATGATTAACATGTAAATATGCAGACCATAATAAAACTTTGTAAAATCACATTACGTACATTTATATGTTATTCAAATATTATTTAAATATTGTATAGGATTCTTCTATAAAAATACCATCATGAGTGCATTATACAGAGAGCAAGTAATGTTTATTGCATATATAATGTATGCACAAGTTCTTTGTTCATATATTATATATGCCATCAGGATAACACATTTTTGACAAAATTTCTAATTTTCTAGTTACCAATAAAAGGGAAAACGATTACAATACTTTTCTAATATTTAAATGTTTACTTCTTATTAAATGTATGACGAATTAAATTCCCCGTTTTAATATGAAATCAAAACTAGAAATATTTATAAAAAAATCCCTGTTAATTTATTTATTAAGTTTAACATATAACTTTGTTGGAGCACATTACGTGCATTTATATGATATTCATATATTATTTACATATTGTATCCGATTATTCTATAAAAAGACTATTATTAGTACATTATACAGAAGCAAAGCAATGTTTATTTCATGTATAATATATGCACAAGTTCTTTGTTCACATAAAAGTACTTTCTCGTGTCGTATGGATACATTTACGGAGGTCACCAGTGCATCCATTACTATTAAATGCATGATGGATTAAATTCCCTGTTTTAAAATTTAATCAAAACCAGCAATCTTTCTAAAAAATACCAGTTATTATTTTTTTATGAAAATTGATATAAATATGACTACCGTAATAAAACTTTGTATGTGCATTTAAATGTTATCGAAATATTATTTACATATTGTGTCCGATTATTCTACCATTATACAGATGCCAAGTAATGTATATTGCATATATAATATATGCACAAGTTCTTTGTCCATATAACAAAGTACTTTCTCGTGACATATGGAGACATTTGCAAAGGTTACTAGTGCATCCATTACTATTATGTTATAAACAGGTTTTCAAAGAGTGTTTTCCAGGCTGTCTCAGTCTAGTTTCATGCATTTAATTATCATAAATATCATTGCCAGTATCGCGAATTAGCGAGGCGCAAAATTCCTCCGTACAGAAAACACGAGAGGGAAAGCTCTCTCACGTTTTGCATGTTATTTGAAGCCATCCATAACAAGGATAAAAGAGCTGACAGCCGCAGCTGATATTGAGCGCATATATTAAAGTTGAAACTATTGATACTGTGGTCTGGAATACGTCGGAACCCATGTTCAGGAGAACGGTTCTGCTTTTTGCTAACTGGGCAAAAATAGGAGTTGCATACTTATTTTTTTTTATTTGCACGTATAATTTCCAGGACTTTTTTTCCAAGCGCAATCTATCAATTTCCATTTTTTTATAGAAAAATATAACTGAATTGATAGGTTATCTCATTTTAATAGAAACTAAGGCATATGGGAATATAAATTGAAAACAAATTTATTTAAGCTCTATTGAGTTAATATGTAAAAGCATGAAAACCAATTTCTATAGATTAACGTTTTCATAAAAAAAAAAAAATGAATGTAAGTTAGTTAACACAAGTTTAAAAATCTAAGGAACAACGTCAAATAGCGATGAATAGAGATAACATCTAAGAGTATGTATAGAGCAATTTGAAATGAGAGTATGTTAGGAAAACAATGTTTTAGAAATAAGCCTTTAAGTAGATTTGGAACCTGCTATCAGGCTAACATATTTTTGGCAAAGATTATAATTTTCTAATTATAAACAAAACGGAAAACATTGATTAGAATACTTTTTCTAATATTTAAATGCTTACTTCTTATTACACGTATTATGTATTAAATTCATTGCTTCAATATTTAATCAAAACCAAAAAACTTTCTAAAAAATACCAGTTTTTTTATTAATATTATCTTATAATTATGAGCACCATAAAAATCTTGGTTGGAGTATATTACGTGAATTTATATGTTATTCAAATATTATTTACATATTGTATCTTATTATTCTATAAAAATACTATTATGAGTACGTTATACAGATGCCAAGTAATATTTACTGCAGATATAATATATGTACTTGTTTTCTCATATAAAAAAGTACTTTCTCGTGATGTATGGAGATATTTGCAAAGGTTACCAGTGCATTACCAGTACCTATTATAGATTAAATTCCCTATTTTAAAATTTAATCAAAACCAGAAATCTTTCTAAAAAATACCAGTTATTATTTTTTTATTAAAGTTAATGTAAACATGATGACCATAATAAAACTTTGTATGAGCATTTAAAAGTTATCGAAATATTATTTACATATTATATAAGATTATTCTATAAAAATACCATTATACAGATGCCAAGCAATGTTTATTGCATGTATAATATATGCTCAAGTTCTTTGTCCATATAACAAAGTACTTTCTCGTGACGTATGGAGACATTTGCAAAGGTTACCAGTGCATGCATTACTATTATGTTATAAACAGGTTTTAAAGAGTGTTTTCCATGATGTCTCAGTCTAGTTTCATGCATTTAATTATCATAAATATCATTGCCAGTATCGCGAATTAGCGAGGCGCAAAATTCCTCCGTCCACCAACCTCCGTACAGAAAACACGAGAGGGAAAGCTCTCTCAACGTTTTGCATGTTATTTGAAGCCATCCATAACAAGGATAAAAGAGCTGACAGCCGCAGCTGATATTGAGCGCATATATTAAAGTTAAAACTATTGATACTGAGGTCTGGAATATGTCGGAAACTATGTACAAGAGAACTGTTCTGCTTTTTGCTAACTGAGCAAAAATAGGAGTTGAATACTTTTTTTTTTTATTTTCTCATATAATTTCAAGAATTTTTTTTTGAGCAGAAACTATCAATCTGCATTTTTTTATAGAAAAATATAGCTGAATTGATCGGTTATCACATTTTAATAGTAACTAAGGTATGTGGAAATAAAAATACATAAACACTATTGAGTTATTATCTAAAGGCATGAAAACCAATTTCTATAGATTATCGGTTTTATAAAAAAAAATTTGAATGTAAATTTGTTAACACAAGTTTAAAAATCTAAGGAACAACGTCAAATAGCGATGAATAGAGATAACATCTACGAGTATGTATAAGAGTAATTTGAAACAAGAGCATGTTTGGAAAACAATGTTTTAGAAATAAACATTTACGCAGATTGGGATCCCGCAATCAGGCTAATATTTGACAAAATTTCTAATTTTCTAGACAGCAATAAAATGGAAAACATTGATTAAAATACTTTTTTTACATTTAAATGTTTACTTTCTATTAAATGTAGGATGGATTAAATCCAATGTTTTGATATTTAATCAAAACCAATAACTTTTCTAAAAAATGTCACTTCATTTTTTTTATTAAGATTAGCATATAACTGTGACGATAGTAATAATCCTTTGTACGTGTATTTATATGCTATTCAAATATTATTTACATGTTGCATCCAATTATTCTATAAAAATACCATTATGAGTACATTATACAGATGTCAAATAATGTTAATTGCATATATAATATATGCACAAGGTCTTTGTTTATGTAACAAAGTATTTTCTGGTAATGGATGGAGACATTTGCAAAGGTTACCAGTGCATCCATTACTATTATGTTATAAACTGGTTTTAAAGAGTGTTTTCCATGCTGTCTCAGTCTAGTTTCATGCATTTAATAATCATAAATATCATTGCCAATATCGTGAATTAGCGAGGCGCAAAATTCCTCCATCCACCACCTTCCGTTCAGAAAACACGAAAGTTCTCTCAACGTTTTGCATGTTATTTGAAGCCATCCATAACAAGGATAAAAGAGCTGACAGCCACAGCTGATAGTGAACGCATATATTAAAGTTAAAACTATTGATACTGAGGTCTGGAATATGTACGGACCCATGTACAAGAGAACGGTTCTGCGTTTTGCTAACTGAGCAAAATAGGAGTTCAATACTTTTTTTTTTGTTTACTGATATAATTTCCAGGATTTTTTTTCAAGCACAATCGATCAATCTGCATTTTTCTTATGTAGAAATATGACTGAACTGATAGGACGTCACATTTTAATAATAACTAAAAAATATGGGAATGAAGATTGCAACTAAATTCGCAGAAATAATAATTTTCAGGATGTTTTTTCAAGCACAATATATCAATCTTCATTTTTCTGGAAAAGATATATCTGAATTCATAATCACATTTTATCACATTTTAACGCACATATATCCCATTTTAATAGTAACTAAGAAATATGGTAATAGAGATTGAAAATAAGTTCTCATAAATAATAATTTGCAGAATTTTTTTCAAGCACAATCTATCAATTTGTGAATATATATTTTTTTAAAAATAGCTGAATTGATAGGATATCACATTTTAATAGTAACTAAGAAATGTGGGAATGAAGATTGAAACTAAATTCGCGGTTTTTTTTTCTTCAAGCACAATCCATCTATCTGCATTTTTTTAGAAAATATAGTTGAATTGATAGTTTATCACATTTTAATAGCAACTAATGTAAATAAGATTAAATATTGAAAATAAATTGACAGATATAATAATTTCCAGGATTTTTTTTTCCAGCGCAATTTATCAGTCTACATTTTTTTAGAAAATATAGCTGAATTGATTGATTATCACATTTTAATAGTAACTAAGGTATGTGGGAATGAAGATTAAAAATGAATTCACATAAACACTATTGAGTTAGTATCTAAAAGCACGAAAATCATTTTCTATAAAATAGAATAAAATAAATTTCAAATAAATAAAATTCAAAAAATAAATTTCTAAAGTAGAAGTTGCATACTTATTTTTTTTATTTGATTTTTCAAGCACAATCCATCAATCTGCATTTTTTTTTGAAAAAATATATCTGAATTGATAGGTTGTCACATTTTAATAGTAACTAAGGTATATTGAAATAAATATGAAATAAATTTACATAAGCACTATCGAATATACATCTAAAAGCGTGAAAATCAATTTCTATAGATTGTCGATGTTATAAAAAAAGCAATATAAATTTGTAAATGCGATTTTAAAAATCTAAGGAACAACATCAAATAGCGATGAATTGTAGCTGAAAAATATATTTATTTGCAGAAAAATGAATTTTTTTAAGGGACGAAAAATCAATACCTGTAAATTCGTTTCTACATAAAAGTCAGCAATAATTTGGTAAAGAAGATAGATAAAATCAACATTAAACTATTATAGGATCACTTAATTTGAGATAACACTTAAAAATGGAGTTACACATGCATTAAAATTTTATTATAGCAATGATCTAATGGATATGTTTATGTCTCTTAATGCTCTTAAATATTCAATTAAATGAGCATTTAATCAATATTTTATAAAACATTCTTGGTAACTTATTTGAAATAAATTAAATTTATTTAAAATTACTTTAAAATTAATTTTAAATATTTCATACCATTCATTAATTTATGAAAAAAATTTATTGAATTTAGGATAATTACCTTTAATTCCAAACAAAAGGCATATCATCATTTTTAAGTTATATTAAACATTAACAATTTTATATAACATAAAACATATATCTAACATAAACAATTTTGTATATAATAAAACTATTATGGTCCTTAATTTGGCAAACTTATATAATTATTATTAATTACCTTATACAATAAAATCGTACTAAAATATATTTCAATAAAAGTAATAATTAATTAATTTGCAAGCTAAAACTCATACTACATATACTGTGAAAATGTTTAAACACGAGGACTTTTCAAAAGAACCATTTTGAAATAACATTCATAAATCTTTATGTAGCTATTTAACTGCAGAATTGTCAAATTTATAATTACCTCTCTATTATAGTTAGAGTAATATTGTTAAAACATTGATGCATATAAATTATATAACTGAAAGTAGTTAAAGTGATATATTCTTTACCTGAGAGTCGTATATTATCTGTCTAATAATTTGGGTGAACTAGTTGAAATAAAAATTCTATATCGATAAATTATAAAATACTGCTCGAATAATTTTCTCATTTTATTTTCGATTTTTCAAATAAAAACCGTTTATTTTTCATGGTTTGGTTCATAAAATTATACAAAATAAAATGAATTTGATAAATTATTCTTCTCTTTAAAATTTTATTGATAAAATGCTTCTATGAAAATTATACAAAAATGCCTTAAGTAATCCGAACTACTTATCTGTAACTTCAGAACTATAAAATTTATTTATAAGTAATTAAGTTTTAATTCTAAAATCAAAGGAAAATGTATGTTGTTGTTTAGAATTATTTAATTAATTATTTTTTTCTTAAGAGCTAAAGATGATTATATAACCCTTGCAAAAATATTTAATGGTCTTACAAATATTTTTTCAACGAAATATTTAATATGTCCTGTGTTATTAATAGTTTGTATATTTTCAATCCTTTAAAAAATAAATGCCGTAGGATAAAATGATACAACAAATTAATATGCATCTCATAGTATAATAGACTTGTTATTATACTAGAGATTGTGAGACCGTTGAGTTTTTCAATGATTTAAATGAGATCTGAAAATATCGATAGGTTACCTTTAATGGATAGATTGTAATGAAATGAGCTCTTTGCTTTTTATTTTTTTTTTTTTACCTTTTCCTAATGGAGATTTATTTTTATTTGTCCAATATAGTTTGGACCTTCCTGTTATTTATTATTATGTGAAAATTTTATTTTGATTTTAACTTAAAACAATTTGTATTTGCCAGATTAAAAATTCTGAAATTTTGAATTACTTCATTATAATATTGTAAACCTAATTTAAGAATAATAAAACTGATAATAATAACAGAAGGAGGTAACACTGAGAATTCAAAACTAAAATAATTAATAGTTAATAAGGAATAAGAAGAATTAAAGAATAATAACACTTAAGTATAATAACCTAGAGAATAATAACACTGAGTTTTATTTTTTTCGCTGTAGCCCTCATTCGTCCAGATGGAAAAGTCGCTGACCCCCACTGGCAAGAGAGCAGCACGGCCGGTATCCGGCACAGGTCTCTGGAAGACGCTCCCGGATACGTGCCCCTGAAGACTTTATAGACCCGGACGACTCCACCACGGGCAAGAGTCACATCTCACCGACCTTTGACGAGAGCACAGCCCGGGGTGTCACGACCCAACTTGGGCAGACAGCCTACTTGCACTGCATTGTCAACAACCTTGGTGACAAAACGGTGAGACTTCATTAGCACATTATTTTTATTTATTTCTATTGACACAATGATTAACATCATATTTGACATATTTGACAACATTTTTTATTTACTTCTATTTACATGATTCTCAACATATTGATATATTGACTACAGCTAAAAAATTATATTTCTTTTTATATGACTATCTTTGAAAAAAACGACGAGATTACATTAATATTTCTTTTTAATATTATTCATGCAATTGCTAATACTATCTTTGATGAAATAATTTCACATGCATACAAAATATATTCATTTCTTCAACTACAATTACTAGAAAATTTTCTGTTAAATAACAAGAGGTAGAGATGTGTTTTGAATAGCAAGTTGAGTAGAAAAACAGGTGTTCAAATCCTTACAGGTCATAATAAATCCAAAATCTTCCAAGTCCACGTAGGCATGGGCTCGATAAAATCGTAGTCCATTAAAAATATTTCACTTGGAATGAAGAGGAGAGTTCGAAACCTCTGAATTATATCCTTAAGGTTTTGTGCTCATAATTGTGTCATTAAATGTGAGGAAAGTGGTTGCTGACGATACTCGGGATGCATCTTGAATAATGCTGAATCTGCTACACCCCTTAATTTTTATTGGGGAATTACGTTAAAACAAAGGGGTAGGCATTCAAAATTTAACAATATATAAAATAATAAATATTGTTTTATTAGATATACCAGGCATTCGGCAATTTAACTATCAACAATTTCATTTCTCAATTACACTAAACAACAGAAATAGCAATACAAATTTCTAAGAATCAAACTGATCGCACATTTATTGCAACATTGGATAATTAAAAGTAACATTTAAAATGTAATAGTTTTGTATTATATTTTAATGTACAATTATACTTAAAAGAGTGAATTAACAACTTCTACATATATCTTATTTATTTAAAAAAGATTCAAACAATAATATAGAAAGAAAATATATGGTGATGACTGATACTGCAAGCTTGATTACTACATGATGCTTTTTATAAGCATGGAAGCCTTACATTAAAATTTAGAACAGCTAATCTGAATCCAATCTTCAACAGACCTTTAAAAGGGAATATACAATACAAGAAAAACTCCATTTACAAATGAATTGCAATCAATCTAAAAACCAACTTGGCAATCTTTTTGAAAATTGATATATGTTGAAAGTTACCATTGTGCCATATGTGCATATAAGTAAAATTATATGTTATATGTCTATGTATAGATTATTCATAGTTAGCTTCTTGTAGGTATTATACTTTTCTGAATCAGGAATAAAATAGCTAATCAGTTTTTTTTATAGTATATATATATTGATATATATCAGAGAAAGTGTTAAAAGATTTATGCATTTTGCAAAATTTCATTTCTTACCTGCAGATTAAAAGCTTCTAAATCCCCTTTAAGTAAATTTTTAAATAAATATATCTTACAAGAAAGACATTGTTCTCAAATGCTTCCAGACAAAACGGTGAGGAATATCAGCAGGATTAAGCCAGCTCTCCAAAATGGCTTCCTGCATTCGTGGAGGTAATTCCCTCTAGCGTGATTAGTTCCACATCTTAAAGAGTCTTCTGTTCTGTTGAATTTGGAACCAATTAAAATTGCGATTTCGGGATTCAGCCCTTCGTTGCCATTTGTGAAACTCTAAATTCCCTCGATAATCACTGTGAAATTAGAGATACCCTGCAACTCCCCAATGCGCGGTAATTCATAAAAGTTAAAGAGGCGCAGGGCTTAAGACATTTGATAACCACTCAGCCAGTGATATGACCTATAATAATATGTCCTTTTAATGATTGGGATCATTAAACTTAATTATATCGAAACATGACTTGATGCATCTCAACACACGCGCCCTTTCGTGTTATTAAGAATGAATATCTTTGGGTGTTACCCTCATTCATAAGTCTTCCAGCATAGTAAACAAACTGTTAATTAAATGCTGATTGGCTGAACATAAATTACGTATGAACCACGTTGTGAATTTTATGAATACTTATATTGTCGAAGACATTATGCGGATAAACTACTTGGAGTAAGCCGTCAATATGTATATGAATAGCGTGATTATTTTCAGATTTATTTAAAGGATGTACATGTGTTGTTGTAAGGTGGTAATTGAATCAGATTAGTGTTTATTGTATTACAGTGTTTTAAATTTTTCTAATATCTTACCTAATTTATGTATAAATTTTATATATTTTTGCATTTCAGATTTCACATTTATGAAATTTTAAATATTTTGATATTCTCTTCTGTTTTTGTAAAATTTCCCTCAGCGTTCTGCTTTTGAACCTCCAAAAAAGAATTATACGAAATTTTCTTTCCTCCATCATGCGTCAATTCATTTCACCCACATCCTTCCCAAACTGTAAAGAGGCAACTCAGTTATAGGCACAGTGATGTGGTGGGGTGTAGTAGTAGTAGTAGAATCTAATTATTCATATTGCTACCTGAAATTGTATGTATCTTAAAATAATTGATGTTTTTACAAAAAATTTCAAACAGTCACATCATCAGTCAGTCATGTTATTAAAAAATACAAAATAAATATTTTGTCTAAATTATTACCTATAGTAATGTTAAAATATCAAGTTATTATGATGAAGAATTTAGAAGAATTATCTATATATGTATTAAAATAAATTTTTTATTATTGAATTTAGTTAATGAAAACCTCTATTGAAAGTATGCTTTTATAATTAATTTAAAAATTTTATGAATTGATAAATATAAGAATAAAGTAAATCTTAAAAAAATTACAAATAATACAGAATGTAAATTTGCATGCACCTTATATAAACCTGCTTGACTATATAATTCTCTTAGAAATTTCTTATTATAAAAATTTGCTATTTTTTTTTAAATATTCACGATACTTAATTAATTCCTTACAGATTAAAGAAAAAGAGCTATTGTATGTTATGGAAACATTAATGTATACTATCTTAAGCAATTTTACAATAACTAATAAATATTAAAGTAATAAGCTAAAATTATGCATTCCATTCAAAAATAAATATTATTTTCTTCAACGAATAGTAATATTTCTGTTCCTTTATAAGATGTAAATAATATAATTATTTTATAATATTAAAATAATGTAGAAAGTGAACGGAATATTTTATATCTGTACATTATATACATTTATTTCAGTTCATCATTTCTTAACCTGTTTCATTACTTTCGTTACGTATTAATTTATGCTTTCATTTAAGGCATAAATAAATTTATTAATGCATCTATTCATTTATTAATGCATTTATTTATTGCATCATATGAATTTATTTCATTACTTACATTACTTATTTATTAATTACATTAACTTGATATCTCACGATGCTTACATTACATTATTTATACAAAGATAAATAAACAATTCAATATAAAATTTTTGCAAAGTTGAATAATAAATGCTATGTACTATACATATATATTCATTAAATTTAATATACTAAAAATATAATCGGGCAAAGTTTTAAAAATATTTATGTGCCATAAAATAAACATGTTTTATCCTTGTTATGATACGTATTTTATTAATTATAAATTTTGCATCTTTTTTAATTACTGAGTAATTAATAAGTGAATATTTTAATAGCTATGTACACATTCAAGTATTTTCTTTACAATCGATTTAAGCGATTTTTAACTAAACCAATGCGGTCCCAGTCAATAAATTACGTACCGACCATTAAATTATTCCAACACCATGATTCTTAATTAGCAATATATTTTTTATAAGTGATTTCCTCATCAAGCATTTTGAGGGTGCACGTTAATAGCTTTTTATCCTAAAAATGCTGAAACCCGTTATGCATCCATTAATCACTAACTGATTTCACTCGCTCATCCATAACTTTATAGCTGGGATAAAATATTAAATACTTGAGGCATCATAACTTCGACTTCAAGTTAAATGAAGCGTGTTTAGCCTCTTCGTGTTTTAAAAATCCCCACGCTTGGCGCTTTTGTACCAAATTAAAATGTATGTGACGTTTAATTAACCAATCAGAGCACCATGTATTTTTGGTGTGTGAATTCAAAAAGAAATTGAAGCCAAACATTGGCGATTTATTCATCTTTATTCTAATCATGCCAATTTATTTGCCAAGTAGATACATTTGAATACCTTCCTAGAATTTTTTAGGCTTTTAAATATTTTAAATATTAATGTAAAAATGAATTTCCATTTAATTTAATTACCATTAATACATTAGTTCTTTCTTGTATTTATAAATCTGATAAATTTTACACTATGTATTTTTGGTGTGTGCGTTTAACAGGAAACTGAAGCCAATCATTGGCGATTAATTTATTTTTTTCGAATCCTGCCAATTTATTTGCCAAATAGATATACATTTAAATAGTTTTTAAAATTTCACTACATTTTAAATATTAATGTAAAAAGGAATTTCCATTTAGTTTAATCACCATTGATGCATTAGTTAATTCTTTCATTTAGAAATCTGTTCAATTTTAATATTATAAACAGTTTTTTTGAATTGCAAAGCAGATAATATTTATTATCTAAAAATCCATTTGATTAATATTTTATGTGATAAATTTTCACTCAATGCTTTATCAAGTCATAATTATTTCATAAATTTATCATTATCTCAAAAAAAATGAATTTACTGAAATGATATTGAGTATTAAATAAAATGCTATTATTTAGTTGCTCTTTACAAAAGATAAAACAGTAATTTCGAATTTAATAAAGTAGTTTGTGTTTAAAAATGTATGTGACGTTTAGTTAACCAATCGGAACACCATGTATTTTTGGTGTGTGAGTTCAGAAAGAAATCGAAGCCAAACATTGGCGGTTTATTTACATTTATTCTAATCATGCCAATTTATTTGCCAAATAGGTACATTTGAATAGTTTTTTAAAATTTCTTTACCTTTTAAATATTTTAATATTAATGTAAAAATGAATTTCCATTTAATTTAATCAGCATTGGTGCATTAGTTATTTCTTCCATTTAGAAATCTGATCAATTGTAATACGATAAACATTTTTTTTTATTTATAAAACAGGAGAAAACATATAAAATGTATTATCTAAAAATTCATTTATTCATATTTTTTGTGATAAATTTCCACTCAATGCTTCATCATGTCATAAGCATTTCATAAATTTATCATTACCTCCCAAAAAATGAATTACTGAAATGATATTAAGTATTAAATAAAATGTTACTGTTTAGTTGCTTTTTATAAAAGATAAAACAATAATTTTGAATTTAATAAAGTAGTTTATATTTCACCTACGTTTTTCCAATAACACATTTATTTTATATTTTTTGATGAAAAAAATTCTTATGCTTCATAAAATAGTATGGAAATGTAATATAGCATATTTTATGTTTGCTAGGCAAAATAGCAATAAAAAAGGAAATAGAGCTTTCTTAAAAATATTTTATTGTGAATATATTTCATGAAATATATGAAACTTATGTTTTTAAATAGGTGTATAAAAGTTGTATGTACTTAATAATTCATTTAGAATTTACAACTTAAAGATTCAGATTCAATACTACATTTTAAATTAAAAACATCATTATATTTCAGTTATTCTTCTAATGTGTTGTTAAGCAAAATATTCTTAAAAAATGTAACAGTTATTAAATAAACATTCATATATATTTATTCATTTTGAACATATTTATATTGCTACACTATTAAATAATTATTATTTCTATTTTTTATATCCTTACGTATAATGCCTCAACATATTTAATAAAGACAAACTAATGTTTTTTTCTAATGTCACCTCACCTATTTTTTTGTTTTTTCACATGTATGCAACATTTAAAGAGTTTTACACACATATTTAAAATATTTTTGCATAAAAACATCTAAAATAGTTTAATTGTTATTCAAGTTCATCTTTATGTGTTCCTGTTGTACCTCAAAAAGGAAGTGAATAATTATGTGTAATTTTTTAAAACAAATTGTTTCTCATTTATTTAATTCGTTTTAAAATTTATGTAAAAAACTACATAAATACTTCTTTAAAAATGAAACAAAAAATAAAGGATGCAATTAAGATGAATTAATTAGTTCCCTTTCTATTTTAAATTAATGTTTATTTAAAATTAAATTATTTTCTTCTTTTCTGCGAACTAACTTTACTATAAAAAATTATAATTAAATAATAACAGAAAGTTTAAATGAATAAATTATGTTATTCATTTAAACTTTCATTTGTTTAAATGTTAACTTTTCAGACATGCAATTTTTAATATCATCTTCTAAAGTGTAACAATAAATATCGCAGCGTTTCTGAATTGATGTCGACTTGATACTAAATATTAATTAATCAAAATATAACTAAAAATAATTATAATTTCTATGTCCAACATTGTCATTATCAATTTAAATATAATCCAAAAAAATTAAGCATACAATTAAAAGCGTAACTGAATTGTTTTGTGTATCTGGCGTTTAATATAATAAGCATTTTAATTTGAATAATCTTTTGTGTTTCTAACAACGTTTTTTGCCTCAAATTTGTTTTGCCGCCAATACCTCTGAAGTTTTGTTAATTTGCATACATTTCAACAGATTTGCATCAAGCATATGTAATATGATTGTTATGTTAGTTATAATGATAAATTTAATTAATACGTACATTTATGCTATAACACACATTCATATGCTCTATTTATTTCATTTATGAAAATTTATAATATAAAATATATGGCATACTATAATGTAAAATATATGATAGTATGATATAAAATATATGACACAATATAATATAAAATATATGACATAGTTTAATATAAGATTTATGGCATATTATAATATAAAATATATGACATATAATATTAATCATTTATAAGAATATAATTATGTATCTCCACAAAATTCACAAATATTATGTAAGTTATAAATTAATAATCGGCGATATTTTATAATATATGACATGCTATAATATAAAATATACGATATACTATAGTATAAAATATATGGTGTACTATAATATAAAATGCATGACATGCTTTAATATAAAATACAATACATAATATAACATAAAATGTATCACATATTTTAATATAAAATATATGACATACTATAACATACATATATAAGACATACTTCAATATAAAATATAATACATACTATAATATAAAATAAATGACATACTATAACATTAATCATCTATAAGAATATATTTTTGTATCTCCCCTAGATTCAAGTATATTAAGTGAGATACACTATGTTAATAAAGTTAAATCGGATTTCCACTGTATACCACAGTTTCCAACTCAGACACCCTACTCAATTCCAATCAGTCATTCATTCTTGACTGAAACCCATTAACCACACATTTCCAGGCTTCACTGCTACCTATATTAACAGTGCCAAATGCGCTGAAATCGGGAAAGAACATGTTATTCGGGTCTTCGTCACTCACGAGCAGGTATTCGCGTGCGACAAGTCCAGAGTTACCAAGTCTAATGTATTAATTATGCAGTTTGTCGCCGCTAATCGCCACTGATTACATTCGCGGGAACCTGTCAGGATTCCTTGGCCATCATCTGGGAGCTGGATATTGGGGAGGTGGGGTTCGAGACCGGGATTATCATAGCGCCCTGGCCTTTAGTGGAGTCGTTGACATATAATAAGATGTAAACATGTGCGAAAGGGGTAATTGACCGTTGCGCTGTCGTACAGTCATGCTTCGTTAAATGATACTTTCACAAGTTGGCATTGATACTATATTTCATCCAGTTGGTGCAAAATGTTTTTGTGTGGGTTGATGTATTTCTATCAATTTTAGTGAAGAGATATCTTACAGGAAGTGGGATGGAGTTAACTATATCTTGTCTTCATGGAGTTTACCATATCTATTTACTATATCTTGTCTTTATAGAGATTACTGTATCTATTTACTATATCTTGTCTTTATGGAGATTACAATATCTTTACCATCTATTTAAAAAACCTTTTTTATTAAATGATCCGTGCTATTTAAAAAGCCTTATGTAGTATGCCACCGACGAACAGTAAAGGAAGGGAATTGCCTTCCGGGGAAAATTGTTTTGGGTTCCGCACTTTATAATAACATACTTTCCTTACCATCAGAAATTGTTGAAGGCTGTTCTATTTTATTTATAATGCAAGTAAATCTAAGAATTACTTTTGGAAAATAATATTAATAATGCATTTATTCATCATTGTCAAAATACTATTTACGAACATTTCAGTATCAGTGATATACAATCTTAATGAGAAAACGGGATCATATATAGTGATTATCATAGTATATCCCTTATATTAGGGGACTAAATGACATATATTAGGATGTAAACGTATGCAAAGTATATATTTATTACAGAATGGTCATATGATAATGGTATCCAAAACAGAGTGTATATTTTATGCAAGGAAAACTCAGTTTTGGCGCAATATAATTTCCATCAAACTATAGCTCCGCAGTTAATGTGTGGTAATTTCGTGCACGTACATAACATCAATTTGACACCTATTTTCACTTAAATAATGTTTCTATACAGAAAATTTACATTACTTGGTTAGAAAATTTATATTATTATACTAGCTTTGTAGATGTATTCTTATGGGCAATACACAAGAAAATACTGCCCATGCAGTCAGGAATATTTTTTATATTATTGATGGAATGTTTGAAAACAAATTAAAAATACTTTTCAGTCAGAACAAATTTTAATTAAAAAATGAACGTTCACTTATTTGCCAGTGACAATAAAGCTGTTAACATTATAGCAATTTTAAAATTAACAAACATTTTAAAAATGTTTTTTATTATAAACCAATTTTAATTAAAAAATAGACGTTCACATATTTGTCAGTGACACTGTGGCTGTTAAAAATGTAACAAATTGAAAAAAAATACAAATTCCAAATTTATTACAATTATAAATTCATATTTATTTCCTGAAATAATTTAAATTCCTTGCATATAGACCACATACTGCATATTGATGAGTAAAATAAATAAAAAATGAAGCTACTAAATATTGAAGGATATTCCACACTGGAACACAATAGTTTTTGAACTCCAAGAATTATTTACACTCCAGAAGTCTCACAATCTTTTGAGACATGTCTACCTGACTGACGCAGTTGAAATAAACCCATATATGGAATCGTAAAGTTCCTGACGCTTGCAGATAAATCCTTTCACTATAACAACACAGATTCTAGGAATTGTATTTCCAACAATAGAAATGGAATCTCCTTACTTTGTGAATGATTGACCGGTATAGAGATTTTATCCCTTTCTTGGAAAAAAAATAAGTGTTGCATGTAAATTCACTATAGTTTTTACGTAATACTGACCCACCATACGTTCTTGCTTTTTTAAAAGATTTATTTCTTTGATTCAGATTTGAAAAATATATTTATTAAGAAGATTATTTTTATTCCTTTTATTTAAATAGTTTCTTTATGGATGAGGTGAAAAAGGTATTTTAAAGCCAGATAAAAATTGCTTGGTAAAACATAAACATTTTTAACATGCAACTTATCGTTCAAGGTTAATATAACAAGTTGTGTGATTCAATGTTTCTTGAATCTATATTCAATGTTTCTTAGTTGCTTGGTTCAATGTTTCTTGAATCATATTCAATGTTTCTTAGTTGCTTGGTTCAATGTTTCTTGAATCACTATTCAATGTTTCTTAGTTGATTGGTTACAATGTTTCTTGAATCACTATTCAATGTTTCTTAATGGTTTGATACAATGTTTCTTGAATCACTATTCAATGTTTCTTAGTGGTTTGATACAATGTTTCTTGAATCTATATTCAATGTTTCTTAGTTGCTTGATCCAATGCTTCCTGAATCACTTCAATGTTTCTTAGTGGTTTGATACAATGTTTCTTGAATCTATATTCAATGTTTCTTAGTTGCTTGATTCAACGTTTCTTGAATTAATATTCAATGTTTCTTAGTGGTTTAATTCAATATTCAAAGTATACTTTGTTTTCATTCCAAGCAGAAATATTCCCAGCTAATATGTTTATATGTAACATAGTAAAATCTCTCATAGTTCAAAAGTGATGCCTGGTAAGCAGCAAAAGATTGTCTGGGGAAAGTATATATGTCGTCAGCTATCATTTTAAATATTACACAACCTTTTTAGAATTTTTTATGGCGTATATCCTTCTTTTTTAATTGGTGACAAATAAAAAAGAGGTAGAATTATAATACATTAGGAAAAGGGGTACATTAGAAATGCCAATGTTAGCTCGAAAATGGCAGGTTACAAAAGATTATGTGATAAAACTATATGCCTTTAGCTATATTTTTATTTAGTACTTGTACGCATTACGTATAGCTGTTATATTTGTAGTGGTTTTATAACCACCTACTTTCTTATAATGGCAACATTGTGCTGTGAGTAGTTGAGGTAGTAGAAAATGCAATATAGACAATGATTTACATTCAAGGAAGGATTTCAAGCGTTTTATTATCGCTTAAGTATTTTATTAGATATATATTTCAAGATTTTCTATCTCGGTAATATACCAGACAGTTTAATATCAATGAAAAATACATAATATCATTTAGATCTCTGCTTTTATTTAACAGTGGCTACAACGTTCGCCACAAATAGATTCAGCGCTGTCCGTTAGCTGCATGAGATATTACGCAGTCATGAGTGTTGCATATATGAGATGATATTATATGCGTAACATAATACTACTAATATTATAACATAAAGTAATATAGTTACATTATACATAATATAACTTAATAGGATAGTAATATTATACATAATATAGCACAATAGCATAGTAATATTATACATAATATGTTACTAATGTACCATTATATAAATATATATGTGCAACAAAATATAACTCCTAAACTTTAAAGAAATATTTTTCAGTTTGAAAGAAATTCTTATTGCAGAATATATTGAATGTTTGTGCATTATTTTTGGATAAAAACCCCACATTTCCTGCTTACATTAATCTCAAAGCTCGTAAGGTATATTTCTATATTTATAAAAAAAATAATAACCAGTAAATTTTTTTTCCGGGATTAATTTTGCGAATACATAAAAAAAAAGTTTAAAATAAAGTCCTGAAAAACAACTTTTAAAATAAGCCTTAGACAAGAATTAAACACCTAGTGAGAGAATTAACTACCTTATAATGTGGAAAAAAAAATTCAATAGAACTAAGGTCCTTTTTTTAGTTGAACATCCTAATAAAAAATCAATATTAGCAGCTGCTGTTCTTCATTTTTTAAGTTTTTGTAAATATTTTCGTGGCTTGGAGAACAAAAAAATAATAATTTTCTTTGCAAACTTACCTGGTTCGCGTATTTAACGGGGTTTGTTAAGTTATCTGCTAAAAGACAGATATTTTTTTATTTTATTTTACTAGACTCGGAAAAACTAAAGACAGCAAATATTGACAGAAAAAATAATGGCTCGTTTAGTGCTATGTTTTATGTGTTATTGAAAATGCTATAGTTAATTTTTTTAAATAGGGTTTTTGAAATTATTTACGAGCGTAATTTTAATAAAACAATAATAATATTAACTAATAAAGTAAGAGAAGAGAAAAAAGTAATTAATATAATTAAAATAAATTAAATTAAAAATGACTCAAATAAATTTGCTTTTCTTAAAAAGTGCGCATATTTTTTTTCACTGAGCTTTTGAACTGACATAAAAAAATATCTATAGTAAAAAAATAATTACATGTTGATTCTTTTATTGGATACATTTTATCATAAGACTACATTCATTCAAAAACTTATAGGATAAACAATATTTATGTAGTGATAATTTAGATTATTTTAATATTTAAAATAATGGAAACATATTAAAAAAAATCTAGTCCAAACAACACAGTAAACATTTGAACATAAAATAGTAGTATATTGTATGATTTGTATAGTTTGTTACGATAGATGTAAGCCAAAAATTCTGTGAAATTTTACTTTCTTACAACTTTACTAGTTCTGAGTAATAATTTTTTAATTAGCGTTAAACTGTAAGATTATCCTAAGTGTAACAAAAATTATTTTCTATCAAATACATAAATGTTTTTAATTACAGACATTTTCTTAAGTTAGACTCTGAATTGTTGATTTTTTATACCCAAATTTGAGTAATTTCACACGCTTAAAAAGCACCTTGATCGCCGAATGACTGGATCTCTGGCGCTCGATACCTCAGGTTTCAGGTTCGAAACACGATTGTTCCATGGATGTTTGTAGTGGTTCGTAATCGACTTTAAATGATCATGAGCATGTCTAGAGGTCTAACATGATCGTAGAGCGTTGTGAGGGTAGTGTTTCTCGAGTCTGTAGCATACCTTCAAGTTGTAAGTGCTAAATGAGTAACAGCAGTGCAGACCTTGGTTATGGCATAAATATTAACTGTCTCTGTATTGCCAGTTGCATTAGAACGGCAATAATTCGCTTAAAATATGTTAAAGTATATTTTGATAATATACTGACAGAACAAACTGCATTCACGTAATGTCATCATTCAATTTCCAATTGTTACTTCTTGTACTTTTGCATTTATGTAAAACTAACTATTATCTAAATACTAACTAACTACTATATTAAACTACTAACTAACTAACTATATTTAACAATTTGGTGAAACCCTGCAAAAGTTAATTTTTTTTTCAAATATAATAACCATATATACATACATATATAAGACATATGACAACATTATTAACGCTTTAGAGAAATACTAACAAATTAAAATTGCCCTAAGAGTAACAGAATTCTTGATAAAAATAACATAATAAGGAAACATTCCGGAAATAAATTACTTAAAGGATACCTGGGAAGAGAAATAAGAATTCAGAGTAAAAGCTTTCTAAGAAAAGAATGTTCTCGGAAGCTACTGAAATTACTCATCTATGCATTAATACTTCTTTGTTAGAGAATTCTTCCGCTAAGGTTATTTGATGTTAGATATGTATTGTGATAAATTGAATATAATCATTAACCTAACATGTAATTTACAGTAAGCTATTTTGAAGGTAATTTAAATTTATGTACAAAGTATGTGAATTCAGTTTTTAGAATGTCTTAAGTAAAATGCAAATGTAGAAAAAAAATAATTACTTGTTGTTAAAATAAATAAAATAAAATAAACTTGCTGATATAAATATACATTATAAATATAATATAAATAAAAAAATAAATAAAATATAAAAACTAATAATAAATAAAAAATAAAATTTAAATATAAATTAAAATATAAAAATAAATATAAATAAAATATAAAAAATAAAAACAAGTAACATAAAAAAAAAATTTTAAAGTCAATTCCTGCTTTTTTTTCACTATATTGCAAAAAGTCTTTTATAAATAATTTTCATTCATTTTTTAAGTTTCTCTGGCGCCATCTATTGGTAGATATATGCAACTAAAACCTAAAAAAACTAAAATTATTTAATTAAATTTAATTACTGAATTAATGTTTGAAAAAACTATATTAACCTCAAATGTCATCCATTTCAAGTTGAAAAAAATGTATTGGAATTAGAATGGATGAATAAAAAGTATTTTATTAACGATTGAAAATTTGAAAAAAATATATATAAAAGGAGAGTGTGAGCTAATAGAAGAAATTGAAATAAATATAAATAAAATATAAAAAATAAATATAATTATAATTATAAATTAAAAATTACTTAAGTTAAAATAATTTACTTGTTGCTATACGTTTGTATTATGTGAAATTTGTGTTAAGTTTCTTTTATTATTATATTTTAATAAGTGTTCATTTTTAAATATTTAAAGATTAATTAAATCTTATTTAGCAATGTTTATTTCATCAAAAAAGTATATTTGAGGTTAAAGATAAGAACAAATTTTATAAAAGAATTTTAAAGAATAAAACATATTTTAATTTAAGAGATAATGTATTTTTGAAAGAAAGAATTTTACCATGAAAAGTATAAGAAAAAAATATATTAAATTACCAACTTTTTTAATGTTTGGCAATTTGATAATAAGTAATTATTATTTTATTGTTAATATAATTTATTTTGTAATTTATATTTTGTACATAGATTTTTTTAGTTAGTTTTCTATGGTGAAATTTGAAACGGCTATTAAATAAACAGTTGCAAACGTTATTTTTATCATAGTACACCAATAAGTGATGAGTTAATTATGGTAAAAGTATAACATTATGTCTTATTTTTCTCATAGCTTTTTCATAATTTTCTTAATTTTTTTATTTTATCAAACTAATCTTATCAAATAAAATTTATTTTATATTTTATTGAAATTGTTAAATGGAGGTTAAATCTACAGTTTCTTATGCATTTAAAAATTATATCTTTCGAATATCTGTGGGGTTGGATTTTCTTATTAGTAAGCATCGTGCCAATTTTTGTCCTTTCAAAAAAGTCTGAACATATATTTGTTTCAAAACAATTTTTTCGGAAATAAATAAATAAAGTACTCCCTCTTAATTTTAAAGCTTAAAGCTCACATTTTGCAAAATGACATTTAAGTATTAAAAAAAAAAATTTATTACTCATTTATTCCTTTTATTTCTTATGAATATAATAGATATGAATTATGAAATTTTTAAAAAATTCGTGATGATAAGTATATGATATTAATGTACTGTTAAATTTAAATTAAACATTTTCCATCAAATAGTTTTGAATAAAATTAATTTCAATAAGGATTTTTGTACTTACCCCATTACAATACTTGGGGTTTTAGTGTTATACATAAATTTAACTAGATGGTTACTAATGTACAATATAAAATAAGAATATAATGCAATATAAATTATATTTCAAATTATTGAATAAAACGTTTATTCTTTACTTATTATTATTTACGTTAATTTATTATTATTTTTGTTATAAACAATTTTTTATAAGAAAAGGAATGAAAATTTTGAATGAAATATTTTTTCTCTTAAATAATTCTATGTTAATTTTAGAATATATTTATTTTATATTATTCGTTAATTTTAATTCACCAATATCCTACCTTTTTTGTATTGTTTAAGAATAAAAAAATCCTTTTAATAAAAGCATATTTAAGATAAAATTGTTAATGACGAATAAAGCATATATTAAAAATATTAAATTATCTGTAATAAACAAATAAATAAAATGATAAGGTAATTAATCATTTATTTATAATTTAACTCAAAAATGTCAGATTTTATGAAGATGATTTTCATATTGTTCATAATTTTTCAAACAAAGAGGTTAAAAGTGTTATTGTAATTCCTTCAAAAAGATTAATTAGTACTTTTATTTTGTTATTTAAGAATTTTAAATTACTGACATCTTATACTTTTTTATACCATACAAGAAAAAAAATCCATTTAACTTTAAAATATTCATTACGATAGTGTATAATCAGTGAAAGAGTATTTATCCAAACAATTTCAGCTTTAGTTATACAGAAGATACAAAGAAATAAAATAAGTTGATAAACTGACTGGCAAAAATTAATTTTGTCTGTTAAATTAATTAGAATACCTGTTTGTTACGGAATATTTTGTTCTGATTTCAAATTTGCATAGCATTTTATTCTTTGTAATTTGAAATAAAAATTTTCATACTGTTTTAAAAATACATACAGTTAATTTAATTTACTTTCGTGTATTAATCTAACTTAAAATGCAGTTTTTAATGATTTTCTATTGTACTTTGCTTGATGAGCATGCGTTTTCTAATGTCCCGCAGTACGTCCGTTTTACAATAGGTCCAACTTGATATATCTTCTATCTGGATATTACAACCATTAAATTTAAATACACTGTATAGAACTGGTATTTACAAATGTATACTATTGCAAGACTAATTTTAAATTTAAAATTCCCGGAGATTATGGAATTTCATTTTTTTTCTTTTATTGGTTTCGGGCACTGTCCTTGACATCTGTGTGAAATTTGGGGTCAAAATATTCATTAGTCCTTGAGTTACGCTTGGCTTTGTGAGACGCTAAAACTAAATCCGGGGATTTTTGAAATGTCTGAATTAATTGAGCGAAGAACTTGCATTCCATTTTGCTTGCAGAAACGTATAGAATGTTGCAGAAATCATTCGGTGAGCATTCCTATATCAGAAAGAAATGTTTAGAAGCGGTATAAACGGTTCAAAGAAGGCAGAGAACGAGTTGAAGAAGAACAGCCCTCTGGTCGACTATCAATCTCAACTGACGATGCTCACGTCCAAAAAATTTAAGATTTGATGCGTACAAACCGTCGATTTACAATTAGAGACCTTGCTGATGATGCTGGAATTTCAAAATTATCGGTCAATTCCATATTGGGCTTCAAACGTGCCAAATCTTGATTGGTACCGAAAACACTGAATGCGTCAGCTCACACTGTATTGATTCTTCGTGACTTTTTCACCAAAAATGAAACCCATATCATTCCATAACCACCGTATTCACACCGTGCAACTTCTGGCTATTCCTTAAACTCAAAATACCACTCCGGGGTACCTTTTTGAGTGGATTGAAGAGATTCAACATGAATGAGCGCGTGCTTTGAAGGCCATCCCAGCCGATGACTTTTTAGCTTGCATTGAGGATTGGAAAAGAAGTTGCCATAAGTGCATTGTGTCCGGAGGGGATATACTTTGAAGGCGATGAAATAAATTTGGAAGAATAAATAATAAGTTTTTGAAAAAAAGTAATTGGTCTTACTTTTTGGGTACAGTTGTATATATACTGTATATAACTGGTATATATAAGTAGATACACCCAATAAGTGTATTATATGTGTTTGACAAAACTCACGTGACAAAAATTCTTTGTCAAATTTTGGATAACAATAATTTTATAGAGAAGTGCCACCTCATACAAGGTGCAAATTTTTTTTGAATGGCCAGGCATGGTCAAATTTGCAAAACATCCAAAACAGAAGGCAGAAACAAAGTTCTTTCTGTAGATTTCGATGTTCGCCCAAAATTAACTTTTCCTGTTAAATTAATTTGAATGGTTGCTTGTTATGGAGCATTTTACTCTGATCTCCAATTTACATAGACTATTTTTGTCAAGGGTAAAGAATTTTTGTAATATGAAATAAAATGTCATTACAGTTGTAAAGTGATTAGTTTCATTTAATTGACTTACTTGCATTATTCGACAATCAAAAAGTAATTTTTAATGATTTTCTGCTGTATTTTTTCAGAGCCATCCCTTTCCTGCATCCACCATTTGGACCAAAACTTCACTGATACCATTTTTTTCGTTGTTGAAATATCTAATTGGAATCGATCACCGCGTTCGATGCTCACAGCGCCAAAATCTTCAGCACATAAGTCCATGTGTGAATTCGAAACATGCATTTTCAGTTCCTTCTATTAGCTCACACTCACCCTATATATATATTGTTCAAATTTTCAATTTTTAATTAAATACTTATTATTCCTCCACTCAAGCTCAAATACATTTTTTTTTGAACTTGTAGGGAATGACACTTAATGATATTAGAGTTTTTTCAAATATTAATTCAGTAATTAAATTTAATTAATTAATTTTATTTATTCATTTTTTTTTTATTTAAGTCACATATATCTACCAATAGATGGCGCCAGATAAACTTAAAAAGGCGAATGGAAATTATTTATAAAGGACTTTCTGCAATATAGTGAAAAAAAAGTAGGAATTTACTTAATTTTTTTTAATATATTACTTGTTATGAACATGCTATATAACAAAGCTTCATAATTTTGAGGGTTTGGTTTGGTTTGTTTGCCTCTCGTGCCTGGTCATCTTGTGCACACGAGGGTTAAACAGACCGAGATCTATAGTTTAAAGTGGATTTTGAACCACTCACAAGCATCCATGGTACCGCCAGGATTATATAATTTTGAAAATGTTCCGAAACAAATTCTCCATTGTTATCAGCTTTTTTATTGCCAAAAGCTGAAGTAAGAGTTTTTAAAAGATGCAATTTTTCAAACCCATTCAAACTTTCCTCAAAGTCATAGTTCTCCATAAGATCCCTTATTTGGGGTAAATCCTATAAATCTTATAAATATTCCTATAAATATGCCATTTTTTTTTTATTCTATCCTCATCAATTCTAGGGAATTTGTTCTTTAACTACAGGTAGCCTGAACCACTTTTATCCATCGCCTTAACAAAATATTTTATTACTTCAAAATTGATGTCAAGGAAGGAAGGTATAGGTGTTCAAAATTCACAAGTGGTTGAGAAGTTACATTTTCGACCAGGTATCCGAGCTATTTTTGGGCATTGCTTCTTGCCAAAAAGATTTCTGCCATCTCTCTCACATAGAAAACATCAAAATTTAGTATATTACTACTGGAGACTTAACAAAAGTGCTGTAACTTTCAAATCGAATTATATATTCCAAGAATGCTTTTGATATTGTAGGATCATTAGCAAATTCTTCATATTGTTATACGGCTCATTCATGTGGTCTGCATAGCCAAGAGAAATCGAAAATTTCTCATTTCTAATACGACAAGGCACCGATCTAAGTTTATATGATATTTGAAAAACTGATTTATGAAGATCATGACTTATTCAGAAAGATCAAGACTCACTCAGTAAGAATCAACATCAGTTCAACCTTCTGAAAAGAACAAGCGTTAGAGGTTGTGATAGGAATGATTGTTCTTTCCCTTCGCAAAGATATTCTAATCCTTTTTATCTAGACGAAAGTAATTCAACTTGATTCTTTCAAAGTTTAGATAATGAACTAGATCACTGAGTTCTGACTGATTGATCCTATCAGGTTCAGTAGACTTACCATGTAAATCTCAGTTTTCAATATCATCTTTGCCAGGACTTTTCCAGTTTTTAAAAATAAATGGTTTTACTTGGAAACTTTAAAAAATAAATAAATTGCAATTAAAATTAAAATAATTATAAGAAATATTTGAATGCATACTTTAAAGGCAGAATAAGAAACAAAAAATTCATCGACAAATGTGTCAGAAAGACCCCGAGTAGTTATGTGTGGTCTCTAGAAGACATAATAAAAAAAATGCCCTTCATAAAGTCTCAGTTTTCAATGCCATCTTTTTCTGGACTTTTCCTGTTTTTAAAAATAAATAGTTTTCTTTGAAACTTTAATAAAAAAATAAATAAATCACAATTAAGATTAAATTAATTATTGGAAACATACTTGCAAAATGAGAAACCAAAAGTTCATCAACCAATATGTCAAAAAAACCCCGAGTAAATATGGTCTATTGAAGACATAATAAGAAAAATGTCATTCATAAATCATAGCTTTTTGTTTAATATCTGCTATAAAAATTAGAATTTAAATATCTTTACAAAATATAAGTGGTACCATTAAGATAATTATATGCGTAACCACCACTCTATAGGAGATCTGTATCTCTTAAATATTGAATTCATGACTGCAATTTTTGGTGTCATTTTCCCATTTTCAGAAACGTGTTGTTAATTATAACACGTTTCTGAAAATGTTGCTATAGTGATAAATAAAATGTTTGGTTTTAAAAAATAAACAAAAACTTATTTCTGCGTTCATCTGTATGATTAATAATACACAAATACACATTTATGAAACAAATAAATCCTTTCTTCCTATATTGTTTATTTTCTGTAAACAAGTACGTGTGACTTACGCTATTCATTATTCGATGCTTTAATCTTTCGTCGCTTAAAGGATACAGGTACTGAAGACATTTATCACCATGGTCCCGCAATTCTCCTATCCATGTCAAATGGTATTTACGGCCCTTGTAACTGGCGGTGACCAGCCTATGTTACAAATTATAGTTCTCCGTTTGTTCCACTTTCATTAAACAACATAGTTTCTCCAATAACAGTTAAGGAATTGTTAAATGTAACAATCGTTACATCCTCCATGGTGGAATGGTTGAAAGTTGTAGTAACGTGGTTTCCACAAATTGTCTAACATCCTGAAATTTATAGTTTTCAATTGTTCCCCATATATATATATATATATATAATTTACTTAAATCTATCAACAATAAAAAATTAATCCATATTTATATATATATATACATATTTAAATTATCTTTTTTCTATATAGATTTTTCTTTAATTCAGGCCATAACATAGGTTCTATAGGTTCTAAAGTAGGTTTTTATCAATTTGGATTTGATTCAATGAAATTCAATTTTCAATTAACACATAAACAACATTAAAAAATGAACTTTCTTCAACATAATTATCATAATCATTGATGAGCTTCTGTTTTTCCATCAGCTATTCAATATCTTTGTTATAAAAGCAATTGGTGTTTCCTTAAAAATGTATATCTAGATTCATTTCGATCTCTTTTTTGAAGCCGGCATAAGTCCTGAAAAATGTTTGTTTCCTAAAAAAAACATGGTAATGAATTTCGTGAGGAAAGGGCAGGTGAAGTACAATTTCTCAACAAAATTCTTCTAGGAGGTTCCCATTTACGCTTGTAGTGTTGTATTTGGTATTGTCATGTTGCAGAATAACAGTTCGTTTTGGTTGCGGGTAGTAAACTCCAATGGCTATTGTTTGTTTATCATCTAACAATTTAGAATTGAGATTTGCATGTAATATATCATGATGCATTCAAAATAATCATCTAGAAACATATAATTTATATATTGCTAGATAGACTATGAATGATAGCTAAGCTTTTATCTTTTTTGGTTAACATTATTATAGATCTGCTGCTTGAAGCATTATTATATCTTAAAATAATCATTCAGAAAAACGGACATATGATCGTTACCTGATATTTTCTTATAATTGTAAGTCTTACAAATACTTGGGATTGGGAACTTCACAAGCAAATCAGAAATAAAATAATATAAATGCATAATATCTATAATATTATCTAAATAATACCCGTGTCTTTGTATGGGATAGAATGGCCAATGTAGTTGTTAGAATATTCTTCAATGGGCAAAAGCAGGGGTCTACGAACTTTTCAGACAAAGTGTCACACATACTACTATACTAAGTCCCAAAGGCCAAGACCGAGCTAGCTAATCATACTAACATAATGTAGTTTTCAATTAGCAGTAAATTTTCTATTCGGAACTCGCCTGCGAGTGATTCATCTAATGTGCGAGGTGTGAATTGTGGCTTAAACAGTTTCTAAAATTAAATATACTTAAAATATTTACAGATCCAGTTATCTGATGAGCATTTGAAATCGGGGCTGATAATTTACATTATTAATTTACCATCTTTATCCATGGCTGCAAACAATTGACAGTGGAAAGTTACAGCTACTTGTAACTCATTAATCATAATAATAATGCTTAATATCATTCTGCGAATTACTATTTATTGCAAATTTTGGGACAGATCTCATATCAGTAATTACTGTTAAAATGTTCAATTTAATTAAGTCACTTATGGTTTTTTTAATTAATTTCTACACATATAAATGCTATTTTTGTTTTTTATGATTTATTTACATTGTAAATTTTATAATATCAGTATAAATATCAATATATACTTTGGGAGGGGATTTTTTACATTGAAACTTTATAGTTATTTATTTATTGAAATAGTTAAAACTCATTTCTATATTTCCTTACGTATCTATAAGCAGCATTTCTTTTCATCTATGTAATAAAAAACTTACAAGAAACATAGTTCAAATAGATAGATGAGTCTTCTTATTAATCATTATTAAGTGGTAAATAAAATAAAATATTTTATTTAACATTTTCATATTATCTAGTGCTTTGGTAATCATATTGATGTGCTTTATATCTTTTTATTTCAACTTCTATTATTATGAAAAATTAGTTCCAAAATTTTTACAAAAACAAAAACTTATGTGTGCCCACTTATAATTCATAATGGAAAATATAATGCCTCCTAAGGAGAGAAAAGAGAAAAAGAACAGATCCAAACAACTATCGAAATTCCATATAAACCTTTCTAAATCGCCCTTGTTTTTCTTGCGAGAAAATTACTACCTTCCCTTTGTTCGAACTCTCTAGAATGCAGAATTGAAAAATTCTATCACGCCCAACTTCGAAAATGCTAACATCCCTTAATGGGGTAGGACAATTTTCTGAATCATCTTCTCAGGAGAAGAGTTTTAGGCCCTTCAAGATAAACAAGAATGAAAAAAGAGGAAGAAGAAGTGGAAGTAAACGAAAGTGAATGGCCCCCTTGTAAAAGTACTTTCTTTCTTCTTAAGATTCGCTTGACCATTTATGAGATGGACTGGGGGAGCTGTTGTTGTTCAGCAGTGTCCGGGACCAATTGTCCACTAAGAAAAAGGAGATCTAAAGCGTTTCTCAAGTCATTTCTTTCTTGCAAGAGAATGTTCTTCTCAAAGAAGGTGGACGCATGCCGGATGAAAAGCAAAACTAACGTTACAAAGAGGGTTTTTGTGAAAGAAAATTAAAGAGTGCCTGCCCGTTTCTCTGGAGCCACTAAAGTTTATTTCTTTAACACTTATAAACTTCTACTACTAAAGTAAAAATGTTCCAGGCATAGTTAATAGATTTACTTTTAGAAAAGGACTCGGTACAAATAATCTATCATGATTTAGAATTGAACACTATAATATAAGATTGAGTGTCTGTAAACATTTGCAGTGAATTCAAGTAAAAGCTATAAAAAGTTACCAAAGTATTCCTTAATTTGTAGAACGCTTTCTTCCTTTAATTCCAACCATATTATTTTCAATACCCTTAAATTCTTTCCATATTATACATTCTAAGCATACAAAACACATCTATAAATGGTATTAGGCATTGAATCTTTTATGTAGGAAAATATTTCATCATTGTATTAATATTTTTATTTAAAAAAATTTATTTCGCCTAAATAAAAAAATTAAAAGTTCACAAAAAGTCTGAATTCCAAACAATTAAAAGTCCGAAACTCCATTAAACAATATTATAGCTTTTATTTTATTAAATTTTATACCATTAATAATTTTAGTTAATAAAAATATAATAATATATAAGCCATGATATTGCTTAAATTAAGAGATACATTTCATTTCTATCATTTTTATTTAAAGTAAATTAATTACTTAAAACTAAAATCATTATTTGAAGTAAATCTTTTACTATATAAAATATAAAATACACAAATCTCATGTTTTATGAATAAAAAAAAGCCTTTCATTCATAACTTTTTTTTCAAACTGAATAAATTTCCAGTTAAAAGATTTTATCCTGCTTGTCCTCAGCAAATAAAACACCTTTATAGATGATAAGAATGAATTCTTCACCTATTGAAACCTTAATGTAGGACACATTTCATCATTGCATTTATATTTTCATTAAAATGCATTTTATTACATTTAATTACAAAGTTAAAGGTTGTTTAATTGAGAATAAATGCTATAAAATATAATTTATAATATTGTTTAACGTAAGAAAAAAATTTATTTTCCTAATATTGTTATTTAAAGTTAAATAATTAAAAGTAAAATTATAATTAATGAAGAATAATATAATTAAATATGTAATAATATAAATATAATTATAATTATGATTAACTGAATTAAAATTATAATTAATAAATTTAAAATGAATTACAATAATTAATAAATTGCAAGAATTAATAACTTACACAAATTAATAAATTACTTAAAATAAAATTTATACTTAATAGTAAAATTATTATTTAAATTAAAACTGTTTCTTTAACGAAACGTGAAATAAAGTGCAAATTTCGTACTTTTACAAAATAATTAAATATTTAATTTGTAACATTCAACAAATTGAATAAATTTTCCCTTGACGGCTTTTATTTTGCTTTTTCTTAGCACTTTAGGCACTTTATAAACGGTAAGAGTTAATTCATTATGTACTCAAACTGCTATGTAAGACCACATTTTATCATAGAATTAATAATTTTGATGAAACAAATTTTATTACATTTAATAAAAAAAATATCATTAATTGGTAGTAAATGGAAAAAAAAAATATTTAAAAAAAAATACCCTTTATGATATTGTTAAAAGTAAGAGAAAAATTTACTTCCCCAACATTATTATTTAAAATAACTTTAATACTTAAGCTAAAATTAACACTTAAAATATGTTAAGAGTATTATTGAGCATAATTGAATATTATTTATGTAAGTGGTAAGAATGAATTAATTATTTACTGAAAATTTTATGTAAACCTATTTTATCATAGCATTAATATTTTGATTTATATACATAAAATAATATACAATATTCATGTTTTTACAAAAAAATTAGGAAAAAACATTTCATCTTTAACCTTTAACAAACTAGAAGAACTGCCACTTATATTATTCAATATTTCATTGCGGCATGACACGTTATGCAATTTAGAACCAAGCAGCAATGTTGATACACATAAAAATATTTGAATCTCTATGCTGTATGGGCATTACGGTTTTTCCTAAAACTTTTTGGAGACGAATGTATTTCCCATTTCCTTCAAAATGCAATAATATTATTATTCAAATCACTTTCCAAGCTAATATTTTTTGAATAATCTGATTTCATTGTATAAAATAACCATCTATGTCCTGTCAAATTCGTCGTGAAAGCAATTTAAATTGATTATGGAGTTGCGTATTCACCAATCTAATTTTATTAAAGAAAAAAATTACTACTTGTCAATAATATTTGAAAACATTTTATAATTTTTCAAGAACTACTTCATTTCTTTGTTAAAATAGACCTATTGGTATACTAAATTATCAAAAATTATAATGTAATAATTTGATGGTTATGATATTACAAAGAAAATCATGAATAAAGAAAAAATAATTTTATTGACACATTTTAACAAAAATATTATTATATACTTATAGTATAAAATTCAAAATAAAATGTATTGTAAACACAATGAACTATAAAATACTGAAAATGCTTAGAAAGATAGTATTCTCAAATAATTTGTTTTATGTTAAATTTTTATTAGGGTTGGAAATCTCTTCTGTTTTGCTGATCTGAGACATTGCATATTTGATTGAAACAATGAATTATCCAATCAATTAAACGATGAATCAGAATGTATATAAAATTAATTGATATAATTTTTAATAGTAGACAGATTTTAATATTCACGATTAAATTATAAAAAAATGAGGTTTTCGTAGAGTTCTAATCTCCAAAATATTAATTTCCAAATCTTGTAAATATCACTGTAATCTCCAAAATATGCCACATAAAAACCTCCAAAATTTATTCAGGGCCTGAATGGCCGAGTTGCTAGCGCTCTGGCTGTCGGTACCACAGGCTTCGGGTTCGAGTCCCAGCGGTACCACGGATTTTTGTAGTGGTTCGGTACACTTTAAAGTGTAGGTCCCGGTCTATTTAGCCTAAAGTGTGCACATGATGACCGTAGAGCGACAAACCAAACCAAACAAAATCCAAAATATATTCAAAGGAATCACAATCCCGCTTAGAAACCATAATGATCCTATAATTTCCTGTCATGTTCTGCACGTTTCCCCATGTATCGCCCATCAAATGTGTCTGGTAGATGATTGGCAAACTACTGGTCTGGCATATGCCACCTTTCTACGCCAGATCAACTTTGCCAGATTTTGGAAACAGTACGGTCTGATATACGTTAACCCATCCAAGGACTATTCCATTCGTAACAGCAATTATTGCCAGACTTCGAGGTTAAAGGGTAAAAAAAAATATCATCTGTATTCCTCAACTCTAAAGAGGAAGAATTTGTTATTAACTCATCCTCATAGGATGGGTTAATTATCTAATAAATTTGGTTTTAAAAATCTGTTGTCAACCTTATCCATTATAGAGCCACAATATATTTGGATAAACTCATTTAAGTGATTTAATTTTCATACTTAGTTTTATGTGAAAATAACTAACTATAGTAACTATCTCGATTGGCTACCTAAGCAAAAATATCTTAGAAATTTAAAATAACATTCAAAGTTATTATTAGTTATTCATTTATATATATTTTTTAATTTGATTTATTTTTCAATAGATAAGGTAAATTTATTTAACTATTTCGTCTAAATTATAAGGAATTAATTCAGAAGAACCTGTGGAAATAACAGATAGTTTCATCAAAATTGTTTTGAACTCCTCTTCTCTCAAATATATGCACGGAAATATTGAAGGTGTTGCCTAGGAAATTGCGTTGACCGATTTGAGATTGAATATTTACCCAGGAATGCAAGGATTGCAGATATTTAATGGTAAACAATTTCTCCTTTTTAGTTTTTTTCATGTGCTGCGTTGTTGAAACACATGACTCGTTGGAACTCAAACTCGTGGAAATGGTACTCGTTGTTAAAGGTTTGAAATTAAAGGCTTCCAGAAGAAAAAACTCTTTTCTAAAGCGTAATAAAGTTGAGTAATAAATGTGGCATTAATATCATTTGTCCATTTTAGTGGTGCATTATTGAAAAAATTATTTTAACACTAATAATTATTTAAATAATAATCAAAGTTATTGTTATTTATTGTAACTTGTTTTTGAAACTTGATTTATTTACAATACATTGATGTATATTTAATAGTTAGAACTTATTTAACAATCACCTTCACTATTGAAATGATAGATAACTTCCTAAAACGTAATAAATTTGTCTTATAAATGTGGCGTTAATATTTTTTGTCCGTTTTGGTATTCCATTTTTGTTGGAACGCAGTACACTTAGAAAAACTAATTTAGATTTTTAAATAATTTAGGTGGTATCCAGCAATTTCTTCGTGCTTTGTTATCTAAGCAAATAATTAACTTTGTGAGTTATTTAAGAAAAAAGTATTATAAACTAATAATAATCAAAAGTTATTATTTTTTATTGTGCTTTTTTGAAATTTGATTTATTTTGCAATAAATTGATGATTTACTAGTTAGAAATAAATTAACAATCACTTTTACTATTGAAATAATTGATAACTTCATCTAAACTGCGTTGAACTGGTTTAAAACACAATGGTTGCAGACATTTAATGGCCAAAAAAATCTCATTTTCATGTGGTCGGTGTAAATAGCTTGTAATTAAAGGTTTCCAAAAAAAAAATTCTTATCTAAAACGTAATAAGATTGCCTAATAAATGTGGAATTAATGTATTTTACTCATATTGTTGTTGCTTTTTACTTTTGCTCGCAGTACATTCGGAAAAACTAATTTAATTTTTAAATAATTACAGTGGTAGTTGGTAATTTCTTCATGCTTACTTCCTGAAAAATAACTTAATATAATAACTAACTTGGTTAGTTATCCAATAAAAAATATTAATAATAGTTTAACTAATCCAATTTTTTTCTTTGGAAATTTGACTTAATTTTCAATAAATTGTGATATATTTATTAATTAGAGCATAATTAACAATCACCTTTACTATTGGAATAACGGATAACTTCATCTAAATTGTTTTGAACTATTATTTTCTCAAATGTAAGCACGCAAATATTGAAATTGCATTGACCAATTTTCAACTGCATATTTGCACAGAAACACAACGGCCGCAGACATTTAATGGCGAACAATTTCTCATTTTTAGTTTTTATCCTGTGTTGCATTGTTGAAAAATGGCTCTCGATCTTAATGTCTTGTAATTAAATGCTTCCAGAAGAAAAAAAAACTATTTCCTAAAACGCAATAAAATTCCCTAATAAACGTGGCATTAATATCTTTTGTCCGTTTAGGTGATGCGTTTCAGATGGCACGCAGTATACTTGGAAAAACTAGCTTACATTTTTAAATAATTACAGTGGTATTTGGTAATTTCTTCATGCTAGGTTATTTAAGAAATTAATTAATTATAATAACTATCTTTGTTAATTATCTGATAAAAATATTTAACTAATAATAATTTAACTAAAAATAATGAAATAAATTCATGGGATAAATTGATGTATATTTATGAATTTACAATTACCTAAATAATATATTACATTATCTAAATTATTTTGAACTGCTATTTTCTGATGTAAATATTGAAAGGGCAGCCGATGGAACTGCATTGACCAATTTTCAACTGCATATTTGCATAGAAATACAATGGCTGCAGACATTTAATGGCGAACAATTTCTCATTTTTGGTTTTTATCATGTGTTGCATTGTTGAAACACATAGTGGTAATCTAGATGTTAATGGCATATAATTAAAGGTTTCCAGAAAAAAAACCTTTTACTTAAACTCTTGCTAATAAATTTGTCTAACAAATGTGTCATTAATATCATTTCCCATTTTGGCATGGCATTTTAGATAGCATGCAGTATACTTGAAAAACACTAAGTTAAATTGTTAAATAATTACAGTGGTATTTTTTAATTTCTTCATGCCTAATTATCTAAGAAAGTAACTACACTAACGTGGTTATCTAAGAAAAAATATTTAATTAATAATATTCAAAATTATTATTATTATAATTATTTTTAAATTTTTATTTATAATACAGTAAATTGATTATATTTATTAATAAATTAATTAACAATCACATTTGATATAGAAGTAACTGATAACATCAACAAAATTGTTTTGAATTGCTATTTTCTCAAATGTATGCACGCAAATATTGAAAGGGCAGCCGATGAGACTGCATTGACCAATTTTCGACTGCATATTTGCACAGAAACACAATGGCCGCAGACATTTAATGGCGAGCCATTTCTCATTTTTGGTTTTTCTCATGTGTTGCATTGTTGAAACATGCAGTGGTACTCGGTCTTAATGGCTTGTAATTAAATGCTTCCAGAGGAGATAACGCTTTCCTAAAACGCAATTAAATAAAGCGATGAATAGAAATGGAGCATTTCATTTTATACTTCTCGAACAGTTGCAGTTGCAGTTATTTCTGTTGTTTGTTCGCCTCGCTTGAATTATGATATCAAAGCAATGAGGTTGCGAGTAATTCAATTTAACAGTGATTTTATTCGATTCAATGCAGAGATAAAACAATTATAATTCTAATTCACCTATGATTTATAAAATGGAGAGGTTTTAGCGGATTTCCGTTGAGCAGATAAAAAGGACTCTAAATATGGATATAATTTAATATAGTTGTGAAGATATGGCTAAGAATTTGTATTGGGCATTAAAATATGTATATTCCTAATATATAAGGCAATAGAATTATAATTATATGAATTAAAGTTTTCAATAAATTTAATTATTTTAATGTTATGTGATTTAATTGAGTAATCACAGAAATGAATGAACTCATAATGATTATAAATTAAGCAATAAATTACTGATAATCGTAGAAATTACATCATTACACAATATCAGTCATATAAGATGATTAAAGGATGTAATCATTATTAATATTAGCCAATATGTTTGTAATTGTATATTTAATATTTGTAATACTACTTATAAATTTAAAGGTAATATTTATTAAGAAAATAAAATTCATTATATCCATACAGAATTAAATATTTCTAATTTATCTTATAAAATATTTATTAAACAATTATAAATCTAACTTGATTTTAAATTTTATGGTATCGATTTTAATCTTATTTATAAGTATACTTTAAAAATGTAGATACATTTCCCTGGATATTTTGCTAGTATTAGTAATTTTCCGATTTGAGGACTAATGGTAGCATGCTAAAGAACTTCATTTTAAATTCGTTATATATCCATATAAGATATCATTGTAGTTATAATATTAAATATATCAGAAATTTTTCTCTGGGTTTATAGATTTGTCAGTTTGTGTCAGTTTTTCATATGCTTAATATTTTTGAATAACATTACTAATGGCATGCTTGATAATAATGCCTTTATAACGCATAACTTTTATTCACTTAAGCCTTTCATGTATAAGCGATTTTTGAATAACACCTTTTCAATAAAGAAAATGTAACCTAAACGATATGTTACATTTATTTATATTCTCTTCTTCTTCATTCACGCAACTGCTCCATTGTGGGCCACGGCAGTCTATCTACTGGCAGATTTCGGGACAGGAGGTGTTGTTTTTTAACGAGGCAGGCATGTGAACTCTATGCCAAATACTCTACAGTCATATTCAACTGGGAGAGACAGCTTAAAGTGGATTCCGAACCAGTACAAACATTCATGGCACTATGGTACTATGGCATCGAGTGCCAGAGTTTTATATTAAGTTATCTCAAATTGTTTTGATGTTACATTTCTTTCAATGTAAATCATCTCCCTGGTGATTATTCAGTTGCGGTAACTAATTAAGTGTAACATGCAGACACTTTACAAGCATATTTGGTTACGGTAATTAAATGGATGTAATATGCACGCACCTTTACATACCTATTTAGTTCTTGTAACTAAATAAATGAAACATGCACATACGTCTACAAACTTAATTGATTTCGATAAATAATTAGGTGTAACATGCACACACCTTTAAATACCAATTTAATTGCGGTAACTAAATAAGTGCAACCATATAAATGGTATGGTTGGCAACCATGGCAACCATAAAACGGTACCATATAAACGGTATATATTTAATATCACCATATAAACGCTTGCGGTAACTAAATAAGTGCATACTTTCAAAAATATATGTTTAGTTGTAGCAACTAAATAGGTTTAACATGTACACACCTTTATAAACTTATTTGGTTGCTGTAACTAAATAGGTTCAACAATCACACACCTTTACTTACTTATTTGGTTGCGGGACCGAAATAGGTGTAACATGCACACCTCTTTCTATACTTATTTGGTTGCGAGAACTAAATAGGTGTAACATGCACACACCTTTACATACTTATTTGGTTGCGGGACCGAAATAGGTGTAACATGCACACCTCTTTCTATACTTATTTGGTTGCGAGAACTAAATAGGTGTAACATGCACACACCTTTACATACTTATTTGGTTGGAATAACTAAATGGGTGTAACGTGCACAAAACTTGCGGTCGTCGAGTTTTCTCGTTTCTGAAAACAGTGACTGCAAAGGACGTCTTCAATCGATTGGAATCACTAGCTGAATTATTAGGCCAAACATATTATTTTAAAATTTTGGAAGAACTATAGCATATCCGAAATCAATCACAATAAATTTAGAATCTTATTCATAATAGCTTCTCTAAGAAAAGCACTCTGTTCTCAATTTAAAGTATATTAAAGTTTAATTCTCCTTAAGTTAGATTATTTGAGCGTGAATCCGGTGCATAATAATTTTTAAGCCCCGGCGCTACTATTTCAGCAGTATATTCATTAATCTAATTTGCATTCATCTCGGAACATCTGAATAAATTTCAATTATTCCAATTCCCAATAGTCGCGACAAATAGCTGGAAGCATATTTCAACGCCTTTTAAGATCCGCGGAGTAATCAACCAAACAGAATTTAAATGAGAGTCGAGAATTTTGCAACACAGGAGGTAGTTATTGGAGTGTTTACATCGTTGTTTGTTCCCTTAAGTATGTCTGATTCATTGTGATATAAGGCTGCTCCAGGCGGGTGTCTTTAAACAGGGAGACTTGGATTTTGTTAATTCTCTATTTGATCAAGTTATTTTTTTTTCTTCTCTTGGATTTTTGTTAACGCGGGTGTTTTTAATTCTCTTTATTGTGTGGTTTGTAGTAAACGTTTTGTGATAGATACCGAGGCATTTCGATGCATATTAATATGCTAAGTGATTTTTTAATGAAATAAATTTAAATAAAATTAGCATACAAATTAAGATCTCTTTTAACTCTTATTTTGAAGTCACAAGAGAATATAAAACTTTAACCAACGAATTATTTCTTTGCGTAAAATTAATTTAATGCTTAATTTTATGACATAAAATTTGCTTTTATATATTAATTGCATGAATAATATGAATATTTTTGTGTGAAATGCCATCACAATAAGAAAAATATTAATAAATTAACTGTTGTAATATACGAGTTTAAGATTACATAAAGTAAAATCTATTTCAATGTATTTCAAAATTTAACGTATGTATCAGTGCATTAGGTCTCATTTTAAATAATTCACTGTTTCATTAGCTGTTTTAACAAATTATGAAGCATATGAAGAAATTTAACATTATTTTAGCATGAAAATCAAATTTAATGAATTAAATGCTTAATTCTATGAAATAAATTTACTTCTTTATATTAAATGCAAGATCAATATGACTATTTCTGTGTGAAATATCGATACAATAAATGTATAGAAAAATATTAATAAATTAATTGGTAATTAAAATTAATTGTCATAATATACTAGTTTAACATTACATAAAGTAAAATATATTGCGCTGTATTTCATAATTTAACGTACTGTGCATCAGTGGATTAGGTTTTAATTTAAATAATTTACAGTTTTATTAGCTGTTTTAACAAATTATGAATTACATGAAAAAATTACCTTTAATTTTATCATAAGAACTAAATTTAATGAATTAAATAGTTAATTCTATGAAATAAATGTGCTTTTATACATTAAATGCAAGACTAATTTGTATGAAATATCATCACAATAAATGTATAAAAAAGCATTAGTAAATTAATTGCTAATTAAAATGAATTGTCGTAATATACTAGTTTAACATTACATGAAATGAAATATATTTCGATGTATTTCATAATTTAATGTATGTATCAGTGTATTAGGATTTTTTTTTAATAATTTATTATCATTAGCATACATATAAATTCAATTTGACTGAATCCCTATGGACGAAAAACAAGATTTTTCAGTAACATATTATTTACTGCGACAAAATCAACAAGATACAGAGATACGTAAACGTAATGTGTGTAAAAAAAATAACATTTGCATTTGTGTAAAAATGCCGTTATCAATTCTTACACAGATTGTAAATAGGGTAATTGAGAATTTTTATTTTAAATTCTATAGCAAGTGAAATATAATAAATAAAATAAATAAAGGAATAATAAGTAAATTATTCAACGCGATTTCCTATTGTATATTTAAAAAAGAAGACATTTAAGCTCATTATTGTTCTTATTTATCTATATATACATAAAGGTAAACTTCTTACGTAAGCATTTTAGCTTTTGGGTTCAAAACCAAAACAAAACTTGTATTAAAAATATATGTATTGCGTAGCGTATACGTAAAACTTTAACGAAATAATTATTTTTTTGTTTAAAATTAATTTGCGAGGTTTTATAAACCCTGTTTTAATATCTATGTTATGAAATTTACCTTTATTTTACCAGAGGAGCCAAATTTAATAAATTAAATGCTTAATTATATGAAATAAATTTGCTGTTTTATATGTAATGCAAGACTAATACGACTATTTTTGTGTGAAAAAATAACACAATAAATGTATATAAAATATTTATAAAGGAATTTGTAATTATAATTAATTGCCGTAATATATATTAACAATAAATAAAGTAAAATATATTCGATGTATTTCATAATTTAACTTATGTATCAGTGGATAAGGTTTTATTTTAAATAATTTGCTACGTTTTTAAATTATAAAGTGTATGAAGAAATGTACCTTTATTTTACCATGAAAACCAAATTTAATGAATTAAATAATTAATTGTATAAAATAAATTAATTTGCGTTTATATATTAAAGGGAAGAATAATATGACTATTTTTGTATGAAATACCATCACAAATAATGTATAAAAATATTAATAAATTAATTGGTAATTAAAATTAATTGTCGTAATATACTAGGTTAATAATGCTCGCACATAAAATAAAATACATTTCGATGTAATTCATAATTTAACGCATATATCAATGAATTAGGTTTTATTTTAAATATTTTACTATCTTTAGCATACATATAAACTTGATTTGAGTGAATCCCTCTGGACAAAAAACAAGATTTTTCAGTAACAATTAATTACTCAGACAAAATCAACAAAATACAGAGATATGCAATGTGTGTAAGCATTCACATTTGTGTAAAAATACAGTTATCGATTCTTAAAGATAATGGAAATAGGGTAATTCACAAATTTTATTTTAAATTCTATAACAAGCGAAATATAATAAATAAAGTAAATAAAGGAATAATAAGTAAATTATTTAACTTGAATTCCTATTGTATGTTTTAAAAAAAGACTTTAAAGTTCATTATTTTTCTTTTTTATTTATATTTGCATAAAGGCAAACTAGTTACATAAATATTTTAGCTTTTGTCTTCAATGTTAAGATTCGTATTAAAATATTTTGAATAATTATATTTTGAATATAATGTGCATTAGTTAGAATATCAACTGTGTTAGTTTGAACCGATTATTGTTGTTTTCATATATTATTATTCTATATGAATACTATAATTATATAAATAATTAGTAAATAATTCAAATAAGAAGTTAAATATTGAAGGTATTTACATATGATGGCCAGCAGCATAATTTTTAAGAGGAAGTAAAAATGATGTTGGACTTCACTTGTGTAGATGCAAGAGGTTTCCAGCATCATACGAATGGCAAGGTGTTAATACATGTTATACTGAGAGTGTAGTCTATCAATTTTAATGTAAAATCATACACACAAATTCTTTTCTTATAGATTTAGTATACATTAATTGTAATTAAGATATATCGCTGTTTTATCTAACACAACGCTTGATAAAGAAATAATTAATTAAAATATGCTTTTATTAATGTGTACTCAGGAAAAAACGTTTGTTAACGATGACTTCTAGTTGTAGGGAGTATTCGGTGTTTTCTCTCAAATGACAAGAAAATGGGGGACTAAAAGAAAATGTAGGCTTTCTGTATGGCACTGCCCTCTCCTTATCGCTCATCAGTGGGCTGTTAGGAACACACATACGAGGAACATATTGTCCCCAAATATAACTAAAAAAAGTTATTATTAAAAAACTGTGAGGCTTTATTAGGATGTGTATTTGTCAGAAATTTGTATTTAGTTGCCGACAATTATTTGTAGGTTTTTATGTGTGTTCCGATTCAAAACATTTGAGAACAACTGTTACAAACCGACAAAAAAAAAATTTCGAATATAAACTGATAGCAATAAAAAACCTTCAACAAACTTGCTATCATGGTTCTTATCATCATAAAATATTTTTCATTTCACATAATACTAACAAATAAATAAACAACTTGGTCATAACAAAAATAACAGACATAACAACTGAGAAACACCAAACCGACTTCCTCATTTCTGAGTAACAACCTCTTTCCTGTTCATTACCCTGACTACCAATCTTGGAATACCATCCCATATAAATGTATCGGCGAACACCACCGCGATCTATAAAAGACGACTGCAACTCGAGTTCCTCAACACCTCTAACGATAATTTCTGGACTTTGAGTAATCAGGCGCATCCCTTTGGAAATCCGGTCCGGAATCGGCTTGCCAGAGGACACCGTTCCAGCTGATTCTTTTATGTGTCATTAAGTCGTGGTCGGTAATCCCCGGACCCTTATCTCACGCCCCCCAAAACATGCCCACCGCTGAGAAGTTGCTATAATATAATGGAAGTGGAGGTGCCGTTTATGTACATATATTTTGAGGTTGGTAATCTCTGGGGGTTTGCGGGTAACTGTTAGCTGGATTTCTTTCTCATATTTAAGAGGCTTACATTAGGAGTTGATTAAGATGTGTCGTTTCTTTATAGTGGAGGTTTGTTGGGTTTTCTTTACTGTCGATAACAGTAATTGAGCAGCATGGTTTAGGGCAGATTTAGGTAGGAATAGATCATTGATTTTGATAATATTTATCATTCATGAAGGAAGAAAAACAAAAGAATCAATAGCAAATAAAATATATTCTTTTGAAATGGTTGTGTTCATTGTATTTGATAAAACTTATTATTTGTTATTCTAATGTCAGGAAGAATATTTTATACGTTTAAATTTTTTTTTGTTTTTAAAAATAAACAATTGGTTGTATTTCGTGCAAAATTTCTGTTTCTTACATAAATAAAAAATCTCGGATATTTAATTTAAATTAAAAAAATTAACCTAAATTAACAATTTAATTAATAAATTTAACTTAAATTTATTAATTAAAATTTTTCCTAAATTTCATTCTGAAAATAAATATAATAGTATATATTAATTTATATCAATATTTATTATAAGTTACTTCTATATTATAGATACATATAGTATATATATTACTTTACATTGTAAATGTTATTCTACTATAAAATAAAATACTTTGTATGACATATTATTTCACAATTTTCAAATGCATTTTGATTAATGCAGAAGTGTTATAATAAATAATTAAAACGTATCTGTATTTCATTTAAATCTATATAATTAAATACAATTATTTAATTATGCTATAAAATTTCTATTAAACATGCATATTTTTTAACAATATATAAAGGATAAAGGCACATTTAGATTAAAAATACTGGTTTCCAAAACAATTAAGAAAATTGAGAGAAAAACAGTAATTACGAAATTAATATTTTTATAATTTAATGAAATAAGTCGAAACATTAAATAAAATCTGATTCATAAATATCATATAAAAGATAAATACAAGGCTCAGTTTTTGTCTTTTAAATACTCCAAAGGAAACATTGAAAACGGATTTCATATCTGATCTCAATGTTTGATCTGTTCCAATATGGATTGTGATCGCCAATGCGATCATCCAAATACACCTGCCTGCATTCATCAAATATGTCTCTTTCATAGATATAACTGGGATAATAGTGGATTCACACCTCCTTCCAGACCATGAATAGGCTTTAGTCACTTTGCAAACAAAATATGATCTCATCAATAAAGTGAACAAACATCCATTGATATTTACTACAAGTGATATGGTTGATGCTTTATAAATCTTTCACTTCGATGGTAGAGTGTGTGGATTTAACCTAGTAATGTACCTCCTGATTGCTACCCTCCATCATGAACCTTCTGTGCCCCAATGATCTGTTTACCAATCTTCTAGTGGCTGTTATAAAAGTATAGTTGATGTGAGTAAATAGAGTAGTTCTGTACCAACTGACAGTAAGCTGGATGCAAACAGTGGTCTTGGTGCCCTTGTTCCAAGTCTTCATCGACTGTATTTTTACAATAAACTGATTATATCTTAGTATTGAGTTTCATAGTCTATGAATTAAGAATGATTTACATTCCAGCATCTTCCAATGTAGGATTGACTGTAGCAAAAAATATATTCATTTAGTGGTTCGACACTGTAGTGTTTTATATAAATGATGTCAAGTACTCATGTTTAAATCTTTTTTTTTTTTTTTTTTAATTTTCTTATCCAAGTAAGAGCAGAAATTTTTTTATACTTAAATTTTACTTTCTTTTTAATTTTTAGTAGATATTGATTTCAATGGTACTAAAAACAAAAATTAAAATAATCTAAGCCCCCTGAAGCATACAGGCTTAAAGGGCTATGTAGCGTCTACTTGAAGAAATTGTAGACACATTTAAAATCTATTTATGGCTCGCATCAAATAATATTGTACACACATTGGAGTAAATCACTTGTATATATATTGGACTAAATCCTCTAACAATTTTATTTTACTTTTACACTGTAAATTTAGAATTGGTGATATTGAAATTCAAAAAAATTGAAAAAAGGTATTCTTTTTTATTACAATTATTTTAATTACGCATTATTTTCTATGCATATTGGTGAATTTAGTTACGAAATAGTAGGGTAAATGTAATTTCGAAATGTATTCCTGCAAAAATAATAAAAATAAAATAAATAAATGAATAAAATATTGGTACACTTTTATCTATTTAAAAAATCTGCAGAGTTTTAATCAATCTTTAAAAATTACTCATAAAGTCTAATTTCAATTTCAAAAATTTAGTACAGAGACAAATGAGAAGAACAAATTTGTTTTGTTTTTTTGCCACATTTAATATTAATTTGAATTACCATTGAACTACTATTGCCACCATTGATGCTACCGTGAACTTGGCCAGAAATGTAGTGTCATATTGATGGGATTCATGTAACTAATGGTGAAATGCATTAAATTATTGTAATGTATTGCATTGTATTGAGATTAAATGAGGCAAAAAGTCTTAAATATGCTCATCTCATTTTGTAACAAATTTCATTTATCTGTCTTTACATTTGATTTAGCAATACATTTTTGAAACAGTTACTTTATGTACATCTTGAATTTCTACTTAAAAAAAAATAGAATTTCAAATAATTATAATTATAATTTGAAGTATATAAACCGATATTTAATGTTAAAATTCAAACATAAATGCACCTTAAAAAGATTTCTAATTTGTGAAAAGATTATGCCAGTGTTTCATGGGTTGAGAGAAACAAACAATTGTTACTAACTAAATATTTCTAAGACAGATTAAAATCAAGATTGTTTTATGCATTTCAAAATTATTATTAAATGTAATCCTTATTCTGAGTTTTAAATGCTTAAATGGTATAAAATGTTCTAAAATTGATAATATATTAATGAAAAATGAAACCCTTGTAACTTAACTACTTTAAAGCAGATGCTAGTTTTTATAACATGATATATTTTATACAAGTATTTAGAGGACATACAATTAAAAAGAACAGGGCTAATATTAACGAAAAGAATTTTTGGACGCAGATGGCAAAATCAAAAATAAATTAACTCATTAGTTTTAATGATCTAATTATACTGCACTAAAGTGCTATTATATTCGTCCACTTTCATTTGTTCGTATAAAATGCCATGTAGTATTTTTATTTTTCAATTATCTTCTGGTTATTTTAGCATTAAATAGACTGAATTCTAACTTCTTCTAATTTTTCTTTTGTTTCTAAATTAAAAACCAGAAAGAAACAAAAAAGAAAATGGATGCTTTTGTCTTTCTTCTTTATTTCTTCAAGAACAATCTTTTCACATTATTTTTATAATAATACTAAAATTTAACTTAAACACGCATGTTTTGCTCTTTATTTCTTTGTTCTAGAGTAGCTCAATCTAAAAACAATGGTCATAAGGGTTTTTGGAAAAAGAAATATGCTATTTAATATAATATTAATGAAAAAAAAAGGAATTATACTATGGATGATACGTAACCCATATTTTAATTTTGTATTTTCTGTATAAATATATTTTGTAAGTAAAACAGAAATAGGAGATTAAAACTTCTAGAATTTTCTAATATAAATAAAAATTTTAATATTAAAAGATGTAATTTCAATTAATTCTTCTTTTAAGGCAACGGAGTTTAAAAAATGTAAGAAATTTTATTTGCAATAAATTTGTCTGTTATCACATTTCTGTATTGGGAAAAGGAAAAGAGAAATCTTAATCTGTATTGCATTAAGATTAATTTTCAAAACATATTGATTTTATTATAAAATTACTTAATAACTACATTAAATGCTAATTTTTGTTATGAAGTCTTCTTGTAAATTTTTACATACCCACTTAGAATTTCTTAATATGTAGTTTTCATAATTAATTATAATACATTTTAATTCTTTTTTGCTTTCTGAGAAAATATTCTACTCTTTTCTTTCTAAATAAAATACCACTGAAGTACAGTGTTAAAAAATAATAAAATAATAATAATAATAACAATTGCGGAAATTATTTAAGCATCACTACAGAAATTGACAATTAATCATTTTTAGCTATTTATTGAACATCTTAATGAAATTATCAGAAAATTAGCATATAACAATGACCACATTTTGATATTGGTGGTAACGTCACTTCTGTAGATATATATTGTTTACTGGAAATACAATAATACAATTGAGGAAATTTTCAGCATCATTGCAAAATTTTGTAATTAATCATTTTTAGCTATTTGTGTAGATAAATAAAAGTCAAAAAACTAAAATTTAACAATAATTACGATGCTTTGAGCCATAGGATGCGATCTAAGCGTATTGATCACATTTTGATAATGGTGGTAACGTCACTTCTGTGGATATATATTGTTTACTGGAAATACCAAACAAACATTTCTGGGATCAACATTATGGATGTATGTATTTCGAATCAAACAAGCTAAAACTATATTTCGAATATCATTCTGCATTACTTCCCACCACTTCAAACCTCCCATGCATTTAATGTGTTTATCGGGCCTCAGCAAATATTTGGTGAGGATTGCAGGGGGATCTCTCACTTCGAACATCTAAATTGTTACTCCCTAGATCATTTTCTTCAAACTATCTAATTCCTAGATCCATATAATTCCTTAATGGTCCCATATAACTATATAATTCCTTAATCCCTAGATCTTTTTCTTCGCATTACATCGCCTTATAACCTATAAAATTATATATTTTATAATACATAATTATATAAAATTATATATGTGCTGATTATCCATAAAAATATATATCTAATTTTGGTGAATATTTATCACCAAAATTATATACTTTAATAAATATCTAATTTTGGTAATATATTATGATGTTTTTAAATTCCTTCAATTAGCTCACACTCTCCCTATATATATCTTGTTCAAATTTTCAATCTTTAATAAAACACTTTTTATTCATACACTCAAGTTCAAATACATTTTTTTAACTTGTAGTGGATGACACTTGATGTTAATACAGTTTTTTCAAATATAAATTCATTAAATAAATTTAATTAATTAATTTCAGTTTTTCTAGATTTAAGTTGCATGTATTTAACAATAGAGGGCGCCAGATAAACTTAAAAAAATAATGATAATTATTTATAAAGATCTTCCTGCAATATAGTGAGAAAAAAAAAGATGGAATTTACATTAATTTTTTTTTTTTTTATATTACTTGTTTTGTGTGAAGAAATTGCTTCTTGGACATTTTAAATATAATATATAGAATCCTAATATTTTTACTTGAAACCAATCTTACACAGTCCTGGAAAAAAGATAAACAGATATTTAAATTAATTTCAAAATTTTATTTTTGATTGTAAAATTTTGCTTTTAATCTTTCAGTTGGAAAAGCATCTACCTCTAGCATCATATCCTAACAAAATACACAAAAATGAATAAAAATAATTAAATGCAAACTAAATCACTTTTGAGAGGGATTTAAAAATAAATAATATTTAGTTATGGAATGTAAATTATTGCATAAAATAACTAGATCTGAAATAAAATATTTGACAAAAATTAAAAAACGTTAAATCAAACGCCTCTACTAAAAATTTCTACCCGAAACGTTAGATGTATTTAAACTATTGTTAAATTGAAAATGCAACCCTAATTAAAAAGCATTACGTGAACAAAATCAAATACAAATTGTATTTTTTTGTCTAAATTCATATCAAAGCATTGCGGTTTTACTTTTATTTGGATTTCATATTATATTTTCCTGAGGATATTTATAATATACATTTTTAAAAGTATTCCTATTGATAAAAAAAAATATATTTCAATAATAAATTTTACCAAATTTCTGCATTTGAAGTGATAAAGGATTTCCTTTTATTTCATAACTTCACGATTCAACATTGACTTATATTTCAAGTAATTGTGTAAATTATTTTAAAATGTTTCGAGAGTGAGATTCGAGATTAAATATGTGGTAAAAACTGATTATTAAAACATTAGTTTTATTGAATTTTATAAAATTTCTTAATCTCATTCTCATATCATTGGGATCAAATAAAAACTTATTTTGTGTTAAATGATAATATGGAACAAAAAAAATTAATTGGCAAATTATTATGGTGACATATTTTATCGATATATAATAAAATATACATAACAAGGGCTAATATACTTTTTTAGAAAATGTAAAACAATTTAAATATAAAATAATTAATCTTAATATAGAAGAATTTAAAGAAATTAAACTTATATATTAAAATATATAAAAATGCAATTTTCTACATCACTATATAGTCGAATATTTATTTTTTGAATATTAAAAACTTAACAACTCTCATTCTTTCTTTTATAACATGGCAGATCAATTATATCAATCGAAGATATTAGGCAGATTTATTTATAAAATATGTATTTATTTATAAATAAATATGGGTTTGATATTAACAAAAAAAAAAAAAACCTGTGTAGCGGTAACTTTCGTCTTTTAAAAATTATATTTCTATTAAGAAATTAGATATGGATAAAAATATGCAAAACGGTAATAAAATGCAATTAATTGATTTATTTAAGTTGATAGATGAAATTGATATATTTTGATAATTTTTTTTTTCAAGCTCACCAATTTTCTTATCAGGTAATCAAACACTCTGTTCTGCATAAACTAAAAAAAAAATATTTTATTTGTATGATCGAATATTTTTTAAAAAACTTAATTTCAAACTCATTCTTACGTTAAAATAACTCAGAAAGTAATTTAAATTTAAATTGTTTTGTTTTGCTTTATTTAACTGAAGCAAAACAAAATTCTGATACATCATAGAAATAACCAAACCATTTGCGAAATGAGGCAAAATATCCAAATGATAACAGTTCTTTCACAGCTTTGCAACCCACAAAAAAGGCGAATGACTTTATTCAGAAAGGGGCAGAAAAAAAAAAGTCTGGCAGAGTTATTCTTGGCAATTTTTACTATAATCTCCATTACTATCTTTATTGTATTCTCTTCGCAAGCCAAATGTCATAATCATAAATATTCGAAATAGGAGTATCTATAAAATATTTTTCTTTAAACATTAGAGTATACTTTATTTGTAAGAAGCCAGGAACCTGGTAGGGTGGAAAGATACATTTCTTTGGGATATTTACCCAGTTTTCTGTTGGTGTTTTTATTGCGAAGGAAGTTTAAAGTTCTCACTAACATTCGGCGATATGAATAAATTTCTCGAAAAGGGATCTTTCTACGGGGTAATCAATTCCTGCATAAAATCCCAGGGAAGAGAGTTTATAACATTGGGAAATATGGGTGATGTGAATTTAATAAAAGCACGCGTGCATAAAAATGTCTTTGACTTCCAAATACCTTCAATATATTTACAGCAAAATTCGTATGTTTTTATATCAACATGCATATTTATTAGGAAGAAATATTTATAAAAATAGTAGGTAGTTAAATATCTCATTCATTCTAATGAAATTTTAATTAAAGAAAAACTATTTTAACAATTTTAATGCAATTATAGAATTATTTATTTGCCAAGTTTGACTAGGTAATTAAATTCATTAGCATTTTTTTCAGTTAATTATTTCAGTGCTCCGTGATTTTATATATGAATATTTGCTTCTGAATTATAGATTGAAATCAATAAAACATAGCTTAGTATTAAATAACTAAGGAATAATATTCTTATATTTATTCTTATCCTTATAAAAAACAAAAATAGAAATAATAATAATAATGAGAAATGAAACTTATGTACATTTTTATATTTTTCATATACTTTTTATGAAGTATCAATAAAACTATGAAAATCTACGATATCTTTGAAATAACATCCATGTTTTAAAATAATTCCTAAAAAATTTTAAATCCATACAAAAAAATAATCTTAAAAATTATTATTTTTTGAATATCTTTAATGAGTACCATAATCAAACAAAACATACTTTATTGTTTATCTTTTCTGTCTAAAGAAAATGGAAAACACCTCTATTTCCTAATATCAAACGACAGTAGTTTGTGATATTTACTGAATTAAGTAAAAAAACTTAAATTATTAAAAACAATAGTTTAAAATTAATAAATAGCATACAATCATGAAACTTTTCCCCCCTAAGTAAACACTTTAAAAACAATTATTCTTCTATTCCGTCAGAAATTTGTTACTTCTGAAGATTAATTATTCTGAGTAACATGTAAAAGTAAAAAACTGTTAAAGAAAACAATTACCTTTTAATTAATTATGAAAAAATATATAAATATTATTTTTTTAAAACTAAGACATTGATGTTTTGAAAAGTTTCTCTGACATTGTAAATACAATTTTAATTCTCCCAATTTTTTAAAATATGCATAGTTTAATTTAATCTATACTATTTTTAAATATACATTGTTTAATTATTTTTTTTTTCATTTTGTTAAACAATAATTCTGCCAAGACATTCAGAGTTCGAAATGAAATTTTGAATATTTTTATATAAAATTGTCCTAAAAATCATCTAAGATGGCTGATTCTGCAATTATCTATGTTAAAATGTTTCATGAATCTGAATAAAAAAATGAAAAATAATTAACGTCTATCAGTCTAAATGGCAAGTGAGACTATAAATAACTGTATTATTCTGTGTTTCAACTGCCAATGATTAAGATATAGTTAATAAATTATTTATTATAATTCTTGTTCCTCACAAATCTATTTAGAAGATCATGTTCATGAAGTAGATAAACGCATCTTCGAAACTCGTGATAGATTTATGTGGGCAGATAGGAAGTGGATGTTCTAGAAGAAGATTCTATTTGATCGATTTTTTTCTTTTCATAGCTAGCATCACAGAGTAACTTCTATACATTTTGCACTTGCCTTTTCAGTTTGTGGATTTTGTTTATATGTTCCCTAGTTTTTCTCAAGTCTACAAAATCGTAAGGCACATCTTTTTTCAGAAATGTAGCATTTTTACTTGTGGCCTACTGTATAGATGTAGATTTTGATATGTGACCTATTGTATTGATGTAATATTTTTATAGGCAGCCTACTGTACATATGCAACATTTTTGTTGTGTTTTCGAGCTAATGGTATTTGATTAGAAACTCGACAAACCAAACCAAGGATGGGTGGATAAATTTATAGGTTACAATACATGTGTCCTTTGAGTTCTGTGTGAATTTTCATGAAGCTTTCTTTGTAGTTGTTCAATTAAAATAGCAAAGAATTTGGTCTGTATTGTTCCGAAAATTCACTTTACCCTCAAACTGTGAAATGGCATTTTAGCTCTAGACTCATTGATGTAATTTGATGCAGTATTAGAAGTTACTGCTTATAAGGATTAAGTATAAAAAGTTACCCCAATACTTAGTAAATTACAATTAGAGCATATCAACGACAACTGATGTCAATTAAACTTTCAAATATTGGATACAAATTAAATTAATTTTTTAAAAGATTTATCTGTAAATTTAATAATACCTAAAGGAAAAACAACTATACAAATATTACACAAGCCAAAGAATTTTAATTTGGCACACGTTAATTTGTACCTATAAAATAAATTCACTTTTAAAACGATACAAATAACCTTGAATTTCTTAACACGTTTGTTGCAATACAAAGAAATTTATTAGACATATATTAAAATAAAATTTATTTGTATTGAATTTTCATGAAAAACATATTTCTTGAAATTAAATTTTTATACGACCCCTTTTCATACTTATTGAACTGAAAGACCTGACTCCTGAAAAATGTCGGATAAAACTGCAACGTTCACAGCTTTAAATCGCCAGTATCGCGATTCGGGAATATATGCAGTCTGCATACATTTCTGCACTTTCCATTTTTTATATTTACGATTTTCGCTTTCGATATAAAAATATAAGTGGTAACTTTCCTATCTGCGGAATAAATTAGCTTGCACTGACACCACTTTTATCTATTTTTGTATTTTTGTAGCTTTTTGGTTAGTTACAAATGGGCAACGTTTTCCATGCATTGAGCGAATTTATCATGATGGAAGATATTTTTAGGCTTATCCTGTGCTAAGATATACATGAAATTCCATGTGGATTCGATTTTTCTGAAGTTTATGATTCTTTTCAATGCTCGCGTAGTAAAAATTTCATGCGTTATATTTCTTTTAAAATCTGTAAAGAATGTTTTCATGCTTTTGTATTCAAAAAGTAATATTACGGTAGTTTTGAGTTATTTGACACTTCTTATGTATGTCTAGTTTACAGATTTTCTTTCTGAATATGCCTTTCATATTTTTATTTCAATCCGCAATTTTAAATTGTACTAAGATTTGTATTTTGAATGAAAATTAGTAAAAATGCATATTATATGTATATCATTATCCAAATTACAGACACATCACTTAGATTTTGCATGACTCTGTTGATAGGATTATGAATTGTCAACGTCGAAGTAAGTAGATAAAAAATTTGTAAACTAATGTGAGCTCTAAATTTTAAATTCGGCATGCATTAGTGTAATTGCTTTCTTTTAACTATTTTAATATTAATTAGTGTTTAAATATTTTATAACACCCTATTAATGTATAATATATCAAAAACAATACACATTATTTTTTTCATGATAGCATATTATTCCTTTTTCATTATTCCATATGGGAAAAATACATTTATGTCCTTTTTGATATAGGCCCAAGGATCTAAAATAGATTAAAGATGTAGTACACCAATACTAGGTACACCAATGTATATTAAACGTTATTATAATGCTATTTTTATATATAATTATTATAAATGTTATTTTTCAAAGTGTCATATTAATCTTTTCTTATTATTTCTTACGGAAATATTCATTTATGCTCTGTTAGGCATAAGCCCAGGGTCTGGAATAGAAACGTATAATAAGGCATACTGATATATGTTAAGTTTTGTTATAATTTTTTCAAGGTAGCCTATTAATATTATTGCTATTATTATTTCCTATGAGAAAAATTCGTTCATGGCCTGTTTGATATAAGCCCAAGATCTGAAATAGATAAAGGACTTATAACAAAGCATGCAATATATGTACAATGATGTTATACTCTTTTCATGGTAATATAATAATATTATTATCATTTCTAAAGGGAAAAATTCGCTTACGCTCAGTTTGCGTCTACGGATCTGTAATGGATTAAGAATGTACCAATGTATGTTAAGCATTATTGTTATTATTTTTGTCTCGGTAACATATTACTTCTTTTTTCATTAATTTTTATGGGGAAAATTCTTTTATATCATGTTTGGTTTTAAGTCCGTGGATTTGGTAGAGATTAAGGACGTATGTTGACATATATCATTGTATGTTAAGTATTATTGTTATTATTTTTGTCTTGGTAGCATATTACTTCTTTTTTCATTAATTTTTATGGGGAAAATGCTTTTATATCCTGTTTGGTTTAAGTCCATGGATTTGGTAGAGATTAAGGACGTATGTTGAGATATATCATTGTATGTTATTGTTATGAAAATTCTAATGAAGCATCTTCTTCTTTCTGTTATTGCAGGTGTCCTGGATTCGGAGAACGGACTTCCACGTCCTCACCGTGGGGATGGAGACGTACACGAGTGACGAACGCTTCGAAGCCCTCCACCTGCAGAAGAGCAACGACTGGACACTGCAGATCAAGTACACCCAGCTCAGAGACTCGGGGACTTACGAGTGTCAAGTCAGCTCGGATCCGAAAATAAGCTTCTTTGTCAATCTCACCATCGTTGGTAAGTTGCACTGTCTGCTATTCTGCATGCATTTTGAAAACTAATTAGAATGAAACATTTTAGGAAATAGTATAGACTAAATGTTGGAAAGTTTTCTTTGAGATTTGAGTTAATGAGAAAGTTTTCTTTGGCTTTGGATGAGTCAACAGATGTCTTTGATGGTGCTCAGGTGTGACAGAGAGGGATAGATAAAAATTATGAAATGTATGAAAAGCTTTTTGACGTTGATAGCATTCAAGCCACAGCTACTGGAGAAGATATTTTAAATTCAAAATGGTGTTGGAAAAATATCTTTAACGGAAAAAAAATTAAAGTGCATCACAGCTGATGATGAAAAAAAAATGTTTCGTTGATCTTGTATCAAAGACCGTAGAAAATGATGGTGGTTCAAAATCATTAATCGTGCATTGCATCATTCATCAATAAGTTTTGTTCAGTAAAGCTTAGATATGTCAGAGATTTTAGTTAAAGTCATCAATGGCAGCTGTTAATTATATCAGAACTTATGCGCTCAATCATCGTCAATTCTGATAGTTTATTGAAAAGACTGGAGAAAATATCTTATTATATTATACTACAATAAGCTGGGTTAGCTTCTGAAAAGGTTTTGGGCCCCGAGTAATTATCTAAATTTTCTTGAATGAAATGTATAGTTCTCTGACTGAGTTACAAAATAAAGATTGGTTATAGAAGTTAAAATTTTATATAGATTTAACTAAACATATGAACGAACTTAATTCAAAATTAGATGGAGGAAATGAGCATCTATTTGATTTATACACTAACATTAAGTCCATCAACAAAAAAATGTTTCGTTTCAAACCTAATTAAAAAAACGGTTTTAAGCAGTTTAAAACGTACCAAACATTCATTATGCGAACAGAGATTCCATTTCTGGTACATTTTATCATTGAAGCTTTGGGTGCTTAACAAATTCATTTTAAGTTCTCGTTTTTCTGTGTTTGGGTGCAATTTCAAACAAATTTTTCAAAATCCTTTTAACTCCAACATATAGTATCTAATGGAAATTATTGACTTGCCGTGCAGTGATAAATTAAAAAAAAATAATGCTTAAACTCCTCTTTTTTGCGATTTAATAAAAGTCTCCCACTCACACAGTTTGATCAGTTGCATAAATTTGCTCGTGTCTTTTTCAGATTTCTAGACTAATTATCTATCGAAAAAAACATTCTGTAAAATTAAATATATAAAAAAAATTTACAGGTGTAAATACCCTAATAAGTCGCTTCTGTTAATTTGTAGACAATTTGTGATAAATGTGTGACAATTTTTAATTAAATTTAATGCACAATTGTCAGTGAAATGTTACAGTTGTTTATATCTCCATAATTATAATTATAATTTTTAAATTAATTATTTGGATTACTAACGAACTTCACTTATTGTAAGTTCTTCATAACATTAGCTGCAGTTCAAATGTTTTATTTCAGTATGTATTTAGTTATTGCGTTTCTTAACGAACCGTTACATGATCTATTTTTTGTATGATTTACTTACATTGTAAATTTGACAATGTTTGAAGATCTTGCTTATACCATAGTTTAAAGATCCCTACTTTAAATGATTGTGTATCTGGTATTCTGCTATTTTGAACCTAAATAGGAACTTGGATAGCATTATTAAAAATATTTCAATCGTTAATCGTACAGTTTTTAAAAATTCTTAAAAACTAAGGCCTGAATCGGAAATAAATACACAGACAAATTCTTAACTAAGTCTTGACAATCAGTGTCTTTGATAATAATTCTGTATAAATAATCAAATTTTTAAAAACTGTGACAAGCGTTTACGAATTATTATTATAAGAATAATTGCAAAAGACTCTTACAAGAATTCTACACTTTTATAAAAAAAAAAATAAATAAAAATAAAAAAAAAAAAAAAAAAAAAAAAAAAAAAAAAAAAAAAAAAAAAAAGAAAGAAAAAAAAAAAAGAAAGAAAAAAGATGAAAAAACTGCCAAAATAATAGTGCAAATGAAAACTATTCTTACAAGAGTAAGTGAAAAAAACATTCTTTGCTTCTAATTACAACAGATGCCATCAGAAGATTCAAATCTGTGGATTCTAAAAACCTAGTTAGACAATTTAAATCTGGTTTACGTTTGCAGCCTAGTTACTGAAATTCTTAAATTTTTGTTATGCAACCTAGTTTTATTATGCACTATACTATTAATTTTATCATTATATAAATAATAAAATTTTGGAAAATTATGACTAAAAATTCCCCATTGTTCTTATAAATAGAACTGAGAAATGTTCTTACAAAAATTCAACACTTTTATAAAAACAATTAATTTTCAAAATAATTTTGAAAAAAAAAGTTTTAAAAAATTTGAAAATGCAATTAATTTTTCTTCCCTCTTAAAAGCAAATGCAGCAAACTTCATGTATCCTAGATGATGAGACATTTTCAATAAAACTACCATTATACTAGCTGAATATTTAGTCAAAACTATAAAACTGATACTAGGCCACATTGTAAAAGTAACCGATTCACATAGATTAAATACTTATAAATCACGCTTCAGTAAAATATATAAATAAGTAACATTATAATTCATGGGTTTTGGTGAAACTGTTCAAACTGCTATAAATTATATATTATAATACATAAAATAAATATTATGTTCCTATTAATTACATACTTAAATACACAATTATTTATTTGGAAGTTAAGCTCTATCTTTAATTTAATAATGATCTTAAAGTATATTTTATACACCAAAAAAATTTGAATGTAGGTAAATGGGTGGGTTACGAAGTCAATCCTGCAAATTTCAGCTTTCTATTTCATGGTTTTAAAGCTGTTATTTACGTTAAAAAAATATATCCATCTGAAACATATATCAATAAAAGTTTGTTAGGCTTGAATATAGTTCATTTTACAAATAAGTAATACGTATAATTAAAATAATTAATTCCTTTAAGAATATAAAATTATTTTACTTAAGCATTTTTTTTTTTTTTGAAATCGACTAATTACAATATTTAAAAAAAAGCCTTCGAATTTAAGAGAAAAAAGTTTATTTCTGTATAATTTAAATTTGTGACGCAAATATATAATTACAAAACCTAATTATTTGAAAAATTCGCAAATCGTTTCTGTTGTAATTATGTCTTTGAAAATTACCATTTAATAATGATAATTACATTTTTGTGCAATAATTATAAATAGAAGTTCTAATTATAAAGTCAAATTTTGTATAGTATGATAAACTCATGTTTGTGAAAATTGCAACGCCATGAAGGACTTACACGAGTGAGCTGAAATTTTCAGGAAATGCAAATTACCGCATGATATGCAAATGATTAGAATTTCAAATCCGTAGCGCATTCATATGCTACCCTCTGAACGGTGGATGTATCCGAATAAATAGACGGCTGTAGCGAGGCGTGCATGGTTATCGGTGGTTATCTGCTAGTGATAAACGTTAGCTCAATCGTTACTTATGTCTCTTCGACGAAAGAGAGCGAGATTTGAACAACTTACAGAGTTTAAACGGGGGGAGAATCATCGGCCTTCGTGAAGCTGGATTGTATTATCGTGCAGTAGCCGCTCGTGTGCAGGGTAACAGCAGCACAGTGATGCGTCTTTGGAAGCAGTGGATGGACGAGTGTCGGACAACTCGGAAATCAGGGAGTGGTCCCCGAAATGTGACGTAAGCTCGCGATGATAGACACCTGGTCCGCATGGCGCTGACGGACCGTACAGCTTCCTCTAGACAATTGGCAGCACAGTGGTCAATAGCTACAGGTGTTTCATTGTGTGCTTCATCAATTCGTAGACGTCTGCTGCAGCATGGACTACGCGCAAGGACTCTTTTATACAGGATCCCTCTCACGCTAAACCATCGCCGCCTGCGGCTACAATGGACAGCTCAGAGACTGGCGTGCTGATTGGCAGCATGTCGTGTTTTCTGACGAATCCCGCTTTAATTTGTGGTACTATGATGGCCGCATTTGTGTCAGATGCTATGCCGGTGAACCCCACCTTCCGGAGTGCATTATCGAACGCCACAGTGGACGAACACCCGGAGTTAGGGTCTGGGGTGCCATAGCATATCATGGACGATCTCAATTGCTAAGAATTGTGGGCAATCTGAACAGCAACCGGTACATCAGTGAAGTTCTACAGCCCCAAGCTGTTCCCTTCCTTCAAAGCTTGACAGGCGCTGTATTTCAACAGGGCAATGCCCGTCCTCATATCGCTAGAACTGTTCAATCCTTCTTTGCAACAGGCAGGTACAGCTTTTTCCTTGGCCTGCGTATTCCCCAGATTTGTCGCCGATTTAACATGTATGAGATTTCGTTGGTCGGCGTCTCACTCGTGATCCTCGTCCTGTTGCTTCTGCAGACGAACTTTGGGTGCGCATACAAACAATATGGATTGCTCTTTCTCAGGCAGACATTCAAAATTTGTTTGACTCTATGCCACGTCGTGTAGCAGCACTTATGGCGGCGCGTGGTGGCTACACAAAATACTGATTCCGAGCTCTTGTTATTGTTTGTTTGCTTTGAACATTTAATCATTTATTTGCACCACTACCACTCAACTGTGTATTAAATTTCATTCAATTATGACGATTCCTTCATGGTGTTGCAATTTTCACAATCATGAGTTTACAATTGAATGTAACTCAAAATAGTGTTTAATAATCGTCGATATTAAAAAAATTGATCCTGACAGGATCGCACATTTTGACGCATTTTTAGCTTCAACCTCATAATGTGTTTGAACTCATTTTTTTAAATGGGACCTGTTTCGGGTAATGAATATCGCAGGGGTAAAGCAAGGATCCTGCAGTAGGGCCACCATATCAATGACAATTTATCATCTAGTGAGCAATAAACTAGAAAAAAAAATAATATATATTTTTTTTCTAATATTTAAATGTTTTCTTTTTTATGTACCAATAAGTGATACATAGCCCCTATTTTATTTTTTCAAAAAATTATTAATTTTGTTTTATGTTTGCTTAAGATGGCGCCTTCTATGTTTCTCTTATTTACGAAGTATATCTTTAACATTAATTTTTATGTTAGCATTAAGAGTAGGATGCAATAAAAACTCAAAAAAGATCTGTAAAAAAAACAAAAAAATTATGCATCGATTCTAGACTAAGCAGTTATTCTAGCCATTTTTTTCTAATGTTAAATTACTTACATTTTTGTGAAGCAATAAGTGGTACATTTAAATTTTATATACTAATATTTATATTTTTATATAACATGGAGCCATAAGAAATATACAGTAGTGTCACCATCTATGTGGCATTTCTTTGTATAGTATTCCATACCAATGATTCATCCGTTAACATTAACAGTTGGAAAAAATTAAACAATAAAAAATGTACCTCAAAACCAAATTAATTCTGTATCGATTCTAAACTAAGCAGATTAAATTATACCTTAAGCAACGGCTTTATGATTTTTCTTCTAATTTTAAAATACTTACTTTTTCATGAAGCAATATGCGTATACATATTCTCTGTTTATTGTTTGTTATAAATTAATATGTATATTTATTATGTAACATGGAACTATAAGAAATATATAAAAATCCATGTATGTCATTTCTTTATATAGTATTTCTTTTCCATTAATTTTTCCGTTAACATTAACAGTAGGAGGTAATAAACAAATAAAGAGAAAAAAAAATTGTTTTTCTAGAGTAAGCAGAATAAATTCTACTTTAAGCAGCTACTCTATGAACATAGCCAATTTTTTTTCTAATACTAAAATACTAACTTTTCTTAAAGCAATATGTAGTACATGTTCTCAGTTATTATTTTGTAATTATTGCATTGTATTGTATTTATTTTTTTATTTTTTAAAATTTTTTTATAAATTAATATTCGTGATTTTATCTAACATTTGACATAAGAAATATATAGAACTGCCACCATTTATGTGTCATTTCTTTATATAGTATTTCTTTAGCAATGATTTTTCAGTTGGATGCAATAAAAAAATCTACCTTAAAAACAAAAAATTCTGTATCGATTCTGGAATAATCAGCCACTCTATCAACATAGCCATTTTTTTCTAATATTAAAATTCTTACATTTTTATGAAGCAACGTGATATATATTCTCTGTTTTAATTTTTTATACATTTATATTTATATTATTTATGGAACATGTGGCAATATTAAATACATAGAAATCCATGTATTCCATTTCTTTATATACTATTTCTTTAACAATGATTTTTCCGTTAACATTAACAGTTCGATGCAATAAAAGCAAATCTACCTTGAAAACAAAAAAATCCTGTATCGATTCTAGAATAATCAGCGTACACTCTAGACTAAGCAGCGTAAAATTCTAGACTAAGCAGCGACTCTATCAGCACAGCCAATTAAAAAGTTATCTGTCTCTGTTTTAAGACCTTACACAAATTCACTTAATTAAGATTTAAAAATAGGACTCGTTGTTTTTACAATCCGTGCTGCTGTATTTGTAAAAAGAAATTAAGAAGGAGCACCGAATAAAAATGAACAAAAAGATGAAAGAAATCTTTAAAAGAAAAAAAAATTGGGACATCTCAAATTACGTCCTTAATGAAGTTTCGAGCGAGGAAATAATGGATATATAAGTACAACGAAAAAAAAAAGATCTAGACCCTTTTTTTTTTTACTTTTCTAAAAGAAGAGCAATTGCAAAAAATAAATTTATCCATCCAGCGCTTTGACAACGAGTTTCGCTTGATTAATGAACGAAGTTATCGTTTGGCCACACATAAAAAAATAAGACCCTCCCCCTACCCTTCAGAATAAAAAAACGTCGTTCAAGAGTGCATGAAAACGACATACAAAAAGAGTGCTGGTGCAAAAAGTGTGTCTTCATCAGCCATTGGGAAGAGTTATGAAAACAAAAGAAATCCGTAATTTTTAATAAAAAAAATCTTGAATTCATTTAAGCTTTATGATGAGTTCTCTTAACATTATAATTTTACTATTATTATTATTTCTTAGGATAACTAGCAAATGCTGTGATATTTGCATATACCATGTTTTAGTTAATTAAAGTTCAAGATTTATAATTACCCTCTCGTTGTTGTAATGTGAATAGGAATTTACTAGTACTGGATTTAATAAAATGTTTAATGAAATGAAATTTTTTAACATTGATTAATTAATTTACTATTTAAAAAATGAGTTAGAATAACAAATAAAATTCCTTTCAAATTAAATAACGTTCACTATTTCACTCGGTTACAGTTATAGGATACCATTAATTTCTAGAATTAAAAACATGTGCTATATATATTTTTGCTGAATTGCACAAAATAAACTGATTTTCCAAAACCTTTGGGTTGTTGATATGTTCATACCACAAATAGTCACTAGTGATCAATAGAGATCATATCAGTCAATGGAGATCATAAGAGAAAAAAATTCATACACCACGAAGAACTATTTTCATAATAAGGAACAACTATTTCATTGAAAAAAAAAACAATTTAAAAAGTAATTTATGTTTAACATGAGAAATTAGTTACGTTTGCCATAGACGGACGCCTCTTTTATCTGAGAAGAAAAAAAAATGTGCCTTTCGTCCACAATAATGAATAAATATTTTCAGAGAAAAACAAATGTTTTATATTTTCATTTCACATAAGAAAAATATTTAAGCCTTATTCTAGTTTGGGGCAATGGATCGACCACCTCTTTAACTTGAGGTCCACATTACTGTGTATTCGTTAGTGTTCCAACATATAATTCAGGTTCCTACTATGAAGAGCTATTTGCATTACATCTACATTATGGAAAAACTGCTTCATTAGAAAAAAATAATTAGAAGTAGTTGTTTAACATTAAAATTTCACACGAGTAAAATAGTTATGTTCAACCATATTTTAGGACATGAAATGGACTCAATTTTTTTAGTGTCCCTAATTGTGGTATATTCCTTAGTGTCAAATCATATTGCTCATAGATTCCTATATCAAGAACTCTAAATTTTGGGCATAATTTGCAATTTCATTCACAATAATAAAGAAATATTTCATTCAAAAAATTTTAAGTAATCTCTCCACATAAAAAAAAAACATTTTAATATCACTTTATGCAACCAATAGCTCCCTTATTTATTTGGGGCCCTCCTTGTGGAGTAGTTTTATAAAAATGCTACCATATTGTTAAGAGTATTCTACCACGGAGGGTTATTTGGATAACAACTGAAATACGGAAGAAATATGTCACTGAGAATATATATGTTAACTTTCATATGGGATGTTATAGTAAATATTCTATCTGAGGAGACATTTTACATTTTATGTAACTTGTATTCGTTTTACATAAAAAAATTTTTTAGCTATACCACTGCCTAGGGCCCTCTATAGACGCTTCTTTAATGTATATACACTCATGTCCATAAATTAAGGATAATGAAGTTCAGGCAAAGAAAGAGACAGAAGCAAAACAAATTTGACTTATTTGTAAAGTCTATTTATTAAACAAAAGGTAAAGAGCAAAAATGATGCTATATGTTTGACATAATTAATAAAAATTGCAATTTTTACTCCCTGGAGCAAATTTCAAAAAGAACCTATTTACAAAAAAACAGTATAACATGGTTAGTATGATGGTTAATATGGGGTATGTCTCCCGGACGATGCAATACAGGCCTTACAACGCCTAGGCATGCTGAGTATCAAATTATCAATCTGATCTTGGGGAATATTACACCACTCATCAAGCAATGCCCTCCGAAGTTCCGGTTGACAGGTGGGAGGTGGTTGACGGGCTGCAATTCGTCGGCCAAGCATATCCCACACATGCTCTATTGTATTCAAGTCCGGTGAGTATGCTGGCCAATCCATACGGGTGATATCCTCCAATTGAAGGCATTCGTCTACAATGTTTGCACGGTGAGGACGGGCGTTGTCATCCATAAACAGAAATTCAGCACCCATGGCGCCCCGAAACAAACGTACATGTTGTTCCAGAATGACATACCGATAGATGTGGCCTGTCATCGTTACACTCTGAACATGCAGTTCAGTTCTGGAACCAAGAATAATTCCTCCCCAAACGAGCCATCCTGCGCCACCGTAACGGTGTCGTTCAATCGTGTTCTCTTGATGGTAACGGGTACCTGGAGCTCTCCATATGAAAGTCCGGCGAGAATCAGACTGCAAACTAAACCTGGACTCGTCGGAAAACATCACACTAGACCACTGTTGCGGTGTCCACAATGCATGCTCTCTACTCCAGGTTAATCACAGGAGACAGTGAGTTGCGGTAAGTGGAACACATCTGACAGGCCTACAAGCATATAGACCAATGTGCCCTAAGCGGCTGTACACGGTCTGCCTTGAATCTGTCGTACCGGTAGCTGAAGAGAGCTGACGAGACAGGTCTGATGCTGTGCTCCATCTGTTTCTTTTGGCAGTAACTGCTAAATACCGGTCCTCATTCGGCGTTGTAACTCGGGGGCGAACTGTGCTGTAACATCTACTCACATTACCATCATCTTGGAATCGTTACCAAAGCCTGGAGATGACACTCTGGGCGATTCCAAGTTCCTCGAATACTTCCAGCTGAGTACGTCCACATTCCAGTCGTCCGATAATTCTACCACGTAAAAAATCATCCAAATGCTTCCTTTGTGCCATAACTATGCGGTTATTGCACTGAAAGGCTTTTAAAGAGCTTGTGAACAATTTTACTTCTTTGCCACCATTCCTTATATACCCCTCTCTTACACTCTCGTCATTGTGACGCGTTATCCGCGCCATCTGGTGGTTTCCTGTAATTTGCATATTCTTCTTCAAGATATGTGTGATAATTCTACAGATGAAATTTTTATTTTAGAATTCAATTTCTGTGTGATTCTGAATTATCCTTAATTTATGGACATGAGTGTATATTACATTGGGCCACAGTATGTTGTCAAGATGCCTGAAATACAAAGATTTGACAATATATCTAACACAGTCAAGCAAGAAAAAAACCTCAGCATCCTAAAAAAAAATTTAAATGGTATAATTCATACATTCGTTACATAGAAGAAAAATTCCTATTCATCCATCCCTACAATACCAAAACATGTGGGTCCAAATATATATTAATTTAAGCTTTTAAATATCCAAAATAAATCAACTTCAGACGATGTCCAAGAGAAATCAACTTTAAACAACTTTATACTACTTTATTCAACTTTAGTCAACTTTAGACAAGACCAGAAAATTTGCTTTGAATAGTTGACATATTTTTCATGGCCTGTAAAATAATTGTACATTTATTAATTAAATTTACAATTGTTTAAAATTTGACAAATCTATTAAATATATTTAAAAATAAACTTATTTATATTTATATAGATACAATTTTATTTTATGTCTCTACGTATGCTTGAATACCGTCAGTATCATAATAACAAATATGAGCAAATTCATTAGTGTCAAAATCCTCGTTTTTGTGTGAAAGTGCATGCGTTTCTTTCTTGTATCCGACGTATAAAGTTGCTAATGATTAATGACTCTTTCACAGCCAATATAAAAAAGATTTACTTTAGGGCAAAACAGCGTTATATTTTCCTGTAATAGCACTAATTAATAAGTGATAAGATCGGTGTTGTTAAAAAAAGTCTGATAATCTCATCAAGCTTTTTTCTATTTCGAAACTACATATTTATTATTTATTTTCTTTCGTTTTTTGTTAGGAACAGAACTTGTTTCATTGCATTGTGTTATTTGTCAGTAGGAATTAAAGCAATGATTACTCAGAATGAGTGATATACTTAGAATAATAATCACAAAATGTTTTTTTTTTTTTTTTTATTATTTGTTAGAGCTATACTGTTTCATTGGACAAATATTTAATGGCTAATAAAGATTACTATAACGTGTTTTATAAGTTTTTTTATTTTTTTATTTTTAAATTTGAACTTCAACTGTAACTTTATTTTGTGAGAATCCTTTTAACGAATGGAAATTCATTGTATTTCCAAATTATAGAACTTGTTGTTGTTATCGTATCCCCTGAAGAGTACAACGGAATCAAACACCGTAGGGCTCTCGAATAATATTAGTCATGTTGATTGCCAGCTCGTAGTATAAATCATCTTTCGAGGAATGATCCAGAGAATGTATGGCAGGTGCAACAGCTGGGCAAAGACTTGATGAGAAGTCAGCTCGACATAGGGGCAGGTGGCACTTTTTGGCATTTTTTAACGCCATCAGCAGAAATTTTGATATTTTTGTAGTTCTCCATCCTTAAGCTTGTGAGAGTAATAACTGTTTTTCTGTCGACATTGAATTCTGTAATTTGGTCTTTAGTTGTGATCTTAGAAGTAATTTTAAATTTATATTTTGCCAAGGCATTTGTAAAGTAAGTAGTCATGGCGGAGTGATCCAGACTTCTGGCATTATTCGCCTAAGAATCTGCAATTTCATTAAATTTCAAATTCAGGTGAGCAGGGATCCGTTGTAGAAACACATTCTATGGAATCAGTGAACTTGTGGATTTGTTCTGAAAGAGATATAACATTCAAGATCATACTTGATAAATCTTTATTAAGAGCCTGTAAGGCAGGTCTGGAGTCATTGACGATAATAATACCACTTAATTTTTGTATTTGAACTATTTCGTGGTATTTATTCTATTTTTTAACACACATTTGATATAAAAACAATTATGTTCAAAATTTTAAAAGAAACAAATAATTTAAAGTACATAATCTACAATCGTCAACGTCATGTACTAAAGTTTATTATACTATTTATTTTTAATATAAATTTGATAGTTAAATTTTCCCTCATGTTTAAAAAATCAACAAAATAGTACAGGAAGTTTTGTGAATTCGAATGTGAAACCTAATGATATTTAAATGATTTAACAAATATATGACATAAAATAAAGCAAGTATCATAAAATATTTTTAAATTTTTAAACGAAACAGAGTAATTTTAAGGGCATAATTTATAATAAATAAACCAACTTCATATATCAAAGAATATTATACTATTTATTTTTAATATGAATTTGATTTTTTAATTTTTCTTCATATTTGAGTAAATCAAAAAATACTACTTAAATTTTGAATTCGAATGCGAAACCTTATAATATTCCAATAAATAAACAAATATACGACATAAAACAAAGCAAGCATCATAAAATATTTTCAAAATTTTAAACAAAAAGAATAATTTCTATTAAATAAAGCAACTTCATATACAAATGGTTAACAACTTTTAAAGGTTACAAAATCAAAAAGGACATATATGTTTTAAAATAATCTAATTTTTTTTTGTAAATCTTAAGACATATTTATTATAATAATTAAAGAATAAGATTTATTAAAGATTATATTATTCAAAACATTTTATTATACATATTTTATTATATATTATTTTATAATACATTATACAAGATAAAGACACATATGTTTTTAAATAAGCTAATTTTTTTTCTAAATCATAAAACATATTTATTATACCAATTAAAGCTTAAAATTTATTAAATATATTTTTCAAAACATTTCATAAAACATTATCTTACAAAACCAGAAATAAGTATATGTTTTAAATTATTCTATTTTTTTTTTCCAAATATTAAGACATATTTATTATACCAATTAATAATTAAAATTTATTAAATATTATATTGTATAAAACATTTTATTATAAATTTTCTTACAAAATCTAAAAGACGTATATATTTTAAAGTAATCTTTTTTTTTAAATCTCATACCAATAAAAGATTAAAATTCATTGTTTGCTAGTAAAAATCATTATGAAATATTTACCTAAAATAATTAATTCTTTTTTAAATAATAATCGCTAAATCTATTCGAAATTCACAGTTGTTTGAAAGCCATTTTGAGCTTCAATATATTGTTCAAAATAAATATTTAAATAAAGCAAAATAAAACTTCAAATTCCATTTTAAAAAGAAAAGAAAAAAAAGAACCTTATTGTATTTTAATATAAAAATACGATTCTTTAACAACAAAAAGCATTTGATAAATATTAAATGAAATCCCTACGAGCGTGCATAAGTCACTAGACAAAACAATCAAGAATATTTACGCCGTGTTAAATTCATGAAACGTACTCTCAAAACCAAAAGTTTTCTGTTCCACTAGAACGCACTTATTCTGATGAGAGAAATCGTCGTAATATTTCTGTCAGAGACACATATGTTGTTTTTGATGCAATTGAAGTGAATTCAAGTGTTTATGTACTGAAGATTCCCATTGTAGGGACAGCCATTATTCCTGAAAGTTCTAGATGCATTTGCATTCTGCCAGATTTAAAAATTAAAAGCTATTACAGAGAAATGTAAGTCACTGAAAAAAGTTTTAGAATTCAATTTTCAGCTTTCCATAACAGTGTAGAAATCTTTTATTTTTAGCCATAAAATTATGGATATTGTTTTCTGTTTTCTTGATCGCTTTTTCGTTTCCTTGACTACTTTCAAAGTTTCTGATTTTTTTAAAATATTTTTTAAATTCTTTTCGCTAGCATTTTCATCATGATTTATAGTAAAATTTATTTCAGTAACTAATAATTAAATAATGTAAAATTGTTCTAACACATCATCTGTTGAAAGCAAATACAAATGTATTTGAAAGTGAAAATGAGATTTTTCAAGAAGAGGAAATCAATGGAATTCCACAGTTTTTTTTTTTTTAATTTAATTTTTTTTTTAAATTGCTGTAATGCGTTTTATTTTTACAATAAATTCTAAATTAATATTACATTAACACACACACATACATAAATTTTATTTCATGTTATAAAAAATTTCAATAATCCAAGTAATTTCACAAATTATTATTATTATTATTTTTTTTTTTTTGTTGCTTGTTCTTTGTATTTGAAATTTTACGGTATTTTATATCTTATATTTTCATGTATTAATTAATAATTTTTAGAACAGTTGAAAGCTAAATTATGAAGGTATCGGCTTATATATGGATCTACTCATCTCACAAAAACGCAGATAATTTCCTTTTGACGGGAACAAGCAATCTATCACCAAATCTTTTAAATATAGCACTTTTTATTTCTTTAAGTTTATATTTCTTATGTATTTGAAAAACGAAAAAACAACCAAATATTTTTATTTAAAATTGAGTTCGTTTTATGAAAATAAAACTTGTTTAATTATGGGAAGAGATTTATTTGGTTATATAAATATTCATGCAATTTCTTTAAATATTATAATTATTACTATTAATGTTATAACGCATTTTATTAGAAATGCATAACAAATCGAAGCAATTATGTCTCGTATTTTACAAATTTCGAAAATCAGAGATATTATATAAATATCTATGGTTTGAGGCACACAAATTTTTATTTCAATTCATAAAGAATTCAGATTCTGATAAGCTAAAGAACGAATAGTTCGTTTTTAAAAACTCAATAGTTGTTTTGGTAGAAATCTTATAATCTAATAAAGCTGACACTATTCTTGTGAAGAATAAATAACCGTACAATAACCATTTATAAGCTTTCACGTGGAATATAAGGTTCGTTACTGAATTAATTAAATGGAAAATGAAGCTTATTATGGTTTTATTTATAACGTGAGAAAGTATTCAGTATATAGGTATAAAATTTAATTTATGAGTAATAATGGAACAATAATTGCGTTTTTATGATGTATGGTAGTAGGCATTATTGAGGCAAAGTTACAAATTAAAAATATTAATCCTAATGAACAGAGGCAGGTAAAAATAAGAATATAGATTATCATCTAAACAAATTTGATATCCACGCTAAAAATACATATTATCAATAATTAATGAGGAAAGCAGAATGCAAAAAGGAATGGAATTCTTAAACAGAATTAGTAAGCATAATGCATTTCGTATGCAATTTTCAAAGAAGGTTCTAAACAATGTAGCATATTTTTCCAATTTTTATATTGAATATGAATTCCTTCTTTTAGGCATATTTTTATATTAATATTTTTTTTGATGTATTTCTAATGAACTGAATTTTGAAACTCAAAAGTATGTATTCTTTTTAATTGTAAAGAATCATATTTATATAATGTATGCATAAGTATATAGATATATTCCAGAAATTAAATTTTTTTCATACATAATGCACAACTGAGATTTAATACAACATTATTTTTTACATAAGGTAATACTAATACTGATTATAGTTAAGGTGATACTAATTATAGTTAACTAAAATATGAAAGGTTTAGCAAAAAATAAATATGTTAAAATTAGTTTAAGGAAAACCTTACATATGTGTTAGATCGAATTATATTGCAACAATTTAAATATGAATTAACTGCATAATTAATAAGGTATATAAATCATATTTTGCCTATTTATTATTTAAGAGGAAATTTAATATTTAAATTAAGATAGTATTTTCTATTAATTAATATTTAAATTAGTAATTTAATATTTAAATTAGTATAGTAATTTTATATTTAAAATTTTAAAAATTTAATAATTAATAATTTTATTTAATTATTAAATTAAATGTTACACATTTAATATTTATCTTAATAATTTACAAATTTTAATAATGATTTTTTTTTAATATTTTCTGTAATAAAATGTAAATACTAATAATGATAAAAATGTATATTGTAATAATGATAAAAATGTATATAGATATAATGATAAAACTACTCCACATTTTATCTCAAAAATCTTCTCTGTCATTACATAATATTTTGAAATGAAAACAACGCATAAATAGAGATATAAATAAAAAACATTTATGAATAAGGCTATAATTTTATAAATAAATTTTGAAACTGTGCTAGGAGTGCAATAATTATTATCGAAAATTTTCGAAAGATTTCAGTAACTATAATACAATGCCTACATATTTTAAGTGTTTTTAATTCACTTTTTAATTATTAACAAATCATAGGTTTTAGATTTAAATTGATCAGCAAAAATTAAAAATTTTAACAATGTTTTTCTTTCAAACATTTTATCTGTACAAAATAATATCCAAGCAGCCTATACAAGATTGACAAAGTGGAATAAAATTTTTAAATAAATTGCATTTATTTCAAAATGCAACGTATTTTATTCAAAAATAAGTAAAATAAAACAAATTAAATATTATTTAATAAAAATGTTAGCTATTATTCAGAATGTAATAAATTATTAACATCTGTATTTTTTATAAGTTTCAAAGCTAAAATAAGCAAAAAACAAAAAAGGAAACATTAATAAATTTTCTATAAAAGATTAACAGAAATTACTAAATTATTCAATGAAATACTTTATACTTGAATTTAAATACATAAAATTAAGTTTTCTTCAAACAAAAGTTTGTTTTAATAACATTGAAATTGAAAATTTAAAAATTTAATTTTATTAATCAGAAATAAAAATGAAATCTTATAAAATTTATATTCGATAAAATAAATGCATTTTAATATTTTCGACCTTTTTCCTTTTTACATAATAATCCAATTTTATACTTTAAACTTTAAAGCAAAATTCATCATAATAAAGTAAACTTAATCTTGTTATCGTAAATATTCTTTCAACAACATTACTTTCGTATTACAATATTTTTGCATAAATGCTTCTTTCAGCTAAAATTTTGTAACATTTCCATTTTACGCTAAACGCAAACACAAAAATGACGGCAAACTTCCAAATAAAATTTTTTTTTTTAAAACGTTCTTAATTGGAAATATTCCCATTTCATCATTGATATTAGTTGTTTCATTTTCTTTAAAATTTTCACGTTGTTTACGAAGAGCGCAGAAAGCTCCATTTTTCTTTTAGAAAGGAGCACTTTAATCTAAGTTAAAAAAAAGAAAAAAAAATGGCTGCTTGTTAACGCTTCTTCTAAAACAGGATTTAGAGAAAACGTAAATTACAGTGTTCATCTTGTTTTTGCTCCACTTAAATGTAAAATAGGGTTCTGCTTTTAGAAGATTTATTTTTAAAGGTTATTTATGCAGGTTTTAAAGCTCTCTGCCAGCTTTGCTCCTTTATTATTTCTTCAGCCGAGATAATGGTATTAAAATTTCATGAAATATAGCAAATGGCGGGTTTGTTTCTTAATATTAAGATTTTAAATCCGCCCTCATAAATATGGCTTAGTTATTCAAACAGCTTCACTTCGATTTATTTCATTGAAAAGTCATTTAAATTTTATATTTCTTTTTTAGGTATCATTATATTTTTGTGTCTTATTTATCGTTTTAGCAAATAGCATTTATTTTCAGAATATGGTTTTACAAAATGGTAGAAAATAAGGAATTTATTTTTCAAGTTAAATCCTTGATTTTACTACTTAAGAAAAAGAAATATATGCATTTTAAATTACTCACATTTGAAATACTTTTAGGGTATATATTTTGAATGTATAATTTATAATAATGCATGCATCAATGTAAAATCTATAATAATAAGTAAAAAGAAATCTAGACATAATTTTTTATAAAAAGAAAATTTGATTTATTCAAAATTTTTATTAAATTAAATCATGAGCGTTGATATTTGTAATTTATACTAGACCCATAACAGCTTCAAGAAAAAGGCCACTTTCAGGTTCCTAGGAACATTTCAAATATTATTAGATATATATATATATATATATATGTATATTGAACTCTATTAACCTGTTAATTATATTAATTAATACCTATTAACCTCTATTAATTTATTTGCTTCTTTATTATTTCTTCAGTCAACATAATGGAATTAAAATTTCATGAAATATAGCAAATATCGGGTTTGTTTCTTAATATTAACATTTTAAATCCGCTCTCATAAATATGGCTTTGTTATTCAAACAGCTTTACTTCGATTTATTTCATTGAAAAGTCATTTAAATTTTATATGTCTTTCTTATTTCTTCTTTAGGTATCATTATATTTTTGTGTCTTATTTATAATTTTATCAAATAACATTTATTTTCAGAATATGTTTTTACAAAATGTTTTAAAAATAACGGAATTTGTTTTGATAGTTAAATCTTTGATTTAACTACGTAAAAAAATGTATATATGCATTTTAAATTGCACACATGTAAAATATTATTTAGAGTACATATATTTTGAATGTATAATTTATAATAATGCAGGCATCTATGTAAAATTTATAATAATAAGTAAAAAGAAATCTAGACATATCAGTTAATTATTAATTTTAATAATTAAATAAATTTTAATTATTATCATTGTTAATTATTGTTTGATAAAATATAGTTTCTAGAAAAATGTTGTATTATGAATTAAAAAGAAATAAAATTTTAAATAACTACACTGAAGGAAGAAACATATTAATTAGATTTGATAATAACTGTCTAATAATATAAAAATTTTAATTAATATTTTTTATTAATAATTATTAACTATTAATTTTATATTCATCAATAATTAAAAACATATATTTTAACCTTAAAAAATATAATTGATAGACTTATACTTAGATTGTAGGTTAATTATGAATCAGAATGGTAATTTGTTTTTCTAAATATATCATAACTTTTTATTTGATAAATAACAACACAAAGCACAAAATATTGTTTATGTATACCAATAATATGAATGTGTTCATTTCTCTCAATTTTACAGCGAAATTTTTAAAGTTAATTTTCAGCAAAAAATTTAAATTTCGTTTTACCAAAGCTGGCAAGATTGTAGATTTTATTGATATAATTTTTTTTTTTAATTTGTCACAATTATAAACATATTTTTGTTAATAAACAATCTATATATCTTTATTTAGCCATATTTACCACGAATTCCCTGTTAAAATTTACAGTTTTACGTGTATTAGAAAACTAATCGAATTTTCTTCCCACAGCACACAAATTAATGTCCCCATAAGTTTAGATATTTCATTCTTTTTAAATTCTACATTTTCACATCGCAACATTTATAAAAGCCAGAGAAAATTTTATTAGTTATTTTTATTTCAAATAATTCTAACAGCAAGGTAAAAATATTTACAAAATATTTCTATTATGTCTTAAATTATAAAAAAAAATACTCAGATTATTAGTTAATATAAAATAGATAATAATTTAAAAAAAAATAAGAAATGAAAGCTAATACATTATTATAAAATCCATATCAAATCTATTTAATATACATTTTTTTAGTACAATTGTTTAATTTATTTATAATCAAATACTCTTATTTTTCTATGAAATATATTTTTCTAATTTTTTAAAATGTATTTTTTAATGATATATATATTTTTTAAAGAAGCTTTATAGTATGTATATTTTTGATATTGAACCAAATATACTTTCTTTTTCAATTAAAAGACACGACCAATAAAAATTCAGATATTTTTAACACACAATTTTTTACAAAAATCTTTATTAATACACCACAGAAAGGCCAATTTCGTACAATTCATAAAAAGCAATTTAAATTTAAAAATTGTATTTATTATAACTCATAAATTAAAAAATTAATTTAGTTTTTCTAGAAAAGACATTCTGACAAAACGTGTTCATTCAGTTTGAATGAGAGTTATGAACTTAATCAATTTCCTGAAACTTTGTGTTTACTTCTAGACTGAGATTCATTGCTTGGCCCTTATTTCTCGACGGCACAAAGAACTAAATTAAGATTCTTCTGACAAACTCTGTTTCTCAATCCTTCAAACAAACTTTGTGATATCAGTTAAAAGTATCACTAAGGATAATGAGCTAAAATATTTGTAGAAAGGTTTGAGCGGCATCTTTATTCAAAATGAACACAAATTATAATAATAATAATCTGCATCACGATAAACAATATGTAAAGTAAAACCTTGAAGAATATTTGTGATTGACTTTTAAATTCCATTTTAAAGCTAAACAGCGTAATATCCTTTAATATATAAAAAAAATATGCATACCTATATATATATTTGAATAAACTGATTATTGAATGAACAAATAAAGGACTAATAAAATGCTTTAATATATATATATATAATTTATTAGAATGAGGAAAAAAAACTCTATAGACTTCAACACCTAGCATACTAAAAAATACAGAACATATATTATTAAGAAAAGCTATATTAATAATTAAAATGTAAGAGCTATTTATAACGTAATGAAAATGTCCTACTGGAAAGTTATCATAAAAATTCTCTAATTGTGAACAGAATATACAGTTCTAATATCTTTCTTATTGTAAAAAAAACAATACATATATTTATTTACAAAAAAAAAAATCTTTTAGTCTGCATGGACTACAGTAATAAAAAAAAAACACTTATTACATATGATATTACCAAAATTATATTATGAACAATAAGATATATTCATAATTAAGGGATAAATTATACTGATAAGGCAAAGAAAATGATATATTGATCCTAAAGAAATATATTGACATATAGATATATCCTACTGGAAAATTATCATAAAAATTCTCTGATTGTGAAGCTAATAAATTTTGCTAATAACTTTCTAATTGTAAAAAAATTAAAAAAACGTATATTTACTTACGAAAATAATTTACTTTAATACTCATGGACCACAATTATAAAAACAGTCTATATGTGTGAATCTTTACTGAAATTGCAAGATCTACAGAGCATTAAAACGTAACAAGGATTTAAATTATCCATTACCTCTTCTAAATTAAATTGAATTCCTCACTTCTTCGCTGCTGAAACGCTTTAGTAGCAACAGGCAATTACAAAGAGAAATCACTATAATGGCGTGTGCAAGAATACGATGAGTTGAATTTTCTTTTACTGTTTCCTCATTAGAAACAAAATGACACCCCCTTTTAACAACTAAATTGTGCTAACTTTCAAGAAATATCAAATATGCGAATTACACGGTACGCCTCGCTTGTAAACTTCCTCAGAAGAATACGGTAGCACAGGGAGCTGTAAGAGCTCTTTAACAAAGAAGTGGAAAACGAACTGTAAGAATATAATTGCCTACTAGCTTTGAACAGAAGAAAGCTTCAACGTTTTCGCCTAAATGAATCCTAATTGCTTTGGGTTTATTTAGAGCAAGGTGTTAATGTAACTAACTAGAAGACGAGAAACGAATACAGGTCTGAAACATTCTAATGAAGTTTAGTGGATAGACGTCACTACATTTAACTTAATTACTGCAGTAGTTCTTCCTAACTTTGCTACATTCAATTGCATTAATGCTCTACCAGGATGTTTTCTGATACGTCTGTGTGTTTTGTTCAAGCATTTTAATTAGGATTCCATTAAAAAAAATTATACAAGTTAATTTGATTTAAAAATATAATCTATGATGAAATATTTGCTTTAGAATTAAAAAATAAATAAATTTTTATTAGGAATTTATTTTTAATACATATTTTAATGCACAATTAGATAACAGCTTTTACAATTTCAGTAACATTGTGTCTATAATCCGCTAATTATAGACGGAAAAACTTAAAATTTAATAGTTTGTTTTGTCGCTCTATGGTTATTTTGTGCGTACTTTGGGCTACTTAATTTGGGACCTTCAGTTTAACGTGGATTCTGAACCGCTAACAAACATCCATACCAAAACTAGGATTCTAACCTGAAGCCTGTGGTATCAAAGAACAGAACGCTAGTCAATTGACCATCAGACCACCTTAATATTTATTAGTGCGGATTATAGGCTACTAGGTACAACTTGAGGGCATTAAATTGACAACAGTTGCCAATCAAATTTTATTTTATTTCATAAAACCTCAAAAGAAACGACAAAACCTTGTATAAAAAAGCTTCTAATGACTATTTTATATTCAACATAATTCTTAATTGCATATATTTTGTTCCTATTTCTATTATCCTCAATTTATATAATATAAATAAAGAAAAATAACACGTTTGGAAATAAGAGACAGCCAGACAGCCGGAGTTTTATAAGAATAGACAAAGCGCGATGACCAGAATACATCAGTAGGTGCAAAAAGAAGAGAAAGTCTTGGTGTAAAATTATAGATTGTATCAAAATAGTACAAATGCCGCGTGCATCATAATAGGTTGTCAAGACGGTTCTTCCGGTTTTCAATTGCAATACTGCTCTACTATGAAGTTTTCTGATACATCTATGTGTTTTGTTCAAGCAATTTAAATAGGATTCCATTTAAAAAATGCTTTTTTGATAAAATTTAATTTAAATTTAAAAATTTAATTTGTGATGAAATATTTGCTGTAAAAGAATGGTTACTAAGAATTCCTTTTTAATACATTTTTATGAAGCAATTAGTGAACAGCTTTTAAAATTTCAGTAACATCATGCCTATAATCCGCTGATTATCAGCAGAAAAAGTTAATACTGATTATTATAGGCAGCTACGTACAGCATGCGGAAGTTAGATTGACAATATCCATCAAACCGAATGGCATTTTATGCCATAAAACATCCGTCTAATTAATTCTTTCTAACAAGTTAAGTGGATTGATGTCACTACATTTAACTTTATTATTGCAGTAGTTCTTCCTAATTTTGCTACATTCAATTGCATTAATACTCTACCAAGATGTTTTCTGATACGTCTATGTGTTTTGTTCAAGCATTTTAATTAGGATTCCATTACATAAATGTTGATACTGGATTATCAGAAATATTTTAATGATAATTAATGAGAGCTCATACCAAGCAGTAAATCAAACTAAATTAACAGAGCTAAATGAAACAATTTATCAAAAGTATTTCTGACTATATTAGCAAATGAATAAACTGGGTGTATTATAAAAAATTATGTTTAAAACATTATGTGTGAAAAATTTTATATTTAAAATTATATATTATATTTAAAATTAAATTTTTATATTGAATATATTAAATATTAAAATAATACATTTAAAAATTGTATTTAATTAAGTATAAAATTTAATTTATAAATTATGAAATCTTGCATAGTTATTTAATTAACTTACATAACGCTATAATGCCTTATTATAGAAAAGTAACTTTAATATTTAGAATTATGCTATCTTTCTTTAGCCATGCTAATAAAAGAACATTATGTAAAATATTTTAATTAGTATGAGAGATTTTGCAATTTAAAAAGCAATTATTTTTTTTTGTTTATCATACGATATAAAAAAAAAATTCTTTTATGGACTTGTGTTTTCAATTAGAATTTAAAGAACAGTTAGTTTTTCATTTTCACTTTGTTTAATGCAACAGTGTAGAACAAGATACTTGAAGATGCTCCAAATAGTTGAAGCGTACTCAAAATATAAACAGTACACAAATCTGTCACTTTGTGTAGTAGGAAAATACATGGCAGTCGATATAACGGAAATAATTTTTTTCAACTGAAATAAACAAAATTGTCTATGCAAGCACTTGAACCTAGAGCACTAAAGAGGCAATTTGATACATTGAAAACACATCTGAATAAAGATCCTGGTGCATTGTGTGATTCTTTTCATATACTGCAGGCAAATAAGACTTAAAACAAATATTTTCCTTTCTCAGTAGACTGTAAATAATCACACGCTAAACAAACACCCTTTATTTCGAAAACAATTCCTTCCTCATGTAATTAAGGTCACGGACATAGGAAACCGATTTTTTCTTCCTTTCCTTTCCTCCCTCCTTTCGTCCACCCCCGTTCGAACCCTCATCTCCTTTCGTTCTTCTTGTTATTTCTTTGCATTAACGGCCGCTTAATTGCAAGAAGTAGTCCGGAAAATTGGCAAGTGGCGCTTGCTTCGTTTTTCCCCCACTGCCGAAAGGAAAAATTGTACCATTCCTGGTATGTACCAGACGGTGGTTCCTTTGTGGGTTGTTACTGATTTAATAATTTTGCACGGCCTTAAGAAGCTGGGTAAATATCGTGAAATTGCATTGTGGTGTGTCTTTTTTTTCCTTCCATCCACTGCGGTGAGTGCAACGGTGCATTGCCTTTTATTGACAGGTCCATCTCATTAATTTCAAATGGAGCTTAATCTGTATTAAATTAAATTTTTACGGATGACTTGTTTTATCTGAGATTGTTTACTCATTGTAGTTTATCTATAATCAGGTAGATAATTTAACTTATTAAACAAACTCTTCCTTTTTAGGGTCGTATATTAATTTATTTTAAAATCATAGATTAATATTAGAACGTGAGGTTGGTTGAGTTAGTATTAGAAGAGGTTTTATTTAATATATGAAACACAGATTTCATTGCTATGCATTTAGTGTACATAGTTTTGAATTATTGTCTTTGATTAAATGGAAAAAATTAAGAACATAAGTTTCATGTATTATAAATACGGGTAAATGTACACAGTTCAGTCACAGTAATGTGACCACCTGTCAAAAGCCAGAATAACCACCTTCGACAGAGCGGACCGCTGCGAGACGTGCAGGAAGAGAGTCAATTAGGTTTCTGAAGGTGTTCACAAGAATGCTGAGCCATGCCGACTCCAGGTGCCGTGGCTAGATTACGCGATTGAGGATCCATGGAGCGAACAACCCGATCGAGGTGGTCCCACAGATTCTCGATTGGGTACGGTAAACTCATCCTGGTGCTCTACGAACCACGCAGATACACTGCGAGCTGTATGACACCTCGTATTGTCCTGCTGTTAGATACCATTATTCTAAGGAAAAATAATTCACATGTAGGGGTGGACATGGTCCACAAGGACAGATGTGTACTTTTCCTAATCCATCGTGTCTTCCAAAATGATGCGTGCATCCAGTGATTGACAGGAAAACATTCCCCAAACCAAAATGCTCCCTCCTACAGCTTGGATCCATTCGGACAATTGTCGCAGGGTGTTGCGTTTCCCGCCGTATACGCCAACGTTCATCTGCCCGATGGAGCATAAAACGTGATTCATCGGAAAAAGCCACCTGTCGCCACTCTGTGGACGTCCAGTTTCGGTATTGGCGTGCAAGTTCCAGCCTTCGTCGCCGATAAACAGCAGTCAGAATAGGTGCATTAACCAGGAAGTCTCCTGCGGAGTCCCATGCGCAGAAACTTTCGCTAAACCGTTGTTGAGGATACACTCTTGGTAGCCCCAAGGTTCATCTGGGCGGGCAGTTGTTCAACAGTTGCATGTGTATTCGCGAGAACGCATGTCCGTAGCCTTCGTTTGCCTCTGTCATCTGTAGCCCTTGGTGCACCACATGTGCCACGCCTCTGATTTTGGATAGTGCCATTTTGCCATGCATGGTATACTTTTATCATGGCGGCACGCGAACTGTTCACAAAATTAACCGTTTCCGAAATGCTTCCCCCTTGGCCCGAAAGCCAATAATCATGCCCTTTTGGACAAGGATAAATCGCTACGTTTCTGCATTACGCCAACTATTGAAATGCTTTCCGATGCCCTACGACATCCTTTATATACACTCCACTGCAATGTGCTACCACCTGCCTTCTGTGATTGGTTATTTCACAATGACGTTGAAAGTAGGTGGCGGTCACATTTATGTGGCTGGACTGTGTATTTTCATTTAATGTCTGGACTGATCAATTATTTAAATATTTTTAATAAATGATATAAAATATTTATATATTAGCTGAAATACTCATGTATAGAGAAGGAACAGCAAGCACATTATTGATTGTTAGTGCTGTGGGTTGGTTTTAAATTGGGGTACATTTTTAGATGTCAAAATGTGAGATCAATGTATGTTGGGATGAGAATTAGATAATTATACGTTCTATTTATTGTCGGTATTTACAGTTTATTTGTGGTTTTAATTTATAGACACACACTATTTATGCATTATAGTTCATAACATCATATTATTCATTTTTGTATTGGGGTTTATTTTTAAATGGGATACATTCTTTGATATTTATTAAAAAAGATAAGAACATGTTTGGAAGGGAATTATATAATTATATTTCCTCTTTATTGTCAGTATTTAAGGAATAATTATTTTTTTTTAATTGATGGACAAAAAATATTGATACATTATACCACAGAATATTCTTATCTTATATAAATCATATCATATACACTGAAGTGACAAAAGTCATGGGATAGCAATATGCAAATTTTCATATGGCAGTAGCATCGCGTAGAACAGGTATAAATGCGCAGTGCTTTCACAGAGCTTTCATTTCTGTTCAAGTTATTCATGTGAAGAGGTTTTGACGTGATGATGACCGCACGACGAGAATTAACAGACTTTGAACGCGGAATGTTAATTGGAGCTAGACGCATGAGTCATGCCATTTCGGAAATCGTTAGGGAATTCAACATTCCCAGATCCACTGTGTCAAGAGTGGGCCGAGAGTATGAAATTTGAGGCATAACATCCCACCATGGACAGTGCAGCGGTCGACCGCCTGCACTTAACGACCGAGACCAGCGACGTCTGCAAAGAGTCGTAAATTCTAACAGACAAGCAACACTGCGTCAAATAACCGCAGAAATCAATGTGGGACGTACAAGGGACTTGTCTGTTAGAACTGTGCGGAGAAATTTGGCTTTCTTGGGCTATTCCAGCAGAAGACCGACTCGAGTGCCTTTACTGACAGAACGACATCGCTTGCAGTGACTCTCGTGGGCACGTGAGCATATCGGTTGGTCCCTAGATGAATGGAAAACCATGACCTGGTCCGATGAGTCACGATTTCAGTTGGTAAGAGCTGATGGTAGGGTTCGAGTGTGGCGCAGACCCCACGAAGCCATGGACCCAAACTGTCAGCAAGGCACTGTTCAAGCTGGTGGTGGCTCCGTAATGGTGTGGGCTGTTTTTTCATAGCATGGACTTGGTCCTCTGGTGCGACTGGACCGAACATTGACTGGAAATGCTTATGTTCAGCTACTTGGAGATCACTTGCAGCCATTCATGGACTTCATGTACCCAAACAACGATGGGATTTTTATGGATGACAATGCGCCATGTCACCGGGCCACAACTGTTCGCGATTGGTTTGAAGAACATTCTGGACAATTCCAACGAATGATCTGGCCACCTAGATAGCCCGACATGAATCCCATCGAGCATTTATGGGACATCATCGAGAGGTTTGTTCGTGCCCAAAATCCTGCACCATCAACGCTTTCACAATTATGGACGTCTATCGAGACAGCATGGCTCAATATTCTTGCAGAAGACTTCCAACGACTTGTTGAGTCCATGCCACGTCGAGTTGCTGCACTTCGCCGGGCGAAAGGAGGGCCGACACGATATTAAGAGGTATCCCATGACTTTTGTCACTTCAGTGTATAAAGAATGAACAACAAGCACATTATTGATTTTTAATGTTGGAGATTGGTTTTAATAGGGTAAATGTTTAGACGCCTAATATAAGAGATAAATATAAATTTGGAAGGGAATTATATAATTATATTTACTATTTATTGTCAGTATTTATTGATTATTTAGGTCGTTATAAATTATGAACATAAAATATTTATATATACTTTCTGAGATAACCATGCATAGAAATGATGAGCAAGCATACTACATTTTAAAACATGTTTATATGGGAGCAACCTGAGATGTATAAAAAAGGGAATATATATATATATATTTGAATGAGAAAAATATATTTTTATTTTAATTGTCTAGAGAAAATGGTTTTGATGCTGCAAATTGTTTGGATATTTCTGTTTTTAAACATAATATAATTATTCCAATAGATGTATATTTTAAAATTGAAAGGCAATTAAATTTTAATAAAGTTTCTTTATCGATTTCTCAGTCTTAGTATTTCCAAATAAATGCAAAAATAATATGGCTTCAATGTTCAAATATGATGTTTATTTGAGTAGCTTAGACCCTGAATTCGCTGGTTTCGTTATACGTTAAAATATCAAGAGTAAAGTTATGACAGTATTCATATTGAAATCTTTAAGAATACCATTTTAAAATGATGAATAACGGTTGAGATACCATTTCTATTCAATAGATATAAAGTTTCTGTATGAATTGTGAAATATATACGAAATTCTTTTACAAGAAACAAAAGTGATATATTTATTATGACATGAGTAAATTTTACATAATGCAGTGTTATCATCCATTTATATTGTAAATAAATAAAAACTGACAAATAATTTAGAGTTAATTTTTCATGCATTAGATATAATCTAGTCTCACTTCATATCTTCATAAAATAAAATATGGTCTACCCAATTACAGACACACTATGATATCAATGTCTGTATTTAACTAAGTATTAAGTAAAAAAAATAATAAAAAAATCTTGAAAGAACATGACAAACAAATTTAATCAATAAGCTTCAGCAATATATCTGTTACTATCTCAGAAATATGCATCATTAATAAAAAATGTTTCATTTTATTTTAATTCTAATGACTAGTAGTTATATGCTTAATTAAACGTTTAAATGCTTTACAATGTTCAATAGTCAATGGGCTTTTTCGATTACTTGAGTACTTTCACATACATAAGGAGGTTAGTTTGTCATTGCATTTATATCAACACAATTAAAAGTAATTACAGATTAACTAATGTTATCCATAAAATAACCTTAACCTGTAATTAATTTTGTTGATATAAATGCAATAACTGACTAATCTCCTATATCACCTTATGTATGTCAAAGTACTCAGATGATCAATAAAATCCATTAACCATTGAATATTGTATATATATATATATATATATATATATATATATATATATAGATAAGATAGATAGATAGATAGATATAGATAGATAGATAGATAGACATTTAGATAGAGAGAGAGGGGGAGGGTAATAAAAAATTCATTTAAATCCATACATTATATATAAAATAAAAGTAAAAGGGAAAGCAATATCATAGAATTGTATGAAAAATGTAATACGAAATCATATTATTTCGCTAAAAAAGAATAACCCTGGAAAATCAAGCGAAAATCAATAGGTTTTTGTGCATTTATGTATAACTCAACAGAATGAAAACTGCTTGCATTCTTATGTATCTAAAATATTTAACTCTAATAAAAATATTATTGCTCTAAGTCAATATAGTTCCCCACTCTAAGTCTTGGAACAGATAGCTCTTAAACTTTCTTAGAGTTTGAAAAAAAAAATCAATATGAAATAACACCGAAAACTTTACGCAAAAAAAATATAAAAGGAAATTCTTTAAAACTTCTTACTCACTCGGCAGCAACAAAAATTACGAAGGATAAAGAATTTATATATTTTTTTTAAAAAAATTCTCTTATACGTTACTTTTTTAATGCTCTCTCTGAAAGGACAGGGTGTGAAATATTACTCCAGATTACAACGTTGCCTTTGCTCACGCCCATATTTTTCATTTCTATGTTTCAATAGTATTGTAAAAATTTCTTCTTGCCTTTTCACAGTTCATTTTATGATCTCATAAAATCCCGTGTTATTTTCTTTTGATGTATTGGTTCACCCTTTTCTTTTTTTCCATTGCGTTCCCCGATTTTACAGGCCCTTAATTTTTTTCTAAAGAAAATATGTATCATAAACGGGGATTCTTTATGTTGCTGAAATTCGAAAGATGCAGTTTTTGTGTCTGGTTGAGCAATAAATCGCTTCAAATGATGGGTATAATTATTGTATGTTATTGCTGGTTTAGTATTCTTTTATTTTATATTCATGAATTAAGTATTTAAATATCCGCAATTTGAGATTTCATTGCATTTATGAAAGTTATATGGTTTTATGGTGAAAGAGAGTAACATTGAATAAAAAGTTATAAAATTCCCAAGTAAAGGGAAAATATTATCAAGAAAATTTGATAAAATATCCAACTTATGATGATCAGAGTTGCATTGATGAATAAACCATAAAACAATACCGATTCTTTTAAAATCTTTTTAATAATTTATTATTTAGAAAACACAAAAATATCTACTTTTAGCAATATTAAAAAATGAAATATTCATATATTTGATTAATTACCATTATAATTAATTCATAATTTATTATCATGATTAATTGAATAATTTAATTATCATATGATTTTAATGATATATATGATGATATTATCATATGATTTCAATTATCATATCATTATTCAGCCTTTTTTCCATTTAAATTTAATTCAGGGTGAAAGTCCATAATTAAATTTAATTCCATAATTATAATAATAATTATGGATTTTTAAGGATAATTAAGAATCTACAATTTTAGACCATAATTATATTTTAAAATTGTTACAAAAATTTCTTTACACTATCTGTAAATTGAAATTATATATACGAATGCTAAATTTCTCTTTGATTCTATGATTTTAAATTTAATCCGAGTTCATTACTTTTTCAATTAATTAAACAATATTCAGACAAATTTGTCAATAAAAGGACAACATGAATTCTTTTTCTTGTTTAAATATTCGTAGCAAATAGTTTCCCTTTATATTTATACTCCTTTCTCTTGTAGAATATTTAAATTTATAAAACATAACCTATGCATCAACGTCGTCTAGGAATTAAATTCGCAAAATAATTTATTCAATTTTTCACACATTTTTCATCCAACATTGGAATTATTAATTTACGTTCCTTTTCAGCAAGGTCGTGATAAAGAATTTTGAAAATATAACATATTTATAGAAGTATTAAAATCTTTCTGACGATAACGATATCAACAACATATTAAGGCAAAATACTATTCCCTGCGAGTAAAAGTTGCTGTATAGATGTATTTATATACTGGAAAGATTGATTGTGTGTCTTTTCATAATCACTAAATAATTGGTCGGGTCCTTACTTGCCCATCCATCAATCTTCGGTATTCTCTCACTATCAATCTTTCGGATTTGTTTTACTTTAAGGAACTTTGGACAAGAATTAGGTTATTTAAGACTCACAAACGAATTATGATATAACAGTGACTTAGAGGACTTAAAATCATTTGTCAAAAGCATTACATCAGGCATTTCATCAGCATGGTACTTAAGTGGAATCTAACATCATGTCACACAAAATTAAAGGGTCACTTACTCTACAAAAAGTAATGAATCTCAGTTTCAGGCTAGCCATTCTTTTTTTGGCAGGATGTCAAATTTTATAAGATAATGTTGATCAGTATTCAGTTAAATGCAATCAGTCAATTTGTAGGGTCAGACAGTTTACATTATAATATGTAATTAAAAATTGTATTTTGAGTTATAATGTTATGATGTAAATATATTAAAACTTTTGAAACATCTCATTTGATATTAGTTATTCCATAATCATTCACAAATATTTTAATTTATAGATTTATTTTAACTAGAACAGCAAAACTATTAATTTTTAAATTTTACAATTTTAATTTTGCCAAACGTTCAACACTACAGAGGATGTACAGTAATAAAGTTACTTTAGTTTGCATTTAAACATTTTATACGTATTTACTAAAATTTTTAACATTATTACATAACATTTAAATATTTTTTGTACGTTTTTTTAAACATTTTAACCACATTTCATTTATAAATATTAGGAATAATTCATATTTTCCTATTATATGATGAATAATGAAAATAATGATTTCAAAAAATTTAATTATAAAAAATAAATTGGTTTTCCTTGGTTATATTTTAAGTATTTAGAACACTTACATAAAATAATTTACATTATAAAGTTATAGATTAGTTATTATACTTATATTTGTATTACATAGTTTTAACGTTATATTTCACCATTTCTTACATTATGTTATTTCTAAAAAAAATTTTGAAGTTATTTTATTGTTTAACTGAGTTAATAATGTAAATATCTATATTGTTATGTTTGAAATTGCCATACGACTTGTACTATATTATATAGAAGTGAAATTTTGGAGCAATTGCAATAAGCTATCTATAACTTTAACAACACTGTCCTTTCGAAAACTAACTTTTTTGAAAGGAAACTAGGTAGTTCTCGTAGTAGTCATAAAATTATTTCCAGAAGGAATCTAACAAGACTCTTCAACACTATCGCTTTAACCAAAGAAACCAGTGCAAATACGAATGATTGTGGCATACACTGTCATCTTTTAAGAAGCTTTAAATAACTGATCATGTCTTTTGTTGTACAATAATATTCTTTATTAAAAAAATTGCTGAATTAAACTGTACTAATGCCATATTATAGTGAAACTAAAGTATCGACTCATGTAGGAAACTTTGTAAAAATTAGAATATTATTAGTAATGTTTGTTATTAAACAAAATATTTAATGATATATCATCAAGGAAAATTCACACACACACACATATTAACGTTAAGGGAATTTTTTTAATTGGACGATAAATCTGCATTAGAGAAACTCCTTCTGTTTAATTCGAGAGCAAATATTGTTATGTGTAATCAAGTACAAACCAAATTTTAGTTGGTGAACAAGGTGAGTAAAACATAGCAGCTTTTAATAATACACCTGGAATAAAACTAAATCCACTACACATAACTGTTATTCTAGTTGGGAATTACTGCAGACCAAGGAGATACTCAATTAGGA